>VCII01000482.1:0-287500 GCA_006030095.1 Triplophysa siluroides | reverse complement strand
AAACATAATCAAAGCCTCAAAAACAGCAAAAGAATGGCTCCTTTAATAATATTGTATTTTTCATCAGAACAAAGAAGGTTTGGAAAAATTTGATGGTGAGTAAATGATGACAGAATTGTATTTTATGTCTGAAGTATCCCTTTAAATTCACATTGACCATTGAACACACCTGCTTATTTTAGTAGCGTATCTGTCAGAAGTGAATGTTTTGTTCGTGGGATGGCCTTCTGTGTAAAGTCATTGGCTCTTTAATCATCTCCATGGACACACAATTACATTTTAAAATAGTCTATAAATTGTATTACCTGTTAACAGAAAACTAGATGAAGGACTTTAACTAAAAGAACGAAATAATCACCCGAATCAGCATGACAGCAAATGTCCTTGATTCTGAATCTGCTTAGGAAATTGAAATGCCTTTGAATCAATATTTGGTGCGGATCGAGAGAGAACACAAGCAGTGATGAGACATTGAGCTAACCGAAGAAGAGATGCTAGATTGCTTGCTTGTTGGCCAGAGTACATCTCATAACATCCAGCATGTTATAAATCTGGAGTCCTAGTGAAAGAACTGTACATTTAGCATTGAGTTAATTTTGTGGGAAAAAAAAATATTACTTCAGGATGGGTAGGAATTAATTTATGCAGATTTGTTATTATTATAGACCTGACTCATTGTCTAATGTGGTCTCTTTGTGTTTTAAGTGGATGATTTGTGGACAAATGAGATTCAGAGTGCTTGCCCGAGTTTAAAGCCTGCTGTCACTTAAACCTCTTACGGCGTCTCTTTAAATGAACATCATGGGATATAGACTGGAGGTCAACTGACAATTAAAGCCTGATGGGAATTCAGGTGGGTCTGTCTGAGCTGGACTCACGGGTTGACGCTGTCTTTGCTGGAGCTCCATAGCTCAATCTGTCAATAGTCATTACCTGAGGAGAGAGAGAGGGATATATCGATCTGTTCTGATCTCAGACCTGCAGCCGAGAGGCCGAGCTGTCTGTTGTTAATGGATGATGTGGATGGACGTGCACATCATTCTTCTGATTACTGGATGAGGTTCATGAGGTTCCAAATCTGTATAAATGTCTTTGTTCCGATGAATATTTGGAAGGATGTTAGCAATTTTTAGTTGTGGGACATCATTGACCTCCATAGTAGGGAAAACTACCTGCCTTCCCTCAGCAACGTTGGAACCCTCAGCACTGTGGTTAGCGACCTGGCTTTAGGCTCCTCTTGTCTGACCTGCAGTTGCAGAGAAATGTTGCTGCTGGCCCCCCCACTTGACACTTCTTCTTTCCCTGGTGAATCCTTAAACCTCTGAAGGTTGTCACCTTCTCCCATCCACACCAGCATTTTGTCAAAATCTTAAAATCATTGCCTGTGTCCGTTCCAGTCATTGCCAAGAAATCCGTCTGGTTTGGCCCTTCTTCCACCCCACCTCTCGGAGGGCCACCGGGTTGTTTTCCTAATTCATGACAGAATTTTCATTGGGTGAACGTCCCTTTAGTTCAGGTGTCAACTTTGTCTCACATGTTTATTTTAAAAATCTTTCATATTTTTTAAACTTAAACGATTTAGTAGTTCACCTACTGTAAGTGTATAGAGCTATACAATTATCGTGCAGAGAATTGTTTGTGTTCATTTTGAGATCTCTGAATCTGGAAACATGAGATTACTGGAGTCTTGTTTAAAATGTAAAATAGCCGGAAACTTCAGTTTCTAATTGTTCTGTTTTTCATTCTTATTTTTCCGGGCTAAAAGTGTATCTGCGATTTTTTTTCTGCGAGCTTTCCTGTAGCTCAGTGGTAAGAGCATTGCGTTAACAACGCAAGATTGTGGGTTCGATCCCAGGGGATTGCAAATAGCTATGTATAAATGTATAGGATAATGCAATGTAAGTCGCTTTGGATAAAAGCGTCAGCCAAATGCATAAATGTAAATGTAAATTTTTTAAACCCAAAGAAATCTTATTTTTTTATATCAGAAATTTTAGAAAGTTTGAGACCAAATGTATTCTTGAATAAAACATTATTGAGAATGTTTACGTCTTTGAGTAAAAGAATGTAGTGAAAGGATAACACGTTCTTTTAGGCATACATTCATCTGCTCGCAGGAATCTTTTGCACGTGTTGGTAATGTTAATAATTACCTCCTGGTTCTCGGTGACGGTGATGTATTAGTGTTAGTTGTGTGTGACTTATGGGGAAGCGGTTATTAATGTCTCCAAACACAGAAGCCCTTACAGCCCACAGGTCTGATGATATTTTACGTCATATGCTTTAGAGACCTCATTAACTGATGATGCCTGTGCAAGAACTTTACCAACGCAGGTGTGTGTGCGTGTGCGTGCGTGCGTGTGTGAAGCCAATGGCATGCTGGCAGATTAGAGGGATCCCTTCATTAACAGCTTCCCATCTGAACATTGATGAACAGACACACTTTCAAATCATTAGTTTGTGTTCATAAAGAGCCTGTTAACAAGATGCTAACAGAAGCAATGCAGCTGTATTTAATTATTTTCCCAACAGTAACATCTTTCATCTCACCTAGTCTCATATTGTCTCATGTCATGTTGTCTTGTCTCTCTCTCCTGTCTCATTTCATCTCATATCATCCTGTAGAGGTCTTGAGTAAGAGAGAAAAAATTAGTGGCTGGAGGAGGATGAGAATCAGGGCGGGGCCTGAATTAATGCAAAAGTGAACAGAGAATCACGGGGAATTTGATTTTAGGGACATGAAATCATCAGGCCTTCCATAAACTCTTATGTTGTTACATTTTAGTTGACTCTTTTGTAGATGACATCAGTTAGTGTAGATTTAAATGTACATTGTTACCATGGAAACAGGAATTTCATCACAAGAGCTTATCGGCGACTGATGGGCACTCCCATAAGGTGTTGTGAATGACATATTCAGGCTGGTGCATACATGCTCAAACTGCTTTATTAGCTAATTTATATTGTATAAATGTTTGGTGTTTTATACTCTTTGATTCCCTCGGTAAACATTTTCCAAATGGCTTTTTATAATTTGTAATGTTTATTGTTTAATGTTTGAAATGCTTTTGGAGAAAATGAATGAGAGAAACACTCAAGATGCAAAAGTGGCTTTGAGCGTTGATGATCACCGCTGCGTTCGGTGGGGTTATTTCAGATAAGACTGCTAATCTCACTGTAATGTCATAATGGTCGAAAACGATGTTTGATCAACATTGATATTCTAACCACCTCAGGAAGAACAATATCATGTGCTTCTCTGACCTCATTTCATGTCATTACTGTGTGCTGTTATCTTATATGCTCTGCTTTAAACAGCTTGAAATTGATGCATCCAGAAGCCAACATTTCTTTCGCCTGGATCCATCCACACAGCAGTGTAATTGAATGTATTTATCATCTCTGGCCTCACAGCATGAAGGGTTTTGTGTTACTCTACTATATATTTCTGATTAAATCCATTGAATAATGTCAGTTGGACAACATACTAACTGGGAAATTATTTAAAGATAGAAGTAGTTCTGGTATGAATGGCTTGGAAAGGAAAGGCTAATTTAGTAAGTAACTTTGTTTACTGTTTATGATGAAAGCATTTTAATTGTTACATTACATTTGTTGTTTGTATGTTGTCAGTAGTTTTTTTATTCACAAATATTAATATCAGATTCCTACTAAGAGGTAATTCCCCTAAAGCCACAGAGCCTATAAACATCCATCCAACCATACATACAGTACATACATTTTGGGGGTATCAAAATATAAAATAAATGGCCTGATAAAAGATAATATCTTATGTATATCAAAGTGGGCTATATTGATAAAAACATTTTTTATTTACATTTACATTTATGCATTTGGCAGACGGTTTTATCCAAAGCGATTTACATTGCAATATCCTATACATTTTTACATAGGTATTTACAATCTCCTGGGATCGAACCCACAACCTTGCGTTGTTAACATAATGCTCTTATCACTGAGCTACAGGAAAGCTATTTAAAAAAATATATTGTCCGGAAGAAAATTAAAGACCTGACCTCTTGGAACTTTAATTGAACACCCCTGGTCTAGCCAGTGTTATTTAACCAGTAAGAACTGTTACTTACTTGGCTAAACTTAAATGTGACAAAGTGACACAACCCATTCAACAAATTGTTTATTTAAAACAATTAATATAACAAACGCAGACCAGAAGTTAACTCTGGGACAGGCGTAGATGAAACCGTCTATGCAGTGCATACTACTGTACAGTATGCATTGTGCAGTACACTAGAATTTTAAACAAAGTGACTTTGTTTATGTTGACAGACTCTAAGTAGTTTTTTTTGTGTGGATGATGTTGTTTCAGAGTAAAACTAATATGTGCTGTTAGATGATAGTGATGTAGTAAACTACAGGCTCAGAGCTCTTAAAGCCCTCAACACTTACAGTACTTCCCTTTTCAGTGTTAAATAAGACAGCTTGAGTGACCTTTATTCTTGTAAAACCTCAGGCATCTCCTTCAGACAGCTTTTTACAGGTTTGTTTTCTTATCAAACAGAAGTGTGTATGTGTTTGTGTAAAGCCAGCGGGTGCGATCTGTGATTTGTGAGCTCTGGCCAGTTTGGCTGTGGATGCAGGTAGTGTTGACATCCAAAACATTACAAATGAATCCATTCAGTTTGAAAGAAATTATTTTGGAGATTTAATTGAACTTGTAGCGATTTCAAAACAATTTTCCATTTCATCCTGGCTAATCGCTGTTTTGAATAGAATGTACAACAAAATGCTGCTACAAATGTACATTTATAGTTGATGTATCAATCTTTTCTCAATTTCATATTCATGGTTGGCTGTTTATTTTTTAAAACAGAATACTGTTGAAATGTATTTAATCCGTTCATGTGTGTGATGGTGTTAAAAGCGTATATCTGCAGAATCGTTGAGCTTTTAAAGTCTCATCTGTCAGGGTAGATTAACTCACGTTTATGATGTCATGCTTACTGCAGAACATGAATGCAACGCATCTGCTTTTGCACATCCACGACCGCTCGTACCAGAGAGTCACACGCCCGGGTGCCACCTACTGAAGGGTCACATACTGTACCGGCAAATCAAACCAATGGACGGAAATTCAATTTCCACCTTTCTGCCCTGCAGTGTGTCTGACATCAGATTTGTGAAATGTGGAATTGTTTTCCTGGAGAATGAAATGAATCTGGCTTCTGCTGTTCGTTCCTTGTTTTTGGCCCGAACGCAACCCTCGTCGGTTCCTGAACACTGGAGGGAGACTTGGAATGCAGCTCGCTAATCATTTTATGATAATTTTATGGCACTTTTGCGTCAGTCTTTAATGTTCTCTGGCTGTTTATTGTAATTGCATGAAAACCCTTCAAAATTTCTGCGTTTGTTTTCTTCAGGAGAAAGAAATTTGGGGTTTGGAGGGAGATTTTTGGACTCTTTAAAATCGTTGCATTTGCTCGTTCATTAAATCATAATACATATCTGTCGTCTCTCTTCTCACGTCGCTTCATCATTGAGTCTCATCCGTTCACATCAAACATTAAATTTTAAAACCCTATTAATATCATATAACACAGACGACCTGTGTTCTCTTTAATCAGTTCTCTGACACAATAATAACTCAAGTGTAACATCCGTACGGCAGCGGCGTTGAATCGTACGGTGTAATGACTTCAACCTTTGCATTAATCCTGTTAATGAGTTTTAATTTAATCCTCTATATTTAGCAGGTGTAGGAAGAGTGGTGCTATGAATTGTGGGCCATCGTCTGTTTGATGTTCTTTATCTGTGTCAAGTTCACCTTGTTTTGTCTTGTTTGCACATAATAATCTATAGTTAGCATATGCAAATGTTATTTTCCGGTGATTACAGTTTTAGCATGATAATGTGAAGCCTTTGGCCTTTCCAACAGCTGCTGTGTGATGTTTTCCATCTCTTTATGCCTCAGCGCATGAAGAAAATGTGAAACACGATGTTGCTTTGATGGTGTGGTGAACATCAGTCGACAGTTTTAGAAATGAAATGTCTGACAGCTCTGCATGATGCGTTAACCTGTATCTTTCTCAAAAAAGAAACGCTTCTTATATAACTGACTCTCAAATGAAGCCAGATGATCACACGAGACATTATATTATTCTCTGTTTTGTAAATCAGCAGCCAAATTCATATAAATAAGCAAACAGTACATAAAGTAAACAAATAACTGTGAGCTGATCTGACCTTAATGTTCCGAGATACAAGGAACGGTCACACCCTGAAAAAAATGATGTGATGTTCATCTCCAAAATGTACATTTGAATAAATTGAAAACGGTGTCTAGATGATATCTTTAGTCTGTTTATCAATATTTGTAGATATCATTATGATCAACATCATTTTACCTCCATAACGTGAGAAGATACAGTATGTAGGTCATGTCTTTATTTAATGCATGAAGACACACTGACATGAATCATTCACAAATAAGACCTGAAACATCAAGTGAGTAAATAAGAATTCTCAATTCATGTTCACTTCAGAACATCTTTCAAAAAACGTGTGACAGTATTTCCTTCATGTTGACTCGGGAGTAAACAGACACTCCAAAATGTTAAGCTAGGTATCTCTCATCGCATTTTCGTGATATCTTCAGCGATGATGACATGCTGGTAGATCGGCGTCTTCCTCTTCCGTGAAAGGTCAAACTGGGATACGAGTCGGGATTTGCCAGCTTCCCAGGGCCAAGCTGAAATGTCACACGGGGTTTTTAAAGCCCACTGTAAATGTATACAGACATGCTCAGTGATGCATGCCGGGACTGCGGATCAGAGC
The DNA here is from genome assembly GCA_006030095.1 of Triplophysa siluroides. NCBI lineage: Eukaryota > Metazoa > Chordata > Actinopteri > Cypriniformes > Nemacheilidae > Triplophysa > Triplophysa siluroides. The sequence continues at coordinate 280,687 of VCII01000482.1, read as the reverse complement.
GTGTGAGATTTCAGATAAGCGTCCTGCGCGGTTTATCTGGATTCTTACAGGAATGATCCCGGTTAAACACTAATATCATGCTAACATGTGTAACGTTTAAGTGTTGAAAATGTATTCTGTTTGATTGATGTTAAGTTGATTAATAATATAGTTTTGTAAATTGAGTGCCTTTACAAGTAGCTTTTTTAAGAAAGAAAAACTATATTTAAAGGAAAATTACTTTATAATGTCTTTGGGTGACATCAGCGAATCGCTCAGGTTTTAGGGCATGACAGCAAATGGCCCCACATTTCAAACTTTCTCGTTTTTATATGAACACGGGCATATTTTATCAGATCATATCAATATATATCTCGTGGTCAGCAGATGAAATGAACCAAATTTGTGTGTCTGCAGAGAATCTCTAAAGAACTATGTAGCAGTTTGAAGAGTTCAACATAACACGAACGTGTAAGATCTGTGTCAGAATAGCCTGAAAAACAGCACCACTGTGTGTGCGTGTTGGTGTGTGTGTGTGCGCGTTGGTGTGTGTGCGCGTGTGCGCGTGTCTGAACGTGTGTGTGTGTTGGCATCAATGTGCTCGGGGTTTGGCATTTGAGTGCTCTTGCTGAAACAGCTAAATGGATGAATCATTGTGCACTTGGGAATGTTTGTATTTGTGGCAGAGAAAGAATAGTAGGATGCGTCATGGGATTAATCTTACAAAAACATGTCCAGGTCACATTTTATCCTGATTACTAAAGAAAATAGATGAATTAAAATTTGCATATGTAAACTGAGCCTTTTTAAAAGACCAGTCATATTTTTTGCATTGTGAGATTTTTTATTATTCTCATTGTAGTTCAGACAATGAGTTTGCTGTAGTAGGCTACAGATATTTTGTCATAGTGTTTACAGTTACAGTGTCTCTCAACAGTGATGATGGGCTGAAGGTATTTTCTGATTCATTTCTTAAATATTCAGTCCGGTCATTGAGAAGCAGGTTGAGTCTTTGCCCATTTAATTAAAAAATAAAAAATACATACTTAAGTCACAAAAAATTATTGAGTTTTACGGTCCTACATTTTCTTCATTTTAATGAAGCACAATTTAATTTTTCATTTCTTTCCTTTGCTTTGCAGTGATACATCACCGGCCATGCTCTTGACAGGCTTTGAAAGATTAACCCAATTTCTTTGTGTTTGCAATCCAATAATGAAGTGTCTCTCTCTCTCTCTCTCTCTCTCTCTCTCTCTCTCTCTCTCTCTGTTCTGTCTTTCCATTTCTGTCTCTCTTTCTGCATCATTCCTTTGATAGATCATTCCCACCAGCCCTTCTCTCGAGTCGCTATGGAAACGTCCTGGTCGTGGGGTGAATATCTATGAGCGGGACCCCCTCATTTCTCTCTCTCACCCAAACACTTTACAGCCAATGATAAACAAGAGTTTACACTGCAGTGCCAAACCCCCTGAAACTAAAGAATTAAACCATAGTGACTTTGTGTTGTGTACATACAGGTATATTGTACCACAAATCATGTTGAACGTACCAGTGTACCATACCCTAATTCCTTAGCAACACCCTTGCAACCAGTGAAGTGGTCAGATCACGTTGAGCTCGTGTTTGTTTTCCACTGGTTGTCTGTTGTTGTTATGAGTTATGAGTCATACTTTGCAACTAGATTTAGACGTCCTGACAGTCTGTATGTGTTTCCATTCAATAGAATTGTTTGGTTTCGAACTCTTCGTGTCTCATTATACGGTCACATAAGATGTAAACTGAATGTGCACTCTGTCCTCCCACTCCTGTGATCATCAAATCCTCCGTTTTATTCCTCCTTTATTGTGTTTTTAAAGTCTGCGTCCCTCAGCCAGTTCTGGTGTGTTCTCTATTCATCTTATTACAGCTCAGATTATGACTCAGACTGCTATATTGGGTTCTTCCGCTCTCCACGATTGATGGGTGTGCAGTCACACGGGTGACGTTGTGCTGGGGGAAAGCAAGAGAATAAAGAGGGATGGCCACAGAAAGAGAGCAAGAGAATGATGCTTTGTTAATGAGAGAAGAGACGAGTAACTCGCTAACCTCACTGCAGCCCATCACTGCGTGAAACATACAAACAAAGATGCTCTGTCTTACTGTTTTAGTATTCTGAGAGAGAGATGTTGAAACTTTGTTTTAGGCAATGATACTCTTTTATGGATGTAGAGACGATGTAATGAGACGAGTGTAATGAGATTCTGTATTCTAAAAACATCGACTGTAAGTGTGTGTAAAATTAAATTGAGAGACAGACCAGCACACCAAATCTCATTTGTAGAGTTTGTTGAACAGCAGTACTTTAGATATGTGTAGTTTACTGACCCCAAGGAATGTTTTTATTGCTTTTATAACTCAGGAGATGTTATATTTAGGTATCAAATGAGTCTCAGATGTTTGGGTGAAATAAAAAGAGCAACAAAAGAGTGTTATTTCGTAAACACATGAAGAGTATGTGTAAATTAATGTAGATTGTAGAGGTCAAATAATCTGGATTTGAGTAAATTTGATGAGAAATGTTTGAATTCATATTGAGATCTTCAATAATATTGACTTTTATATTGCAGACTTGACAAGTCTGAGCTCAGTTTGACACATTGTTGACATCTCTTCTGAAACTCTAATGACATTTCTGACATTTCTGACTCTTTCTCAGGAGAAATATATGATGAGAGTTAAGCAGAAGTTTCATTCGCTCTCGTTTTAATCGTATTTATGTGTAGGAGAAATAATCAAAATAGTAAAGAGATCTCATCTGTGATTTTTCTTTTGAAGGAGTTTTTATATTTTCAGTAAAATAGACTTTTGGATCAACATTTTTCTTGTATTCCCTGATTTTATTTTAGAAGAAACATTTGAGACAAAGTTTAAAGTATCAAAAATAAAAATATAAGCTATGAGAGGTTTTGTGTGTGTGTGGGTAGGGTAAACCCTACGGTATACAAAGATGGCAATATCCAAAATCCATGTCCTTGTGGGGACATTTTTTGGTCCCCATGAGGAAACAAGCTTATGAATCATACAGAATGAACTTTTTGAAAATCTAAAAGAGCAGAAAGTTTCGTGTGATTGTTAGGTTTAGGGGTAGGGAATATGATATACAGTTTGTACAGTATAAAAACCATGTGTCTATGGGATGTCAGCATAAAACATGGAAACTCAACAGCGTGTGTGTGTGTGTGTGCATGCGTGCGTGTGTGTGTAGAAGGTGTTTGAGCTCACAAAAGTTCACAGTTTTCTGTTTCTGATCCTTCAACCTGTCCAAACATCTGCTGATGTTTATACGATATTTGAATTCTGTGTGTTTTTGTCTTATAAACATGGCCAGCAGGACAGCTCTATCCTTGAAGGGTTGTTTTCGCTTTAGAAATTAATTATTTCGATGCCTACGCCATCTATTTTTCAGTCAAGGTCTGAGATGTTTTTCTTTAGTATTATCAAAGGTTGCTTTTCATCTTTGCCATCTTAAAATCAGTCAAACTGTACAGATGTTCTACAGTATGTGTTTGTTTGCACACAGTGAACCCATATGGTTTGGGTTTGATAAACTCTCATATGTTCTCCTCAGGTCTCCGGTGGGCCAGTTCCTCACCTCGTGCGTCTCTTCATCTCTCCTCCTCTGAACTCTAGAAGACTCTGAGGAGTGAGATCATGGCTCTCTTCTCATCTCGACGCTCTCCCGTCCTCCTCCTGTCCCTCTGTGTCGTCCTTTCTCTTCCTCCATCAGGTGTTCCTGAATCCCAGCGGGAGGATTCGTCTCTTTGGCCCTCCGTGTCTCCGGAGCTTCCGTCAGAACTCTACAGTAACCTGACAGATGTCGACGAGGGATCCAATGGGAAGTGCAGCGGTCTGGTCGAGTGTGCACCTGGAATCATTCTGCCTATTTGGAAACCTGTGAATCCTGGTCTTGGAGAACAGATCGCCCGGGCCGTCATCTACTTCGTCTTTCTCATGTATATGTTTCTGGGCGTGTCCATCGTCGCAGATCGATTCATGGCTTCTATAGAGGTGATCACCTCACAGGTGAGATAAAAACACCATTCTCAAATGCTGCGTGTCGATTCGTTTTATAGACTTGAATGTCAAATGATTGCTTTATTTCAGTGCAGAAGTTTTATAAAGCATTAAATTCATGATTTTGTTTTGCTTCTTGTACTGTAAGTGATCTGAACCGTTTACTGCTTAATCCATGGTTGTTCTTAAAGGGACAGTTCACCCCAAAATCTAAATTCTTTCATCATTTATTCTCTCTCATGTGGTTGTTAACCTGTATGTGACTCTTTAGTGGAACACAAAAGAAGATATTTTGAGAAATGTCACAGTGGTTTTGTGTTAATACATTAGAAGACAATGGGGCTGTTTGGTTATCAACATTTTTCTAAATATCTTCTTTGGTGTTCTGCAGAAGAAATAAACTCATACAGGTTTGACATGACATGAGTGTGAATAAATCAGGAAATCATTTTCATTTTAAAACCGAGAATTTACTTTTGTGTATTTTCAAGCTGACTTTTTAATTCTGTTTACACTTTTATGTTTTGTTTCTTGTCTTGACAGTCTTGGTAAATTGAAAGTACACACAATTGCATTAAAACTTTTTATGCGTCACACTTCACCTTCCCTTTAAATGCAGTTTAGCTTATAATTGCAGGTATTGAAACAAAAATTATCGAGGCTCTTTGCAAGCGTTTGAGTAGCATTAAACTTGTGCTTGATGTTTCTTTTTTTGTCTCGATGACATCGCCCACATCTCTCACCCCTGCTGACTCACGCCGCATAAACCTGTCGCTTTTATAAAAGAGCCTTGTTTTCTATAGTCAATACTCAACTTTAAGGACTTTATTTCACCACTTAGTTAAAGTAATCCAATTTAAGAGGCCCAGATTAACAACTCGATGTCAGTGTTTTATATTACACGGCTGTTTAAACAGTCCGATCTGAAAGCATCTTTATCCACCTAACACAGTAATTCATACAAAATACTGCAGTAAAAAAGTCTGCAGAAGTATTACAACAAAGTGTTTATTTACCACCGCCACCTCACAACGCACCTATTTGGTTTCAATTTTATAAACATCAGTTTATGTATACTATGGTAAATTACTGTTGATATTTCATGTTCACATACAAAATATAGATTCAATTCAATGTCAAGGTACTTTATTGGCAAGATTGCGTGTTCTTACAATATTGCCAAAGCATTGAGCATATAACAAAAGACAAACATTAGAGTAAAATAAGGTGCTAAGTAAGAGATAAAATATAGAATGAAATATAAAATAGTATATGTAAATAAACAAATGAAGTATAGAAAATAAAAAAATATATATCAAATGTACATTTCAGGCAGAAATGTACATTTTCTCTATCTATCAGGTGAGTAAATCATACTTTTATCCTTGGTGAGGACAGCCTTGAGTCATTAATCAAAGCGTCCCTTAGAAAGCCGCTTCATCCACCCCTATCAAAACAAGAGGACACCTCTGTGGGTCATGGGAAATGCGGGCGTTGTATAAACAGCACCAGGGTCGAGCAAAAATAGTCGTGAGATTTTAGAGAAGGACAGGCACGGAGACCTGGTGTTATTGATGCGATGTAGGCCGCCCTACTCACGCCTTCGCGCCGCCGCTGTCATCATATGCTATCCTATGCTTTTTGTTTACACACATTGCTGTGCTTTATAAAAAACATGATATAATGTAGGCTATCTTATATTGTTTGTTAACTTATCTACTCTTATCATAACTTGTTCTTAAATTGCGACAATTAAAAAAAAACATTCAACATCATTTAAATAAACAAATAACGAAACATTAGTTAAAAGCTTTTAATTAACTGTTGTTACATAAGTTTCACGATTTCTGAATCTGTAATAGACACACTTTTACTAAATTAATTGAACTCTTACAGTCCTACAAACAGAATTAAAGAAAAAAAGTCAGAGAAAATAAAATGGATTTCAAAAGGTCGTGGCTACATATTTTAAGACCAGGCATAGACCAGCCAAAGCGAACAAATGCTCATCACGTCACTTGTAGCCGCTAAAACGATCCAGTCAGTGTTGGCGCATCAGCAAAGGCAGAAATATTACTGATCATAAAGGTAAGCAAAGAAGAATACATATACCTGTTTTAGCTACATTAAATATTGGATTTGACAGTCTGATTAATACATTCTTTTGTCTTTAAAATGTTGGCTATTACATATGCACACAAAGTTTTTGGACCGCCTTCTGGGCCTTTCTTAGTTTTAGACTATAGTCGACTACAAGGTTACAAAACTTTTGTTTAAATGACTGTCAAATTAGTCGCTCATCCCTAATTGATTTGGACACATTTACCAAGATAATGCAGCCGTTGTTTTATTTATATTTCCCATTTGCGATTTAATTTTGAATGTCAATTTTAAGCAATGTATGTTTTTTTGCACTGATACTGGTTTAATAAATAATTCACTAAATTTGGGATTAATTTATTTGTTATTTGGTTTTACAGGGTTAGGAAATTATTGTATAAATTGAGGCTGATGCATTGCACATTGCATACAGTTTGTTAAGTAATTCAGCAATTTGACCTTAGTATGGGATCGGCCAATACTGAATCTCAGGTATCGGAATCGGTATCAGAAGCAAAAATGGTGGATCGGAGCATCCCTAGTCTCTTGTTGAGAATGGAAACTGTGCAACCTTAAATCATTAAGTATATAATAGATTCATAAGGTTGTAGAAAGAGCAGCATCAGTAGTCTTTGTTGTTTCTTGCCGTCTGGTGTCTCACGCCTGCAGGCACAGGATCTGTTAGATGCATCTTTATGACCGCTGGTCACAGCGTCTGAAATGCACTTTGCAAATTATTAAAGTAAAGGGTTGCCAGAGCAGTGCTTGAGCGGATGAAAGGATGCTGAGGGTCTCAACACCGCGCCACGAACACTTCAGAGCGTGCGGCCAAACCGAACAAAACAAACTCCACCTTCATTCTTTATCTCAGAGGAAACAAATGAGCCGTGACAGGTTGAGCAACCGCAGGTGCGAAGAGAACAAACCATTTAAAAAATGAGAAAACATTGCCAGAATTACAATACATCAGTTCAGGAGTGTTATTGAATTGGCAGTAGGTTTGGCATCCCGCTGAGGCCGACTGGCTGTCAAGTTTTTATTGATTCAAAGACGGTTTTATGGAAATTATTTTAGCATTAGCTGTGAAGATTTCCTGTGAAGGTGAAGTTTAGCTTAAAGACAAGATTCAAGTTTTATTGGAGGAGTGGTCAAAACTAGATTTTTTTACTACAAGTTATATCGATTTAAAAAAAGTTTGTCTTGAGTCTTATATTTCTTTACACCAAATCAATCATTCTGTTTTCAATGTTTCTCTTCCAGCCACAACAAAAATAAAATGTTTCATGTAATCATTTTCTGAGTATATCTGTGGTTATTGAAAGCTTTTGAAGATTTAAGACACAAATGTTTTCCTCTTTGATCACACAGGAGAAGGAGGTGACCATCACGATGCCCAACGGAGAGACATCTGTGGCCACCGTAAGAATCTGGAATGAAACCGTGTCCAATTTGACCCTGATGGCACTCGGCTCATCCGCTCCTGAAATTCTCCTGTCTGTCATCGAGGTGGGTGAGATATTCCAATGACAAACACTCCTGACATTTACAGCAGATGGCTCAATGATCATTATTGTGGGCTTGAGGTTATTAGCAAAGACCGAAATCCATCTAACATCTCAATCCAGTACCACAGAGATTACATATTTTTGTAGGCTAACCCTACAAGTAAACGCCGCTCTGGTTCCCTCTACCCAAAGCCTATGCATGTTTCCCATAGACTTTTGGAAGGTCGAAAAAAATAAGATCTGTGATTAACAAAGGTTTATGATGTTTACACGTTTTGTCTATCAAGATAATCTTCACAAAAATAACACCACATTTGTTACCTTTGAAGCCGAAATTCAATTGGCAGAAGTAAAAAGCTAACACGATGCTATACACAGACTACACTTAAGGTCGCTTGGTATCAACGTCACCACCACCAAGCCAAACTTTACTAAAAATGTGTTCCCTGGTAAGTTATTACTCCGTGAATGCCTCTACGTTTTGAGAGCCCACCCTATCAGAAGCTTTTCCCACCCAGAGCCATTGAGAGAGAGGATCCATGATCTGCCGTTGCTGTGAAAAAACTGTTCCATTGCAGTGAAGTTGGTGCGACTCCCTCTCTCAGCGACTCTGCATCCACCCTGCCCCTGCCCCCACACCACATAACAGCCAATCACAAAATTAATGCGATATACAAGTCAGCTCCAGATATTTTTCTTTTCTGTTTTTTCACTTTTTTTGGCGAGACAGTCTACTTAGCTCTATATATACTTAGCTCTATATATTATATATATATATAAATATAGTGACCCCACCCCCCCTCCGCCCACCTGGAAAATCACTTGGCACACCTTTCATCTCATATCTGGAGCTGGGCCTGCACACAAAGTGCAAATGTAAACTTTTGCTTAAATCTCATCTGTGTCTCAGATATTATTCCTGAGAAAAAGAGTCAGAAATCTGACAAATGTCTCTGTCATTAGAGTTTCAGAAGAGATGTCAACAATGTGTCAAGCTGAGCTCAAGGGGCCCGTTCTTCGTACGTCGCTTACTACATCCAAGATCAAATGAAACATCCAAGATGACCTAATCCCGCAAATCATGATCTGGATAATTCGGTTCTTCGAACGCACCATTGTGTACGATTAGAATATCTGGATTAAATTGTCTGGGATCAATGCACGCTCACTCGTTGTTTGGAAAGGCAGCATATATCGATAGAAGAACTAGTGATCAGCAACACTGCTATTGGCTGGTTGTTACGTCAAAAGACGTAGTCAGGTCCGTTTTTACCAACCGCTTGAAGATTATGAAAAATTCTAAAACCTTGTTAGGAACACTTCAAACGATGCACAGAAAGATAACTTTCAGAGATATCTATAACACTTTAAAGCAGTTGTAAACTGAAGTTGTATATTTTGATAAATTAACTTTTAATTATTTGTTTTAATAAATTCTCTTTTTTAGTGTTTTTTTTTGCAATGAGATTTTCGGGGTATATTTACCCCGAAAATATAAAGTGTTTTATACCCATCAGTGTTCAGACCTCTCTTTTCTGATGATGTGTACAGGCCCTGTCAGGTCCACCCCTTAGATTTATTATACACTGAAATCTTTCATTCCTTTCAGTTTCCCAAAGGTAATTTCATGATCCTGTCCTGACTTGAGCTGCAGTGTCACAGGTTTGGCTCAGGGAATGATGTCTTCAAACAGTCCCATCATAAATGTGACTGAAGATTGTTTGACTCAGATTCAGGTCATTTTGCTTCAGTGCTGGTGATACTGTAGGTGCACATTAGGTCAAAAAATTATTTCCTGCAAATATTATCATTTATTTTCAGAAAATAATCTGAGGACTCATGACATTTGTCAAGACTGAAAGACACATACAATGCTCATTGACATGATCATGACTGCATAATCTTTAGTTCCCTTATATAATATTTATCGGTAAAAACAGTGTTACAAACTGGGGTCTTAAGAGACTGAAATACCACAAATTTGCAAATGACAGGACAGACTGCATTTATATATATACTGAATATATACATATAAACAGTCTGTGCTTTTATATATATTTAATATGGAGGTCCAACAAATTAATATGGCAAATATCTCCTTTTACAAAAAAAACCTATATTTTATTTATTCATTCATTTATTTCGGTCCTCACCTAAGATAAATAAAAAATGTTCTATATATATTATATTACAATAAATATTGTTCTAAAAGCAAAACATCGCGTTAATTACGTGTTAACTTCGCAAAGCACTTTATTTTTTATCCTGTACTTTGCGCAACAAGATGCTTTTGTATGAATGAAGCTGACTTGACTGCGTCATGGCCGCGATCTGATCCTGTTTATAAGAAGTAAGCCTGCTCCTGAGCAGGTTTAAGCTAACAGACCTGTTGTCAAGACAACAAGTCCAGGATGAGCGTTGAAGAACCGAAAAATCCAAGATCATGTGAAAACGTCAACAATCAAATCCAGCTAACTGAGTTAGCAAGGTACGAAGAACGGGCCCCTTATTTGTCAAGTCTTCAATCAAAAGTCAATATTATTGAAGATCTCAATAAGATCCCAAACATTTTTCATCATATTTACTCAAATCCAGATTATTTGGCCTCTACAATTTACATTCATTTTACACCTCCATTCTCTTCATGTGTTTCAACAATTACACTCTCATTTGAATTTCTAAGCAATTTTAGGAGAAACATATGAGACTGAGTTGATACTGAAATGAAACACAATATTGAGATCTAAACATGACACGACTGAGAACTCCATTAAATCTCATGGACAATGAAAGCTCGACCCCTGAGCGATGATAATGTTCTCTGAGAACAATTTACTAATGCTTGAAGACAGAAACTGTGTGTGTGAATTGTTTAAAGTTTGTGTGTTGCATGCTGGGTAACATTTGGCCTGCAGAGCGTTGTTCTATCTAATGAGCGTCCAGATAGTCAAATGTTTATTAATGAGAGCAAGACACAGAGCGCCGCTGCCTCATTTCTCACTGTCCACCGCATAGAAACCACACGATCCCCATCTCAGATCCGCTTTTGTCGGCCTGTGGAAGCTACTTACCGCTGCGCCGGACGACATTTAGCATGTCAGTGGAGCGCCAGCGGAGCTTTATTGACTACCATTTGTCACTGTGTGTTTTTCGTCACTCTGCATTTAATGCGTTAAGACCTCGGTCAGGTCACCATGCTCAACATCACAGTGAGATTGCTATCCAAACAACATAGCAAAGCATCCTTCATCTTGATAGATTGCGTGTTTAAGAGCAGGCAGCAGATGAGAGACTCGCTCAGGCTGATATTCAGCAGAATTTGTTGTGAGATGTGTGAAATCTCAATGGAGGCTCAGCTGGAGTCGAGGCACAGAATGAATTATCTGTGTTTCACAGATGAACCCCCAGAGATATGAGGCTTGACAGAACCTCCTGCTGTATACAGTAGAGAGAGAGACAGACAGACAGAGAGAGAGAGAGAGAGAGAGAGAGAGCAGTCATACAGTCACAGGTGTCCACACTCACAATTCTGAGTCGTTTTGTCTTGTATTTTTGCATTGCTTATATGCATTTTAGCATTGTGTCTGAAGTTTTGCATGGTGAACAATGCAAGGCTTTGGATTGACAATAAAAATAAATTAAAATATCACAATTAGCCTACGGTATGTACCTGTCCTATATTAGTGTATACTGTATATATTTATGCAAGTATATTGCTAGAGATGCACACTACCAATAGTTTAAAACAGCCGATGATCGGATTCGGGGCCCATATATGCTGTCAATCAAAAGAGGACAGGAAAATACCATTAATTTGTGCTCTGTGTATAGAAAATATTGAGAAACATCACCAGTTTGATTTTCATTATATGGATAAATAACATTCAAAGAGTTAAGAAATGTTAATTTAATCTTGAGAATCAGTATCAGCCGATATCACTCTTCACTTGGCATCGAAATTTAGTATCGGTGCATTAATATATATTTTACAGTATTTGAAAAAATATTATTTTTTGTATTACATATATATAAAGCAAAACATTTTACTATAATTTACTACTATTATTTTTCCAGTTTACTCCAACTAAAATACATCAATACTTTTACTTGTATATTCAGATTTCCTGAAAAAAATCCCAAATAGTTCACCCAAAACTTAAAATTCTGTCATCATTCACTCACCATCGAGTTGTTTCAAATCTGTATACATTCCTTTGTTCTGGTGAACACAGAGAAAGATATTTGTAAGAATGCTTATAACCAAACAGATCTTGCCCCCCATTGACTCCCGTAGTAAGAATATTACTGGACTTCCAGCTTGCACAACCAAACCTCTACAGATGATCCAGAATGCAGCGGCAAGAGTTGTCTGTAATGAACCGAAGAGAGCACACGTCTCTCCTCCTCTCTTCATTAAGTTATATTGGCTCCCTATAGTCGCTCGCATCAAATTCAAGACTCTGCTCCTGGCCTACAAGACCACCACTGGTTCGACACCCCCTTATCTTCATTCGCTAATGCAGATGTAAGTACCCGCCAGATCCCTACGCTCTGCAAACGAACGACTTCTTGTGGTGGCATCCCAAAAAGGTAAAAAATCTCTCTCACGTACCTTCTCCGAATCGGTTCCACCTATGTGGAATGATCTGCCCACTGCTACAAGATCTGCAGATTGTGTAGCCATCTTTAAGAATCGTATGAAAACGCATCTCTTTACTTCTAACTTAGCTCTGTATACTGTGATAGGCTATATGAGACCATCCTTTTTTTGATTGCACGTATGCTTTTTGTTGTCGTTATGCTGTCCCAATTGCTTCCATTGTTTACCCCACCTGTAAGCCGCTTTGGATAAAAGCGTCTGCTAAATGACTAAATGTAATATTACTTGATCATTTTGTTTTGTGTTGTCTAACACCAGTGTTGTCTAACACAAAAGAAAACATTTTGAAGAAAAAATCTGCCTGGTTATAAGTATTCTTTCAAATATCTTTCTCCGTGTTCATCAGAACAAATACATTTATACAGATTTTGGAAGAACTCGAAGGTGAGTAAATTATGACAGAATTTTCATTTTTGGATAAGGTATTCCTTTAAGTGAGTTTGTTTAAAACAAGAGAAACATTTATGCTAGTACGCTTAGAAACAAATCTGAATTGAGTTTATTAATTTAAGTTTATTTTTCTTAAAACAACAACCGAATATTTGCCAATGTGGTTAGCATAAACATTTGTAAACTCAATCGATTGTAATACTTTTTTATCTCCCAGAAAACAAGACTTAATATCTTACAGGGATAGTTCACCGAAAAATGAAAATTCTGTCATCATTTACTCACACTTAGATTGTTCCAAATCTGTAAACATTTCTTTGTTCTGCTGAAAACACAGAAAGATATCTGGAAAATTGACAAATGTCACCCTCATTGACTCCCATAGTATTTATTTTCTCTACTGTGGCATTAAATAGGTAAACTGGGTGATATCTGTCATTCCTCCTAATTTCTACTTGTGTTTTCAGCAAAACAAATAAATGTATAAAGGTTTGGAACAATCTGAGGGTAAGTAAATGATGACAGAATTAAAATTTTTGGGTGAACAATCCCTTTAGGTCGTGTTGCTTCTCAAGTAAATGTATCTTGTTTTAAGAATTTACAGATATTTGTACTGGAAAACAAGACTAAAAACTTAACAAGAAACTCTAATATGTAAATAAAACTAAACTACAAAAGAATACTTGCTATCTCCTCACAAATGTCAATTGTTATTGGTCTAAAAGCTGACATCACACAGCTGTGTGTATATTAAGCTTGCGTTTTGATTGGTTATGATTGATGTTTGTGTTTTTGTCACTGTACAAATGTGTGATTGTTTCAGGTGTGTGGTCACGGTTTCTTGGCCGGTGATCTAGGTCCGGGCACTATCGTGGGCAGCGCTGCTTTTAATATGTTTGTGATCATCGCGATCTGTGTGTGGGTGATACCTGACGGTGAGGTGAGGAAGATCAAACATCTGAGAGTGTTCTTCATCACGGCCTTCTGGAGTATCTTCGCTTACATCTGGCTTTACCTGATCCTCTCCATCATCTCACCTGGAGTCGTGGAGGTCAGTGTACATTTAGTATTTGTCTACTGAATATGTCAAGAACATGTAGGATCATATTTATGTGCTTAAATTGTCATCAAAATTTACCTAGATATTAATTGTCATTGAAAAAAAGTGATTTCTCTCTCATTTGTAATGTCTAGTAAAATAACAAACCAGTGCAAGATCTTAAAGTGTCTTCAATTGACTGTCTATAGAGGGTATGGACGTGTAGTGACTTTACCACGTGAACACCACGTGAACACGCCAGAGCGTGCCCTCATGGGTGGCAAAACACTAAATGCTAAAACACAAAAAGACAGTCTACAATATCAGGAAAAGCAATTCCACGCAACATTTCAGTGTCCAGGATCACCTTCGAGTCCAGCTGCTTGAAATTTCAGCAATTAATTGCGTGTTTTAACCCGTTTATTTGATTCTACTCAGCCAATTTGCTGGGTGTTTTGCCTCCCAGGGAAGCGTGTCCCAGGTAGTGTCCCGACATTTGCACGTGGGAAAGTGACGTCAATGCATACCGTCTATTATTTTCTTTAGGATAAATGTTGTGTTTTGGATTTTGCATTTATTTCTTCATTGGTTGTGTTAATGTGCGTGTGTTTTTGTATTGTAGGTTTGGGAAGCTCTGGTCACTCTCTGTTATTTTCCCGTTTGCGTGATCTTGGCCTGGATCGCCGACCGCCGCCTCCTCTTCTACAAGTACATGTCCAAACGTTACCGTGCCGACAAAAGAACAGGGGTCGTCGTGGAGACGGAGGGAGAGATGACACCCAAAGGTGTGGAGATGATGATGGACGGCAAGTTTCCACTGAGGGCCGGAGCCATAGGGGTCGAAAATTGCCAGGATGGCAACACGGCGGGTGCGATCGCAACCATTCCCAACTCCAACAGCACCACTGTTCACATGGAGGGTGCCAGAGACCTGGACGAGAGTCGCAAAGAAGTGAGATCAAAGATGTTTATTTAAACACAAATGTTTATTCAAACACAAAATGGCAAAGACCACTTGACTCTTTCTCTCGCAGGTGATCCGCATCTTGAAGGATCTGAAGCAGAAGTATCCAGAAAAGGAACTGGATCAGCTGGTTGAGTTGGCTAACTACTACGCCCTCCTCCACCAGCAGAAGAGTCGAGCTTTCTACCGCGTCCAGGCCACACGTATGATGATCGGTGCAGGTAACGTTCTGAAGAAACACGCGGCAGATCACGCTCGACGTACGGCGGCACCGGGCACAGATGAGGCCGTAGAAGAAGAGGATCTGACCACCTGCAGTCGCATTTCCTTCGAGAGCACTCACAGACAGTGCATGGAGAACTGCGGCACCATCTCCATCGTCGTGGTTTGTCGGGGGGGTCTGGGTGAGAGCACCTTTTATGTCGACTACTGTACGGAAGACGGCACTGCAAATGCAGGCTCTGATTATAAATATTGCGAGGGAACGCTGGTGTTTAAACCCGGAGAAACCAGGAAAGAAATTAAGGTGAGAAATTAATGTGTACATGTGCTTACATTTGTTGTTTGGTCATTTTAAATAAATTTAAAATAAATTTTACCACAAAAGTTTTGTGAATAGAACTCACTATCTATATAAATAAAAAGGTGGGCATCATCGACGACGACATCTTCGAAGAGGACGAACATTTCTTTGTGCGTTTGCTGAATCTACGCATCGGTGACGCAGAGGGCATGTTTGAGAGCGATAACGCTGATCAGGGACCCAAAGCTCGGCTAGTGGAACCGCTGATGGCCACCGTCACCATCCTAGACGACGATCACGCTGGAATCTTCACGTTCACCGACCGCCTGACGCGAACGAGCGAGAGCGTGGGCACCATGGAGGTGACGGTGGTCCGGAACTCCGGCGCCCGTGGGACCGTGATCGTCCCATACCACTCAGAACCGGGGTCGGCCCAGGGGGGCGGGGTCGACTATGAGGACACGCACGGGGAGCTGGAGTTCACCAATGACCAGACGACGTGAGTGTGTGTTGTCTTTAACAGTGATGTAGGTTATCTCTCCTCCATGATGCCTGGAGTCATTTCAGTCTCTTTTAGATAAGCATCACTTTGATTTACATTATGAATAAACTCTAAACATCATGCTTTCACTGTTTGGAAATTCAGCATGAGATGGTTTTGCGTCTTTACAGAGAGCTGTGGGATTTTAGTTTTTCTCAGATTTTTCCCTGTGGTTTTGTGTGTGTATTGAGTGTGTGTGTGTGTGTGTGTGTGTGTGTATG
Source organism: Triplophysa siluroides (assembly GCA_006030095.1). Lineage (NCBI taxonomy): Eukaryota > Metazoa > Chordata > Actinopteri > Cypriniformes > Nemacheilidae > Triplophysa > Triplophysa siluroides. Next base: position 264,712 of record VCII01000482.1, on the reverse strand, counting down.
TGTGTGTAGATGAATTTAAATGTGATTAAATATTGACATGCAACCTTTTGAAGTGATTTAAAAGCTGACATTTCCAGTGATTTGTGTAGGCTTGTTTTTGTGCCTGTACACGTGTGTGCGTGTCCATTAAGTGTATGTGTGTGTGTTGTGAGTTCATTCATCAGCTTTTTAATATGGTTTCATGTCAGGGTGGAGCGCTGCTGCTCATGACCCCAGAGGAACAGCATTAACTATTTATGTGTGTGTGTGTACATGTGTGTCTCATTATACAGTTCAAGGTCTGACACTCTTTCCTATTTAGATGCAATTTTATGCCACTTGTCACAGTAATCGATGTCAGACTTAAAAGCCACCCCCTGAATACATGATAACTGTGCGTGTGTGTGTGTTTGTGTGTGTGCACAGTCAGACTATCCAGGTGAGGATCATCGATGATGAGGAGTACGAGAAACATGAGAATTTCTTCATCGTACTTGAGGAACCTCGCTGGTTAAAGAGAGGAATATCAGGTGTGTGATGGGTTTTATTTGGTGTTTGGGTTCAATGTTGTTTCACTTTCACATGTCATGGATAATGACATTATATCATATCTGAACACAATTTAAAAGCAGTTTATTATCCAACATGTAGAAAAACACGACATCTCCACCATCATTTTGATATTGTTACATTCACATTAGAAAACATATATCATATTCAAACATTAATCTCTGTTTTATCATCATCAAGCAGGTTCTTTGATTCACTGACTCATTCTGTATAATAAGCTTGTTTTAAAGTGTTTAGCATTACATTTGTACAGATCTGTACAATCTTCCACTTGCACAGTAGATATGTGAAGTCAGCATCTGTTATAACTTGAAATAAAAGTTCATCTCAAAATCAAGATTTTGTTATTTTTTACTCACCCACATGACATTCAACATGTTTTAAGACCTCCCGGAATCTTTGGAACACAAATAAATGTATTTAAGGTGACATCCGAGAGATTTCCAGGCCTCCTCATAGACATCATGGTTATAGTTTGTTGTCAAGGTCCAGAAAAGTACTAAAGACATCGTTAAGTTGGTCCATCCGCTCATAGTAGCTCAACTGAATTTTTTTGAAGCGACGAGAATACTTTATGTGCAAAAAACAAACCAAAATAACGACTTTAATGGATATATTCTCCTCTGTCTTGTCAGTCTATGGTGCGCGTTCACGAAAGCACTTCAACGCATTTTAACGATGTCTTTAGTAGTTTTCTGGACCTTGCCAACAACTATAACCATGATGTCTATGAGGAGGCCTAGGAATCTCTCAGATGTCACCTAAAATATCTTTATTTGTGTTCCAAAGACGCCAGGATGTTATAACATTTGTCTGACAATTCCTTTTCTAATAATTAATTGCGATATGGTGATTATTAATTGCGTTACGGTGATAATTGTTTTAGAGTTTGACATATTTTTTTTATAAAAATTGTGTTTTTTTAGAAGTTGTGATCATTTATTTAATCCTTTATGAATCACATATCACTTGCAGAATAAGATAAATACACACTTTAGTAAATACACCTTTATAACCATGGCTATTATTGTATTGAAAACATTCATTTTAATCAACTATAAATTGAAGGGAATCATTCTTTAACCCCATCATATTATCTGACCAATAGGGACATCCATGCTACATAGCTCCGCCCATTTTCTTGTTTAATACTCAGTTCCAGTGTGCCCTGTTATTCAGTTTATATAGGATTTACAACTTAGAATGAAGTGTTTTTGTCACTCTTTTCTGAGAGGAAAGTATGTTAAAGGGAACACGGCTCAATATTGTCCGACACACACAGAGAAAAGTGTGGTGTGTGTGTGCGTGTGTGTGTGTGTTTATTAATGGAGTAAGGTCATCTTCAGCACTAACTCCATCTCTCTTGTCCCTCTTACATCACGCAGCCCTGCTGCTGAATCAAGGTAAGGCCTGTGAATCACCTCTGACATGTGTCCGCTAACCCTCATTTAAAAACACTCCACGGGTCACGCCGGAGAGCACAGAGACACCTAAAAGCTTTCTCGAACTCGTCAGGGACACGATTGGGATCTTGAAAGAGGGATCAGACGTTCGCTGTTGAGACAGAGAAGTACACAGAGGTGGAGGTGTACTGAAGAGGCGAAGACGTTTCGCGGCCTCTTGAAATCTAGTTTAAGTGCTTAGAAGAAAAACTTGTTGGATCTCTTTAAAGTGCTTTAAAGGGGTCCTATGGCACGAATAAGTTTTTTTACTGTGTTTATACTGTTTATACTGTGTCTGGTACTGGTATATTACATGTATATACTGGTATATTACAAATATTACATTGCCCATGCATGTATTAGACACATAAAATTGCAAAAATGAAAGTGTCGGAACAAAATATGCATTCTATCTAAAAGCAAATGCACCCAGATCTGCCTGAAACGCCTCATGTAACCACACCCCCACAAATCTACGTCAGTTCGTGGTATGAGTTGAGTAAGACCGCCCAAATGTATACGCAAGTAAGGTGGTGTACCTGTCAGTACAATTGCTTTGGAACCTGATGTTCCAAATATGGTAAGAGGCGTTACGTTTCCGTCACACGCTTGCAGTTTCGACCAATCACTACGAACTGGTTAACTGGCCAATCATAGCACACCTCGCTTTTCAGAGCGATGAGCTTTGTAAATAATCTGCGCGTTTCAGAGAGGCGGGGCAAAGAGGAGATACAAACATGCACGGTATGTGGAAAATACAGCGCTTTTGAACCTTAAATCGTGTATACACATTGCATTACATCTAAAACAAACAATAATATTTGTTTTAGCCGTTTCATATGACCCCTTTAACTGCTACATTTAGGTTTATTGCTAAAGACTAGAAGGAAACTGTAAAGGAATAGTTTGACTAGAAATGTTTGAAACCAGTGGCGGCTCCTGACAAATTTCTCAGGGGGGGCAACTTTTGCGATTATGGCTAAGATGACACGTTCAATGGGTCAAATAATAATAAATAAAAGTCAGATAGCTAACTTGACAGTGTTACATTGCATTGTTTAATTTGGTTTTCCTGTTCAACCACTAGATGCCAACACAGACATGAATTATACATACTGTACAGTATTTTTGTAAAGCTATATCAATTTAAATGTCTCAAATACAATAAATTTGGTTCCACGATAAAACACTTCCACCGTGGCCATCAACATATACATTGTCATCTACTAGTTAAATCACTGTTAGCACAGTCTACAATTTATAGCCATCATGGATGCCATAGCGATAATCAAATCAAAACATATTATACTATCATCAAAACTATAATTAATCAAATCTTTCCAGAACATATTCAGTATATATTTGGCTGGCAATAAGCAATCAATACAACTATTTACAATTCAACATTTGGAGAGTACAACATAACACAACTCACCATTTAATAACACACTCACTCATCACTTGTATTGAAATTTTGAACGGCAATTCCCTCAATGAAATAATGGAGTTGCTGTTGCTAGCCATGTCGATCTTGCTGTCTCACTACGCTTTCACGCGCTGTGCGTGTCATCCAAGCACGCATCAGTGCGTATGACGAAATCACGTTGGGGCAAGCCCTCCCTGAGCCCATAGAAATGCAGTGTAGGGTCCAAAATTTGTAAATTTTGCGAGGCTACTTGTTGGAGTGTGATATTCAGGCTGCTGATTGGATAATAATATTAAGACCTTTATACAGTCTGTATGATCAAGACTTAGTCCAACAAAATAAACTATTTTTTCCCCTCTTTTTTCATGTGGCTGAAGGAGGATCCACCCATTGAATCACCCATTATGGGCCAGTCGCCCCTGTTTGAAACGTGTTTCGAAAAACTCTTTAACATCAAATCTAGCAAAATCCTGTAATGAAAAACACCTCAGACTCATTTTGAATAATGAAATCCGCAGTACACTCGGATAATCTCAAAGCTTTATTTCCAAACCTTGTCGTGTTGTTTGTGTGTGTACAGTATAGTATGTGTGTGTTGTGATGTACCTGGTGTCTATTGATTGGTTGTGACGTTGTTTTTGATTGAAAGGTAAGGGGTTTGACCTTCATTTCCTGTCTGCTGTATCTCATTTCATCCCATCTCCTCTCTTTCTTCTTTTGTGGTGTCTGTGTCTCAGATGATCCAGAGGGGGAGCTGAGCGCTGAGGAGGAAGAGGCCAGGAGGATAGCGGAGATGGGGAAACCCATTCTGGGTGAACACAGTCAACTGGAGGTGGTGATCGAGGAATCCTATGAATTCAAGGTATTATACTGGTAATGGCCAGAGGAGAATGTTATTGCTCTTTCATAGCTCAGGAGAATTGATGGAGCTCTCAGTGTCAAAATCTCAGCTTTCTTTTTCTTTGGAGAAATAAATAAAGTCAAATGAGAGTGTGATTGTGTGAAGACATGAAGAGTATGGAGGTGTAAATGAATGTAGATTGTAGAGGTCAAACAATCTGGATGTGGTTAATTTGATGAGAAATGTTTGAGTTCATGTTGAGATCTTCAATAATATTGACTTTTGATTGCAGACTTGACAAATCTGAGCTCAGCTTGACACATTGTTGACATCTCTTCTAAAACTCTAATGACATTTGTGACTCTTTACCTCAGGAGAAACATCTGGGACACACATGAGACTTAAGCAAAGTTTCCATTTGCTCTCTGTTTAATCTCACTGATGTCTTGGAGAAATTATGGAATAGGTGTCTTTTCTCTCTGATGCATTGATTTTTTCATAACTTTGATGCAAGGGGCGTGGTCAGAGGGACACTATAGCAACGGCCTGCAAATCGTCTTGTACTGCCTAGCGACTACCTAGAAAGCCCTAGCAACCATCTAGCCTATCAATGAGCCGTTTCAGAGCAAATTCCTTTGAATATCATCAGATGGCTAGTGAGATCATTTATTCAGCTCTTCAGTCTTCCCGAATCTGTTCATCTGTGTCTGAAACGGCTCGACAGGAGGTCTGACGGTGGAATCATGGATGCTGAAGTGTGCAGTAGAGCTCTTTACTGTATGTAGGTAATTTGATATGTGGCAGGAAACATGTATGTCCATTAGAGATGACGGCCCATAATGCGAAGATAGGCACACCGAAGGGTCTTTTTCATTCTTCACATCACAGAGGATGAACATTTTAAATGAAGTCATTTGAAACTCCCACTCAATGATTATTGCAGCTTAAAAGATGCGTTCTGATGTTTCATGGCCGTCGGTGACAAGATTGAATTCAATTATTTGTCAACTTTGTGGTGCGAAAAGAAACGTTCTCAAGCTCATGATCGAAAAACACGATTATTGACAACAGTTTCTCTCAGATTACTGAGACAATGATGTGAGACAAATTTATCGCTTCAGATGAGACTACACTTTCACAGATCTTTTTTTTGATGACATTCTCGTTTTATTTTCATTGTAACTTAAGTGTAATTGATCTCATTGATTAACCCCACATCATTCATGAATTGCGTTGGTGTTTTGAGGCGGTTGGTCCATGTTTGTATCATTATTTATTTAGAACAGCGTCTGACAGGGTCATCATTAAAGCAAACAGGATGTCTGGTTTGTGGCATGAGAGAGAGAGAGATCACGTGTGTCACGTGTGTTTCAGAGCACCGTGGATAAACTGATCAAGAAGACGAACCTGGCGCTGGTGATCGGCACTCATTCATGGAGAGAACAGTTTGTGGAGGCCGTGACCGTCAGCGCAGGTCTGTCATCACACTGAATTTGTTTCATTCACTCAATCATTCTCAGGCGTGAAAACATAATGAGACTTTAACATTCAGTGAGATGAATAATTCACAGGAACATGTCAATTCTGCCATCTTTAACATCAAACCATTTTTGTTCTATTTTATTTCCTTGTGTTTTCAGAAGCCCATGTCCACTGATTTATGAACTCAAGTATATCTTATTTGTGTTTCACAAAACAAATTTGCTCATACACTGTTAAATATTATACAGAACAAATATGATGATATAAACTTTTATTATAACACTTATATATATATATATATAATAACACTTATATATTGTATATATAACTATATATTGTTTTATTGCTTTTGCAAAGCAGCCTTACAGAAAATAAATTTTAGCAGTAGAGATGAGAAAAGGTGCAAAAATTGAAGAGAAATTGAATAAAATCTGTAAAATTATAAAACAAAATAGAAAATAAAAAAATTAATTGATTTCAAATATATTTATTTTATTCATTACATTATCAATTAATAGATTGTTATATTCATAGTGCTGTCATAAAATTGTGTTTCTTGAAGGGATAATTGACCCAAAACTGAAAATTAATGATAAAATTTTAATTATTTTTGTGTGGTGTTTTTTCCCTTTAACATATGGTTGCATAGTGAAAACTGGCATTTGTCAATCTGTAATGTTTTTTTAGTTGTGTGCAGGTGGATATGAGTGATTCAGTACTGCCCTCTGATGGTGTGATATTGTAAATATATCATTGACTCACATTAAAGGGATACTTCACCCAAAATGTTTTATTCTGTCATCATTTACTCACCTTTGAGTTCTGATGAACACAGAGAAAGATATTTGAAAGAATGCTTATTACCAGACAGATCTTGCCCCCCATTGACTACCATAGTAGAAAAAAATTACTTCATAATTTTTTTGTTCTGTTGAACACAAAAGATTTGGAACAACTCGAAGGTGAGTAAATGACAGAACTTACATTTTTGGGTGAAGTATCCCATTAAAGTGTGTCATGGATTGTGTCGTCTTCAGGTGATGGGGATGAAGATGAAGAGGAGGGCAGAGCGGAACGTCTCCCGTCCTGCTCAGATTACGTCATGCACTTCCTGACGGTGTTCTGGAAGGTTCTGTTCGCCTTCGTCCCGCCAACAGAATACTGGAACGGCTGGGCCTGTTTCGTAGTGTCCATCATTGTAATAGGTCTTCTGACAGCCGTCATTGGAGATCTGGCATCACACTTTGGCTGCACCGTTGGGCTTCGAGACACGGTCACGGCGGTGGTGTTCGTAGCTCTCGGCACTTCGATTCCAGGTGTGTGAGACAAATAATCAGATATGCAACTGTTTAGATCACATATTGTCATCTCTATATTTGCTTTTTCTTTGACAGACACGTTTGCAAGTAAAGTCGCTGCGACTCAGGATCAGTATGCAGACGCCTCCGTGGGAAACGTCACAGGCAGCAACGCAGTAAACGTGTTCCTGGGCATCGGGGTGGCGTGGTCCGTGGCGGCTGTGTATTGGGCCGTCCAGGGCAAGAAGTTTTACGTGGATCCCGGGTCACTGGCCTTCTCCGTCACGCTCTTCACTGTCTTTGCCTTCATCTGTATGGGGGTGCTGTTGTTCCGGCGCAGACCGTCGATCGGAGGAGAGCTCGGCGGCCCGCGGGTCCCTCGTATCCTCACTATGCTTCTCTTTCTGGGTCTGTGGTTCCTGTACATCCTCTTCTCCAGCCTGGAAGCTTACTGTCACATCAAGGGTTTCTGAATGACCGGCCAGACTAGAAAACAAACATCACAACTGCAGTAAACACCCGCTAGACACAGACAATGATATTTATGAACAAAACGAGGGGGAAGCCAATTTCATACACTAAACGCAAGAAAAACTACACACAGACCTACAACACATACATCTGATGTGAAGCGCTGAGTGCAATTAAATAAATCGTGAGGGAGAATCTGAGAAAAAAGAAGTGAAATGAGAGATGATGAGGTGCGATGAAAGAAATATTTATAAATGAAAAAGCAAAGCATGTAGGGAAGAATGACAAATAGTGGTGTGAGAAAGAAGGAAGAATGCTATAAAATATTCACATTTCAATCTCTTCAGCTCAAGGACAGAATAGAGAGCTTGTGTTGCTGATAGACAGGTGACTTGACAGGCCTTTCTTTCTAGAGTTTTCTTCAGATGTGAGGAACTCCGATGATGTTTTTAGTTTTGGCCAGAACGTTGCCGAAGTCAGTTGAGTCTTTTCCGGGATTTGTACATCACAGACTCTGAAGTTGTCAGAGATGTTGTGGTATTTCTGATCAGGCTGGATGTACACTGTGCAGTTTTTCGGTCTCAAGTGATAGATTTAGACTAACTTTGGTCATGTTCTGACAGCCTCATTGAGACATGAAATGAAAACAGTAACGCACAATCCCCTCTAAAAAAACAACTTGTGCATGAGAAAATAAAGAGGAAATGTGGGACGGCTCCTTTTCTGTCATTTTGTTGATGGACTCAAAATTAATATCGTCACTGCCAGGAACATCTGTCAGAAACTGATGATTTGATGGACTCATGACGTTTCGGAGGACAGAAACTGCACAGGGTTCACCTGGTTTAAGACGGTGAAGGTGCTTGAGGCGACGCTGCAGGAGAAGAAGACCTGTCTATCGGAGACACACTGCAGTCTTCTCGTCTCCAGATGTGACACAAACTCAACACAGTTTTCACACATCTTAAACACAACATCCTCACAACGCTGACTTTGGTCTCCTAAAACGCAACACAGTTGTTCAATTCGTCCTGTAGCTCAATGACAATAAAACTTTTCTCCATGTCTGAAGAGGATCTTCATATCGTCTCCGAGATCGGACGTCGGTCGAGTGTTTTGCAAGCTCTGCAGAGACCTACGTCGACTCAGTTTTTCTGTTTCAAGTATGAAATCACAACTGTGTTACTTCTGCTTTGGAGCTAATAGAATAGCATCTGCTGAATGAGTTCTAACCCCCTTTAAACTAACAAAAACTTGTCTTGATCTGTTTAACTTGATCCGGGTAATTGAGAAGAAAAATAATTTTAGTATCAAATTTATTACAGTACAAAAATTTGAGTGAGTTCATGTTTTTTTATTTAGTGGCTCTTCTGGGTTTTATTACAAAACACTAAAGGATAAAGAAGCTGAATCTTATGAAACCACTTAAGAATCAGAATGAAATGAAAACGTAAATATTGTAAAAAGTAAATAAAGCCTGTTTTAGGACCCCTTACATTGTGGCGCTGTTTTCATGCCAAACGCTATCCAATTTTTTTACTGTAACGGTAAATCTTGCCATGATGTGTACGTTGTTTACTACTTAAAAAAACTGTCACAATGCACTCTTACAGGTCCTAAAACAGGCTTTAATTTCTCTAAATGTTATTTTCTTGTGATTTTGGGTGAATATAAATCAGATCTTCTGAAAGGTCACTGGTTACTGTACAGTTTCTCTCCAGATTTGTTAACCTGTCTTGGGCTTCTTGTTCTACAACAATTTAACGAATAAACGAGCTAGAAGATAATACAATCTAGTAAATCCATCTAAAATCTAATTGATCGTGTCTGAATCTGAAAGCGTGCCGGTTGACTCCCCGTGAGATTTTGACTCCCCTAATTCTGATTGGTTTCTTTCACTTAGGATGCTGCTCTGTGATTGGTCCCTATCTCTAAATCCCGCCCCCACACCTAATCCTAACCCTAAATAATCTTTTTAGGGGAAAACAGGGTAGTCACAGTGAGTCCGATTTTGACACCGGTTCCTGACAGATTCACAACTAAATCTAGTTTACGTGTGAGCACACAGGATTGTGTGTATATGTATGTTTAAAGGGATTTTCAATGTTTTTATGTGGTCGGCTCATCTGTCCGTTGTTTGGAAAAAGCTAATGTACGTGATTTGTGTCACTCTCCTCCAGTTTACTGTACGTCAGGACTTTCGTCTGCATGATGGACTTCATATTGGCAGAATTATAACGGCATGCTTTGACTCTAAAGACATGCATGAATCTGAAGTTTACAGTGTTTGTTCTTAAAAGGGATGATGTGTTGATTTACATTTGACCACAGATTGTCAGACTACAATGACGGCTGCCTGTGTCGGATGTATTTAGTCAAAATATGTTTCTCTGAGGTCAGTAATGACAAATTATTAATATATTAATTTATTGAAAAGCAGATCTGTATGTTTTATACTTTTTTTGTTGAGATAAAATGGTAATATGATTTGTGTGATTTGATCTTGTTTTTATTTAACAGCTTTGCCTGACATGTTTGTATTGTTCGTCTTGAATACTGTTCACGTCTCTGTTTACAGTTATGCAGTGATAATTAAAATCCACTGACTGACGTGTCGTGTGATTGAGAACACGAGATTTGATCTCGTATGTTCAACATCAGATATTTACAAACTTAACCAGACTGTTACTCATTTGGTCATCGGTTTATTCAAACTCGCACAATGGTGTTAAAACTTCATTTCAGTTTAGAAAAGGTGAATGATGTTGATATCTATAACATGAAGGATTGGGAAACTCTTAGATTAACAGAAACCCAAACCCATCTTTTGTTTCCCGTCCAGTTATTGCCTTAAGAGAGACTTACCAACTACTATATCACATTTAATAATTAACTTTTGGTCATGTTATAATTGTATCTGTTCGGTGTTCTGTTTGTGTTTATCCGTGTGCAATGATAACCAAAATGATTGAGACGAAGCGTGCAATATGCTATCATCCCCTGAGCGTCAGCAATACATCGCATTTAAACTCTTTTGTTATTAGTGTGCCTGTCAGACCCGTCGCTTGCGTCTTTAGCTTTTCTTTAGTGCATGTGGTTGAACACTGATGAGAACGTGCCATACATGAGAGAGATGATCAGGAGATTTTGAGAAGGTCCACTGTTTCTTTTCGTTTTCATTTGTTTGTCAATGAGAAATGATTTCAATGGTGAGCAAGGATTCAGTTTATCTTTAAAAATCACTCGTTACTCTGAATGTCGGATGTTTACTCTTTATACGACTGTGTTAATGTCAAAAGATTTGTAAAACTTTTTGGAATACGACTTTGTGACGTTTTCAGTCGGTGATTTTTCTATTGCCAATTTGCTCAGATTGATCAGTAGTTATTAATGGTTTTGATAACTGTTTGCAAGATATTCTCCACATAACTAACATATGTTCTATCTATCTATCTATCTATCTATCTATCTATCTATCTATCACTGATTAAAAATCATTATTTTTGCTCTGGGCCATTCATTGATTTCGGATTAATTTGTCTTGTGACTCATGATAACTCATGTAAAGGACATTGCAGTTGTGATGTGTCTTTTTTTCTGGACTGTGTAAACGGCTAATGTTCATTGAGAAGATCCGTCTGGTCTTCTCTGACACTTGTCTTCTTCTTCACATGTTTTGATAATGATGATGATGTGTTCATGACTGTAAATGTGATGCGCTCTGCTGTTTTTGTACACGTGCCTCTAATGTGCAACATGCATGATTTTCCTCTTTGTACGCATGAGCTGTTATTAGTGTCAATGTTTACATGTAAACATTCGTTATTTTTATTTATTTATTATGTTTCACAAAATACACTAATTTGAATTGGAGGCTGAAAACAGTGTATTGGCAAACCAGTTCTTTACTCTTTCTTTCTTCAAAATTGTTTTTTGTTCTGAATGTGTCTTGTTGTCCTCACTTGTTTGTATGTTGTCTGTCTTTAAACTGGTCTTGCTTTTCCTCATGTTTTTGTGCTCTTTTATGTGGCCATTCCTCTCTGTCTGTTATATTAAATAATGACTGACCTGATGTCAGAAATGAAGAAATGATGTGACTAATATTGATCAAATACTGTAACATTTACTAGAAAGTAAGGTTAACTAGAAATGTTTTTGTTTGCTTTTTTTGGAAGTAGGGCAAAAAAGTCAAGACAAAAACTAAAAGGCAGTAGACATTTGGCATGTTTTGTGTCTTAAGAAAAAACAATGTAGCTGTTAGAGTTTAGGCAGATCTTACTGAATAAAGATTATTTATTTTAAACATCTTGTGTCCTTGGGTGATTTTTTATTCAGTGGAATTCCACATACCAGCTGATAGAAAGATAACACATAAATACATGTTTGCGTTTGTTTTCATATGAAAAAAACAAAAACATTATTTACTGTATTATTGCACACTTGCATATTGCCCAGGTTTGTGCACACATTAACACAACATACGATATTAGATGAGGTACAGTTCATTCATTTAAAGTGTACAGCATCATTTAAATAATTCATTATTTGGATTTTGTATGTCTCAGTAATTAAATAAATTACTATTAAAAAGGAAATTTTCAAATGATTCCTGAAAAGTTTGAAACAGAACACGCCGAAGGCAGAAAGTTGAATCCGGCTTAAAAAAATACTTTTCTATGGGGTTCTGTTGTGATTGCAATTATCAGCCACTAGATGGCATTGTATCTCCACTGCGCTATATCGATGCACAGTGACTTGACACAAGAACCTCCCCCCTACTACCAAACAAACCATCCCACACACTTGTGTTTACTTGTGTCATATTATTTAAAATCTGATAATAAAATGTCTAGGAATGCAGAGGGACACCGAGCTTCTGGTTAACGTCTCTGTGGTCACTAAAACACTGGGAAGATCTGACATGACCCTTGTCATTTCGAACCTGTATGACTTTCTTTTTCCGCAAAACATACGATTTTCATATTTTGAAAATGTGGTTTACCGAACAGCGATGGCAGCCGCATACTTGCATTGGTTTTGTGTCCACACAAAAAAAGCTCAATTGGTGCCACCGTCTACCACTGTTCGGTTACCAACATTCTTCAAAATATCTTCTATCGTGTCCTGCGGAAGGAGGAAAGTCGTACAGGTTCGAAATGACAAGTGGGCGAGTAAATGATGACAGAATTCTCACTTTTGGGTGAACTATCCCTGTAACATTTAAATGCCTATTGAATGAAAATAAAACGTTTATTTTGAAGTAAATATGTAATACTTAAATAATATTTTAATACGTATAGGTTTTATGCATAGGCGATTATCGTCTGTAAATATTTTTTCAGCGATACGTAATGCAGCATTGCGATGTAGGTTATCACAAGCCTGAAAGCCGGTTGACCATGACGTCATAAACCTGCACGGCGAGCTGATCACATGAGTACCCTAACCCTAACCGTGGCGTAACCTCTCGGACCCCCGGCACGCGCTACCGCCGGGAGTCCAATCACAGCCCGGTGGAATGCGGACGCGCTCAACGCCCACGAGCTCGCGCGACAAACCGATTCTTCCGGTTCTAGGCACAGGTGAGCACTGCAGGTGCAGGTGCGCATCGGAAGCACGTGAACAGTCTGGTTTCTGTCGCGGGAAGAAAATCAAGGTGAAAGATTTTTTGTATTGCGGTCTCCGCTGAAGAATTTGCTTTTTCTCTATTTAAGTTTATAGTATAAGATAAATTAGTGACGGAGTGAAAAAAGCGGGGGTTTCATTAAAACATAAGTTTCTATTCATTCGTGTATGTTTCTCTTACAATAGGCTATATTTGACTTAAATGGCTTAAGTATGGACTTGGATGGATTTGGTTAAATGTTTTTATGTGATTTTGGTGTTCTGTCAAGTCCAAGTCGAATGTGGGGCGTTGTTTAGCTTTTTTATCAATCCACGTGTGAGATTTTTGATCTCTGATACACTGCAGTGAGAAACAGATGTCGTGAGGTTGAGGTGCGGCGGTCAGTATTTAGTATCAGGTTACTGCATAAATTACTGATTTGATTTATTTTTCATTTGCATCGAAGCTCATTCAGTTTCCTAATCTGTAGTGATTGTTCAGGACATTAAGTTTATGGTTTTAGTTTCAGTATGTTTGCTACAGTCCTGTTCTGCAAGTTCTACTGCTCTCTCTCTCTCTCTCTCTCTCTCTCTCACACACACACACACACACACACACACACTCACTCACTCACTCAGCCTAAGCATGTAACACTTATACCTCTAATGGTCTATGAGCTGTTACAATATTAACACTGATTGTGTTTTACTGAGGTTGCGTGATGTGCGAATCATGAAAGCTGTCAATGTCGTAATTCCACCCCATCCCCACCCCAATAATCATTTTGCTTAAATATTTTAAACATATTTCTATGTATTATATTATTGTAAAAAAACGAAGCACACTGAGGGTGCGGCGGTCAGTATTTAGATCAGTGTTACTGCATAAATAATGATTTGATTTTATTTTTCATTTGCATCGGGAAGCTTCATTCAGTTCCTAATTTTCTGTAGGCTGGTGTTCACGGACATCTAAGTTATGGTTTTCAGTTTCAGCAGTGTGCTACAGGTCCTGTTCTGTGCCACGTTCTCACCGGCTCTCTTCTCTACGCCTCTCTCTCTTCTCCACCCCACCCACACACTCAACACATACACATTCCTACAACAACACTCACTTCACTCCAATGTCCAAGACCGAGCATGTAACACCTTAGACCTCTATGGTCTATGACTTAGCTGTTACATATTACAACTGATTGTGTTTTCCTGACGGATTCCCTTGCGCTCTTGGTGCTTCTTCTGACCTCTTCTTCCCGTCGACCTCCCTTTCCACCTCCTACTACCCCCAGTCCTCCTCGCTCCCTCCCCACCCCCCCCATCTCAAACTCTCCACCCTCCTTTTATATCATTGTGCTTGGGGATCCTCCCCGATTAGTATTCACTGCGCCTCGGGCACCCCTGCGCTCCCCCATACTCCCCCCCCGCTCTTTGTTCGCCATCCCCCCCGCTCTTCTATCCTCTCCTTCTCTTTTCGACCTTCCTGCCCATCAACCACTTCCTTCATTCCCTTTTCGCCCCACCCTCTTCCATCCCCCTCTTTGCTCCTGTGCCTTTTCTATCTTCCCCTGCGGGAGGTTCGCTTTCTCTGTCCTTTCGCGCGAAATCATGAATGATTGAACGACCCGCTTTAGTCGCTTTGTCTCAATGTCGTAATTCACACCCCACATCCCCCCCCAAAATCATTTTGCTTAAATAATTTTAAACAATATTTCTCGGTATTATATTATGTAAAAAATCTAAAAAAAACGAAGCATAGGCAAGTAACCACCTAATTCCCCTCTTCCTAGCCCTACTCATTACGCCCCCTCGTTCCCTTATGCGCCTACTTGAATCTCACCTCGACCACTTTTCGCACCCAGTTCACTACCGGTAAAGTAATCATACCGACGATTGCCAGGCTGGGCCCTCCCCCCGGTTCTTTCCTTCCCATCCTCCTAATTTCCCTGGTCCTCCTCCCCCTTCCCTCATGACCCGCATATCCCACATCCCCTACCACTTCTGACCTACATGTTCGAATCTACAGAACCCCCTACACCCCAAAAAACGTCACGGGGAGAGCCCCACTTCCACCGCCCCCTCATGGTTTTACGCCTCTTTCACACCCACCAGCGCCTACGTATCTTCCCCTTTGTCCGAGCCCATCATAACCCTCCGCGACCTCATGCCCCTCTACCACTCACTCCTCTCCCTCTTTCCCCCGTCCCAAACTAACCGCCTCCCCAGCCACCCACAGAATCCGATCGAAACGCTATCTCCCCACACAATAGTCCGCAAAGACGACCCTCACCCCTACCGCTCCACAGTCCGTTTCCCCCGCCCTTTCTGCGTCTCCCTCGGTCCCGCTCCCCCCCTCCTTGGAGGGGGACGGTGATAACTTTCTTCATCGGCACCTCCCTCTTCCATGTCCCTTTTCTCCCCGCTAGCCCCCTAACAGCCAGTGCCTGCCTGGCTCCGGCTTTCCTTCTTGTCGTGCTACACCCTACTTAGCCTCGTTGTACCCTCGGCCGCGCCCCTCTCTCTCCCGGGCCAGTATTTCTCCCTTTGTTCTTTCGCGGTGAGCCGCCCTCCCCCCCCGGCTCCCCCGGAACCACATCGACGGCGGGCGTGGATTGGCAGAAACGAAAAAAACCATACAACTTAAAACCATCTCCCCCATACATCATTTCATCTCCTCTACAAGCCCCGCGTTCCACCAGCACCCTTCTTGCTTCTAAACTGGCTTTATTCTAGTTATTTTAGTATACATTTTACCCTTTTGTCACGCTCATTACCAAGTTAGTTTTTATCACCTCCTGGTCGATAAATCTACCCGACGTGCTGTGCTCACGTGTTGGGCGAACACTTCGTTTAGGCCTGTGCACTCCTCCCTTGCCGCGATTTCATCTGCCTTTGTCCCCCTTCCTTCTTCCCTCCCTCTCCTACGCCCCCGTGCCCTTTCATTCTTCCTCTTGTTTTTACTATCTCTTTGTCTCCTTTTGGGCTCCCCCTATCCCTTTTTTCCGTTCTCCTTGCCTGATTTCCTCCCCTCACCGCAGTCCCCCTCTGCTTTTGCTCGCCTTTCATTCGCTCTATTTTTTTTGCGTATTTGCGCCTTTCTTGCTCCCTAGCTCATGGTTTTCTTCTTCCTCTTCTTTTCCTTTCCCTAACATTCCCGATCTTCGTGTTTTTCGATTCTCTCCTTCCCCCTTTTAGGACTTACCCCACTCCATCCCTTCCCTACATTGTGCCCAACATATCTCTCATGTTCGCCTTTGTGTTTATATATATCGCCTACAAACAAAGGATCCGAGTGATTGTAAGGAACTTTCCTCATTGTTTTTCATCTAGATTAGTTCCTAATTACACTTAGGCATTTTAAAGCGCATGACTCCATCATGGTATTACTCGTCCGCACTTTTAATGCCTTATTTCAGTCGCGCCGCCACGAGAGTCCAGTAGATATGAGACGACGACGTAAGTACGAGTCATGCCGATAGGACACCTATCCTTGGTGTATTTGATGCAGATTGCATGAAGCGACGACGAAGGAGGGATGGAGCATCAACCGATTCTGCAGCAGTGAGAGTAATCGAGCGGATTACGCAAGAGAGAGGGACGTAAGAGAATAGAGAGAGGGACGAGAGGAGTGAAGAAGACGAGAGAGAGGAGAGAGAGAAAGAGGAGAGAGAGAGAGAGGAGAGAGAGATGCAGAGAGCGCGGAGAGAGAGAGAGCGTAGCCCAGAGCGACCGACGAGAGAGAGAGGTTGCAGAGAGAGCGAGAGGAGAGGAGAGCGCGACCGGAGATGGCAGTAGAGAGAGAGAGAGAGGAGATGGAGACCGGAGAGCCCAGCCGTGAAGGCCAGAGAGGATGCCCTCGCGTGAGTGAGGACGGAGTATAGACGAGAGAGAGAGAGAAGCACGAGCGCCACTTGAGAGTCCGAGAGAGAGAGAGGAGAGGCAGAGCGAGATGGAGAGCGAGAGAGCACGAAGAGAAGAGAGAGAGCGCATAGAGAGGAGAGACCGTCGATAAGATCAGAGCGAGAAGAGCAGAGCGAGAGAGAGGCGCGTCGATTAGAGTATAGCTCGCTGCGCGCGAAGAGCTCTATATAGAGAGAATAGAGCGCTAGAGCGCTCTCGCCTCGGGTAGTCTATCGCGATTTCTCTCGCGCGATATAGCGTCTCTCTAGCTCTCTCTTCTCTGCTCTCTCGCTCTCTCTCTCTCTCTCTCTATCTATCTCTCGTCTCCTCTCTTCTCGGCTCTCTCTCTCTATCTCGCTCTCTCTCTCTCTTCTAGTTTGTTGTTGGCGTGACTCATGATTCTTTCATTGAAAGCTACTGTTTATTCACACATAGCCTGAAACCAAGAGAGGATGGGTGGAGGGAGGGAGAGAGAGAGAAACTATAAGTAAGAGATTCAAAACTTGAAGGAATACTTCACCCAAATTACTTTTACTTTAGTATGGCTTGTTTTTTGAATTCAGTAGGTTTTTCAGATTTTCAGCACTGCCATCCATATAAGTTTTTGTATCAGCCATGTGACATGGAAGAACCAATAGTGTCAGATATGACGTAAAATCTGAAGAATAAATCTAAAGTCCCAGTGTTTTTAATTGAAGTTGAATCGATGTTAGAGAGATCATATGACCTTTAATGAGTCATATACCACTGTAGATAGAAAACAGAACCTTGGGCCGTTCGCCAAACATCTAATGTTGTGTTTCACATAAAAACAAACACAATAGTGTCAACAACATTAGGATAAACTATTCCCTTAAAGGCTGCACAGGATTCTGGGAAATCACACTTGAAATTCATTCAAGTTGGTGTAAATGTTCGAGGTTAATTGAACCCGACGGTTATATTCATCCATATGTGATCTCTGATATATACTGAGTGTTATGAGAGTTATGATTCTGCTGAGGATGTATGAGAGGAATATTCATGGCTCGAAAAGATGAACTTTCTCATCCTCACAGACACGGATGAGCATGAATAAAACATGATCTCTGCTGAAATAGCTTCAGTAGATCTTTTTTATAACCTGTCAGACCTGCTGTGCTGTATGTTTTTATGAGATCTTTTATTGTTTTTGTTTTGTTAAGAAATAGTCAGTCAATGTGATAGTGTGACAGTATCAGAATATGTTTCTTAAATGTCAGAACATTTCCGTTTTCTTATTAGGATGTGTTCAGGATCATAGACGACTCCAGACTCTCATCACCCATCATCATTACATCATAAGTAAATCTAAAAATGAACATGAGAAATATATTTTTAAGAATGCTTCGAACCAGACAGATTTTGCCCCCCATTGACTCCCAAGTGCCCCAGAACTGTTACTGTCCTACACTTTTCCAAACTTCTTATTGTGTTCAACAGAACAAAAAAAAATTATAAAGTAATTTTGACTTAACCTTTTTTTATATTTTGTTTGGATTGAGAACTGTTTATTTAATTTATGTCTTTTCCATTTGTTTAGAGGTTGTTCATCCTGATTATAAACTATAATTTAAAACATAAAATGAAAGTAATGAAAAAAAAGTTTTAAGAAGCCAATACTGCTATACAGAGACTGAAACTATACACAATGAAAAGTATTGAAACTCAAATCTTGTTAAAAAAAGAGACAAGTATAAACTAAAATGCGTTGGATGAAAGTGTCTGACAAATGCATAAATGTAAAATACAACATTAGAGTAATGCAATTTTATGATAGCTATTGTAGCAAATATAGCAAATCATAAAGCATGCTTTTGTTATTTTGCTAAATCAGAGACGTGGGCCATAAAATAAGCTTATTTTTCATTCTTTACTGTTATTTATAGAAAAAAATATCCAACAGGGTTAGTTAGTACTTCACCTTTCCTCCACTTCTGGATTTGTAGTTGAAATCTGTTGTGGGATTGTAAAGCCGGCCGTCGTTACGCACATGTTCTCTAATCTCTCACGCTGCTCCTTTGTTAAGCTGGTTTGAGCCAAACAGAGGAAATTGTGATCAGATGTAAAATCCTCACAGATCTGGAATGTTCTGATGTGTGACCTCACGTGGGGTGTGTGTTTCAGTGCAGGTACTGAAGAATCAAGTGTTTTCTGCATCAGGACCAGAACCGAGTGTCATCTGTGTGTGTCAGTATGAAGTTTAAACAGGAAGTGAGTCCTGTGATTGAGCTGATGTTTCGAGTGCTGGTCGGGTTGTATTCTCTGGTGTCATACCTGCCGTATCTGCTGCTGAGATCTTCAGACTCTGAATCTCTGTCTGAGTGCTCACGGAGGGTGAAGGCCCGGTCCCGGTCTGTGAGCTCTCATCCGGAGGGGCCGTACCGTGACGTGTCGGCTTTTAAGACACTATCAGTGTATGTGCAGCCCGAAGTGAACACACTCGACCGGGTGTTTGAAGCGTCTGTGAGACGATATCCTGAACATGACTGTCTGGGAACACGAGAGGTGCTGAGCGAAGAAGATGAGCGACAGGAGGACGGAAGAGTCTTCAAGAAGGTGAGTGTGCATGAGAGAAGGAGAGTTGTGATTTCTATATTGAACCAGCAGGAGGAGCTGTTGATGTAGATTTTGTGATGGTAGGAATGAGATGTTATAGTTTTAGTTCATTTCTGTACTTTAGGTGATATTGGGAGAGTATCGCTGGATGTCGTATGATCAGGTGTATAGAGAGGTGAGAGAGTTTGGAAGAGGTCTGACTGCTCTGGGACAGAAACCTCTGACAAACATCGCCATCTTCTGTGAGACCAGAGCCGAGTGGATCATAGCAGCGCTGGCCTGTTTCAACAACAACTTCCCATGTGAGTTTTTCAATAGTGTCTAGTAGATTTTCTTCTGAAAATGTCAAAAGTCATTTATGCATCACACAACATGATGGAGATTACAAGCACACACACAAAGAGAAAATGATCTCCCTTGCAATAGCCAAATGCTTCTGTATGTTTGTTTGTGCGTACGCGCGTGTGTGTGGGGAGGTCAGATTGTCCTCGTTGAACTGATGTTATGTAAACGTTCCTCCCACGCCTTTCTTTTCCCCCTCCCAAGTGTCTGATGTGGATGCGAGTTTTCATCTCATATATTCTCATATCTCTGCATTCTTTTTCTTATCAGCCAGATTACTTTTTTTTACGAAAAAACATTTAGTAAAAAGTAAATGCAAAACTTTTTGCACAATCTCTCATACACACACACGTGTCTGTGTCTTCTGCTTACTTCTCCACTCTGATGTTTCTTTCAACATTAGATGCTCACGTACACGCTGTCTAAGTGTGTGCACAATGAAGTGAATTAAAGAGTACGTGTGTATTGATGTTTCCTTGGTGATGGTCTCTCTGTTTTGTGTCTCACGACTAAAGTGTCAAGCCCTCGAGCTCTGATGCAGACTGTTGATGTCACAGAACGCAGCTCAATGACCCCAATGATCTCAGTTCAGTCTTGTGATCATGTGTTTGCGTGTGTGTGAGTGCATATGTTTTGTGTGTGCACGCAAGTGTGATTGTGATAACTGACACACACACATTGAGATAAAACAGTAAAGGTTGTGTGCTGATGAATGAAAGGAAACAAAGCTTAATAATAATCGCAGCATGATTCACGGTTTCAGTACAATATGATCTTTTCACACACTGACTTTATTATTGTGTTTTATTTTTGTATAATTTACTCGTGTTATTTTCTTGTGCGCGCGTGTGTGTGTGTTCCAGTGGTAACTCTTTACTCTACTCTCGGTGGTCCTGCGATTGTTCATGGACTCAATGAAGCCGAAGTTTCTCACATCATAACCAGCAAAGAACTTCTGAAAACCAAACTCAAGGTGATCAGAGCTCCTTCGTATTCATATTCATATTCATCCTTTTTGTTTTTTGCTTTGAATTCTGGGAGCTGCAGACTTATTTTATAACAAAATGAATCACCGTATTCTGTACTTGCTCTATTCATAGAACATCTGGGTGTGTGTTTTTCAGGATATTTTGTTGGAGGTACCGAGGTTACGTCACATCATCGTTGTTGATGATAAACTGGACGGCAGGTCGGTTTACCCACGAGGCATCAGTGTTCACAGCATGAGCGCTGTACAGACAGTGGGAGCACAGCCTGAGAACGGTACTGTGTGTTTGTGAGGTCTCGTCAGGTCATGTGAATGAGAAATCCTCCATCTGTGTCAGATTAAGGCTGAGAGGTCGAGGGTGTTCCTGACTTTCTCTCTCACATCCTTTTAATTCTGTGTGAAGTGCAGGACGGCCCTCAACAGCTGCTAATACTGTAGTAGTAGCTCTCTCTCTCTCTCTCTCTCTCTCTCTCTCTCTCTCACTCTCTCACTCTCTCACTCACTCTGTCTCTCTGTCTCTCTATCTCTCTCTCTGTCTCTCTCTCTGTCTCTCTCTCTCTGTCTCTCTGTCTCTCTGTGTCTCTCTCTCTCTGTCTCGTGTGTGTTGTGTGTGTGTGTGTGTGTGTGTGTGTGTGTGTGTGTGTGAATGTGTGTGTCACACTGAACTGTGTGTGTCAGGTCATGTTTTCTCGCACTGCTTCAGACTTCACATGACATTCTGTTTTGTTTCACTGTACTAATGTGCACACAAACACACACACACACACACACACACAGATGTCCACACACACAGATGTACACGCTCTAACTCCCCTGTTCCGTATTTATGGTTCTGGAAGCTTTCAAACTAAAACTTTGGTCACACTTTATGTTAAGGTACACAAATTCAAAATTAACTACTTGCTTATGAACATGCATATTGGTTGTACATTATTAGTATTTCTAAAGCACATATCAATGCCTTATTCTACACCCCTTAATCCTACCCAATACCTAAACCTCAAAACTACTTTATAAGCAGTATTTAGGAGTTTATTGAGACAAATGTTGTAGTTGATAGTTAGTAAATAGTGAGAATTTCTCCCTATTTTAAAGTGTGACCAAACCTTTCTCTTCTGATTCTCAAGTCACACTTCCTTTCCATCTCACCCTATTCGATCTCATTGTTTCCTCTCTCCATCTCTCTCTTTTTCTCATCTCTCTCTTAATCTCACTCTCTCTTTCCACTGCACGCTTTGCTCATTCTCTCATCCTCATCACTCAGTCTCTCTCTCTTTATCTGTTTCTCCGATATTTCTTTCTCTCTTTTTCCTCCATCTCTGTCACCTCTAGTTGGGTTATTCATTCACACACATCTATATTTCACTGTAAATAATTTTTAATTACTTTCATTTAATTAAGTTTCATTAATGAAACACTCTGGGATACATCAAATGTTTTCATGTAGTGACTGTATAACGGACTGTTTCTCTGAAAACTCGTCAGGTCTCTTGCTGCTCACTTTTTCTTTTTCTTTCAGAAATGTGTTTTGTTCAGATATCTGATTCAGACTTGTTTGCGCTTGTATTTACTGTTTATAAGTGTTAGTGATTGTCAGTGTATTATTATTATTATTAAAATGATGCTGGTGTTTCTGTAGCGTCGAGACCGGTACAGCCTCCGTGTGCATCTGATATCGCTGTGATCATGTACACGAGTGGATCCACTGGAATACCAAAAGGAGTCATGATCTCTCACAGTAACATTATTGCAGGAATCACCGGCATGTCTGAGAGGATTCCCAACCTTGGGTACACACACACACATACACACTCACATCTGTCTTGTGTTCGCCTCTCACTTTACTGTACATGTGCATTTGTGTGTGTGTGTGTGTGTGTGTGTGTGAGAGAGATGTTTGAATGATTCCTTGACAACCACTCAAATAAAACAAATAAACTGAGATAAATAGAAAATGGCTATTCTCTGGAGAGTTGTATATGCCATGCACATGTTGTGTGTGTTTTTTATTGTGTTGTCTATAGATATTGTGAATACACACGTATTGACTAAATAGATTTATACAATTGTTTTATTATATTTATATTCAATTCAGAAATACTTATTCTGATGGTTTGTGTTTGCTGATTTGTTTGTTCAGGTAATTTAATTTGTTTTTACAGTAAGGGTGACACATACATTGGTTATCTTCCGCTGGCTCATGTGTTAGAGTTGAGCGCTGAGTTGGTGTGTTTAGCTCATGGCTGTAGAATTGGCTACTCTTCACCACAAACACTCGCTGACCAGGTGATACACGCACACATACCTTTATATTGACTGAGTGTTAATATAAACTCAAATGAACTCAAACACGAGATTAAAACACTGTTCTCTGATGTCATAATTAACACTTGCGATCAAAGCACTATTCTGTGATGTCACAGTTGATCACGCAATAGATCAAAGCAGGGTTCTGTGATGTCATAATTACCACTTGAGATCAAAGCAGTGTTCTGTGATGTCACAGTTGAACATATAATGTCTAATGGAAAATGAGTGATCAGGAGCATGTGATTGGAAAAACATGTGCAGTTTTTCTTTTTTTTCAATCCGAGACCATTTACAACAATTTCTGAACTTTCTGAGTCTTACAGATTTCAATCTTATTGTTTTTTCCCCCAAAGTCAACAAAGATAAAGAAGGGAAGTAAAGGAGATTGTAGCGTCCTGCAGCCCAGTCTCATGGCAGCTGTACCAGTAAGACTAAATCAATCTCTCTCGCTCTCTGTCTCGCTCTCTCGCTCTCTCTCTCTGGGTTGTTGGGGTTGAAAGTCAGTGAGTGAATGGGTTTGTCCGGAACTGATCGCAGCTGTAAACAGAACGTGAGAAAGCCCCGTGTGGTCGCCCCTCTGACACGAACACACAATGGTGACTCGCAATTATAACTACACAATTAATAATGTTTCATTTAAAGGCTGTCATTGCCTGAGGATGCTGTGGATGTACAAACACACACAATACACAAGCTCTGGTGTGGTTGGATATGAAAGTCCATGTGGGAAAAACATGCAAAACAAAAGCTGAGCAAACCTCCATAAACAACATAATGACTGTTTCTCAAAAAAAACTAAGAGTAGAAATATCAGTATATGTATATGTGACGACAAACACCCTTCTCTTCCCTTTGATTTGATTTATCTGCACTAAATAAAAAGTAAGAAAAAAATTATATACCAATATTACAGTGTTACAGTTTTATAAAGTAAAAGGTTTTGGCTCAGGTTGCTTATACATAATACATAAAACTTTAAGACTTGATTTTAATGACTGTGTCTGGGCAGCTACATCACCTTATATAAATTGATATGTTCATATATGTTCTGTGTGCAGGAGATCATGGACCGGATCTATAAGAATGTGATGCTGAAGGTGGAGCAGATGAGTGTTTTTCAGAGAACTCTGTTTCTATTGGCTTATAACTATAAGATGGAGCAGCTCGCTATGGGATACAACACCCCGCTGTGTGACAGGTACATCTTGTATGCTAAAAACAAACAAAATAATTTTAAATGCTTTGTACAATTATTATTTGTTTTATATATTAGAGACCGATCTTTCTTTCTTTTTCTTGTTCAGGTTGGTCTTCCGGAAAGTTCAGGCGTTGCTAGGTGGCCGTTTACGGGTGTTGTTATCAGGCGGTGCTCCGTTGTCAGCAGCGACCCAACGCTTCATGAACATCTGTTTCTGTTGTCCTGTGGGTCAGGGGGTACGGCCTCACAGAGACCTGCGGTGCTGGAACCATCAGTCAGCGTGAGATTCACACCCGTCATTGATATTATAGCTCATACTTTTTATATTGTGACGTTGACATTCAAGATCATTTCCAGGTTCATTTTTCATACAATGCAGGTGAAGCAAACAACATACACATATAAACTTAATCCTTGACATTGACACGATTGTCTGTCGTTTATGACCAGTGTTGGGTGTAACTAGTTACTAAGTAACTAGTTACTGTAATTAAATTACTTTTGCTTTGAAAAAGTAAAGTAAGGGATTACTCTATGTTTTCCTGTAATTTAATTACAGTTACTTCTGATGTAATTAAACTAAATACTTTGTGTAATATCTGTGTGTGCAAACATGGAATTGACATCAAAATTCAAAGTCTAACTTTAAAATCCGTGCTTTAATGTATTATTCTCACATTTGTAATAATTTGGTCAGTTAATAATACTACTTTATGTAGTTTTATATTATTGATTTGAATGAATTAAAAGAGCCGTTTCATGTCTATCCTTGAATCACTTAACTAATCAAGGTTGATATAGGATATAGAAAGTAATTAGTAATAAGTAATTAAATACTTTTTGGAGAGAGTAATTTGTAAAGTAATCTAATTACACTATTGAATATGTAACTAGTAACTAGTAATTAATTACTTTTTCAGAGTAACTTACCCAACACTGTTTATGACACAACGCTTCCCAGCATTGACAGGTTTTTCAGACATTTCATGTTTTTATCTTCTGAAAGCAGACAGCAAAATCTCTGTCCATATTAAGTCTTTGACAAAAACATAATTTTCTCAGCTTTTTTGTTTAAAAGCATTTTTGGAGAAACCTTCAACACTTAAGTGCATATGTAGACGCTCTGTTCTTCTAACTGATCATTTGCATTTTATTCATAGAAGACAATGTGCTGGGGGCCATTGATGTCTGCAGTATCTACAGAAAAATATTTTAGCTTCTAACATTTTTCCAAAAGTACGATCTCAGTGACTGTATGGTCACAGAAGTTTAGAACATTTTTACCGTTCAAAGAATTCTCAAAAATGTGTTCATCTCTAGTTGTTTATATATAAAATGATTTCTGTACATTTTCATGTCGGTACATTTATTGTATCATATTGTTTCAGAATTTATCCAAACATGTACTACTAGTTAGTAAATGAATGGGAAAACGATGAACTTTTTGAGGGTGAGAAGGTTATGACAGAGTTCATTTTGAGTGAACTATCTCTTTAATATGATAACAGTCTGTACGGTAAAACATTACCAAGACGGCCATTACACTGAAATTAGGTCACCAACAGCTTCAGCCAAACATCAAGACTGTATGTTCTGTTTCTCAGCGGTCACGAGAGAGATGTTCAGTTGGTGAGTTTTATGTTCTCAGAGGGTTCGATGGTAAAACTGTCCAAACAGATGGTGACTGAAAACATTCTGTTTTTTTATTAAACGCATTCAGTCATCCGTTTTTTCTGTTACGGACAAAATTAGATAACTGTCATTTGAGACAAAACACAGATCGTTTTGTGTAATCCTATTGTGTATGTGTGTGTAGTTTGGGATTACGGTACGGGAAGAGTCGGAGCGCCTCTGGTTTGCTGTGAGATTCAGCTGAAGGACTGGACGGAGGGTAAGGGAAACGCACACACACACACACACACACACACGCCTGTTTGGTGTTATAAAAACACTGTCAGTTAAGTTTACCTCTCCATCATATGGGAGCGTTTGCCGAGAATCTAAACAGCGGTGAGGCAAAGCAGAGCGAGGATAAAAAGAGAGGAATACTTGGAGCCTTGTAAGGAAGTTCCTTTATTGCACAAAAAATACTTTTCTTGTACATATATAAAAAAAAAACTTTTACAAATTTACACATACATTTACTTTACCTGAGAAGCAGAATGACCTTTGATATTAAAAACTCAAAAATAAATTGAGTTGCTTATAACGGAAAATCAAGCGTAGTGTTAGTTCTTGCAGGTCACGTGAGTCTAGCTTGCATCAGCCGATCACATCAGGTGTATCTAATCAACATTAACCAATAGTCATACAACACATACTAGACTGCGTCCTATTTAAGTTGCATTTCTTTACTCCTTATCAGCTGCTTAATCGTGCAGCACTCAAAACGCACCTCCATCCCCATCTCCTCCATATCTGCCTGTATCTGTCTGATCATTTCATTTAATCCTGTTACGTATCATGAACTGTTCTGGTTCCCCAGGTGGGGGGACATGTATTGCTGCGCTCCCACTATGTCCATGCTAGGCTGCATGGACGGGGGGAGAGTTTGCCCAGAACAGTTTAATTCCGCCAACCTTAAATAAATGCTATTGTTAAATATTTGCCAACAGTGGTCCTGTCGGTCCTGCCTGTCTGCAAATAGTAAAAAACGTAATTCAAGTTTCAACTTAATTCAGTAAACCTACTTTATATTTTTGCTTGTTTAAATATAAATTCAACTATGATTTTGTTTTCCGAAAACAAGACTTAAATCTTTATATATATATTCACTTAAGAAGCGACCTCTTAGATATTAAGAATATATTTTTGAAAACAAGACAAAATGTATGAAGAATCTTTTTTTGTCATGGCTGTTGCTCTTGAGATCCATGTTGCACTTTATGTAAATTATATTAAGTTATGACACATTTTATATAAAAACTCAAGGCTAGAAAAACACGGTTCACATTCACAGTTATAAAATGTATATTAACAGCATCATTACAGCAGCAATAAGTCAGGAAGGCTTTAACTTTACATTGATATTAAACACAGTATGATAAACAATTCAAATATTCTATTAATAATTAATTATATTCATAATAAAAAACGCATATCTGCAGAGTAATTTTAACTGTTTTGAAGTCACAGGTATGCATGAAGAATAATTGAATGTGTGTTTATAATGTCTTTTTTATAATGTTTGTGTGTGTTATAATGTAGGTGGTTACCGGAGCACAGATAAACCCTGTCCACGAGGAGAGATTCTGATTGGTGGACCTAACGTAACCATGGGTTACTATAAGAACAAGGAGAAGAACTGTGAGGATTTTTTTGTGGATAAGAAAGGCCAGCGGTGGTTCTGCACGGGAGACATCGGAGAGTTTCATGGAGACGGTTGTCTGAAGATAATTGGTGAGAGACTGAAACTCCCTGTGTTTCCTTTAAATGACACATCTTACTGTAAACTCACTCCTATACATGCAGCAGATAAGAGTTTTGAAGCTCAGCCGAGAGGAATGGGAGAACTTCCTGTTTCACAAACTCGCGCAGATGAAATCATCTCATGTTTATATTGTGTGTGTGTGTGTGTGTGTGTGTGTGTCAGACCGTAAGAAGGACCTGGTTAAGCTTCAGGCTGGAGAATATGTTTCTTTGGGAAAGGTGGAAGCCGTCCTGAAAAACTGCCCTCTGATCGACAACATCTGTGCTTATGCCAACAGGTACAACAACTGTAACAGCCACCTTTATACATCAGCAACATACACAAACTGAATAAACCCATAAATAAAACTTCTCTACTTTCAGCAACGAATCTTATGTGATTGGCTTTGTGGTGCCCAATCAGAAACAGCTCCTGGCACTTGCAGAGAGGAGGTGTGTCAAAGGTTTGTGGGAGGAGCTTTGTAACAGCCCTGTAATTGAGGAGGAGGTGCTTAAAGTCATCACAGAGGTGGCACTGACAGGTAATAAATGAATAAAAAGTTTTCAATTTATTGGTTCCCTGTACTTCGCAAGCTTTTATTTTAATCCTTTGTTGCACTTTCTTACCACAACGACTTTTCAGTCTGATTGTTTTTTTCTGTTTGTGTGGTTTTAACAGCTCAGTTAGAAAGGTTTGAGATTCCATGTAAGATCTGTTTGAGTACGGATGCCTGGACCCCAGAGACTGGCCTGGTGACGGACGCTTTTAAACTCAAACGAAAAGAACTGAAAACTCATTACCAGCATGACATTGAGAGAATGTACGGTGCCAAATAAAAAACATTTCTGATAACAACCACTGAAAAATAATGGATAGATTGAATGCATTGTAATTCACTTTGGATAAAAAGCATCCGCCAAAAAAAGTATTTCACTAAAGCAGCTCCCCAATCTGAATGATATGGCCAGATAAAACCTAGAATCAGTTTCTCAGATTTGACCCAAATCTAAATTTCAGCACTCTTGAACGTCGAGTGCTGAAAACAGAGTTTTAGAAGTAACAGTTCTATCCTGCGCACAAAGCTGCATGTGCATCATGGGATACATTCATGCTCTCAGCAGGAATCCTTCAGACATTAAACTGAACAACTTCCTTTACTGTTTGTAATCTTTCTTTAACTTTAATCTCTTGATGTTGTCATGTGTGAACTGTCTTTAAAGAGACAAAATGAGCAAATTATATAAAAATCTCTTGAACAAATTTGTCTTTCTCTATTAGACAGTACGGTAATTCAGTTTTTTGTAAGTGTATATTGGCTGATGCAGAGTATGAAATGTATGCTTATTGAAGTTATCCTGCTGGACAGAATATTTTTTCCCATAAGCAGGCTTTAATAAAACATTTTAAACTTAATTAATTTAAAGCATATGTTAGAATCAAGTTTTTCTTTTATTTAGAAAAGACAGAATCGAGTTTAATGGCCTAAAAATGATGATAATGGTTAAAAAAATCTTAACACCCCTTAACAGAGACCATCAACCCCTTCAGCTTTCTGTTCAATTTCCTTCAATTGTGTAAAAGTTCCTAGGCTTGACCAAAAATATTTGGAGTCTAGTACAGATTCATAGTAATACTTTCTCTGGTTTTCTTAAGTTACATGATACAGTGTTGAAAATAAAATATAGAAATGACCCGCATACATGATGATGATAAAACCAGAATGTGTAATAACAGAAAATAAGTGCGATTCAGTTTGTTAATGTTGTTTTGTGCGCATTTGGACTCACACATTGAGTTTCCCCCTAATGTCCTGATATGATCACCTCTTTATCCAGTTGTCTGTTATTTGACTCTGATTTACTGGCGTGGCCAAGCACTGACTTACACTCTCTAGCTCTTCCCATCATGCACCATTCCTACACAGATGAGACTGGCAAAAGCACAGGTTCAGTTTTGGCATCGGGCAAACACAAGAATACGAGAACGGATGTCCTGGAGAATTTATGATTGTTTATTCAATTGCATTACATTTCTACAGTATGGGGGTGCTTCAAATATTGCAGCTTCAAATAGTACAGTGACTTATAAAAAATAAGACAAAATAACTTTAAACCGTATTTAAAAAGTTAGACTTCTGACTGACTGAATAGTTTAAAAAAATCTCTCTTAAAGGGATTCTTCACCCAAAAATAAAAATTGTCATCATTTACTCACCTTCCAGTTGTTCCAAATCTGCATAAATGTCTTTGTTCTGATGAACACAGAGAAAGATATTTGGAGGAATGCTTATAACCAAACAGATATTGCCCCCCATTGACTCCCATAGTAAGACAAATTACTTGTATCATTTTTTTGTTCTGTTGAACACAAAAGAAGACATTTTAAAGAATGTAGGACAGCAAACAGTTCTAGGGCACTTTGGACTACCATTGTATTTTTCCTACTATGTTAGTCAATGGGGGGCAAAATCTGCCTGGTTACAAGCATTCTTCCAAATATCTTTCTCTGTGTTCAACAAATAAATGTTATACATATATTTGGAAAAGCTCGTGAGTAAATTATGACAGAATTTTCTTTTTTGGGTGAACTATCCCTTTAATAGGGTTTTCTGAGTCTTTTTTACGACCCCGTTTATCAATTGAAAGACATGTACTATAGACTAAAAAGGCACTGTAAGTTGCGTTGGATAAATGCGTCCTACTAATGCGTTAATGTAACTAAGGACCACAATTAATGGAAGAATAGTTCATGCAAATCATTGCTTTGAAGTCTATGCTATTGTGTTGGCTCTCCAGAGCTGTCTTGATAGTGTATGTTTTGACAAACGAGCGCATTTGGCAGTACTTGAGCTCAATCGCGCGTCATAAGAATGAGGCTGTGAGCATCTCTGAGGGACGGACGTGAGGATCGCGACTCCCTAAACCCCTCTCACAGATCCTTGGCGCGTGTCCACGCACAGCTGCACTCGCGAGACCAGTTATTTAAACGACACAGCTGACATTCCCCTTACAGCCAAGAAACATACGCGAAAAAGTGTCCACGCTGAAAGATCTCGGTGAGTAAATTAAACATTTTATTACATTTATGTCATATTTCACATCTTTTATGTAGCCTATCAAAGAACGATAAGATCTAGCTAGGCCTACTTGGTAAAGCTTCACCGTAACTTTACATCACAACTTACTGCCATAGGAGTGACAATTCTACAAGTTGTTCTGGTGTGTTTTAGTCCAAGAATATTATTCTTGGTTATCCGACAATAAATTTAATTGAATGGCCTTTTTAAATGATTTCGGTCCAGTCGCACTTACTAACCACATCTTCGCTGAATGTAATATATTAAAGTAGTTGTAGTTAGTTTAAGTTACATTTAATCTTTTTAAGGTAACTGCTACTATCGCAATGGAGTCGGCTCGCAACGGCACCGCGCCGGGTGCGCTCTCATCACATCATACCACCAGACTTTCCTCGCTTGGCGGAAGGGACGGCAACGCTTCATTGTACATCGTCATCGTGGTGTCCTTCTATGGAGTCTTCCTCATGGGGATCATGTTAGGTTACCTGCGCAGCAAACGGCGAGAGAAGAGACGCACGAACGCTTTCACGCGCCTGCTGCACGAGGAGGAGCAGCGCGAGTGGGGCGCGAACCAGAAAAAGCACAGTTTCAGCTTGCCCTCGTTTCCCGCGCTGCGCTCCACGCCGGTGCCGTTCTTGCTAACCGGCAGGCACGGGGGCTGCGCGCGCGAAGGCGGGCGCGTTCTCGCACCTCTGGTCTGCGCGCTGTGCTCGGTGGAACAGAGCAGCGTGAGTTCTCTAAGCTCCACCGCCGATGTGCGCTTTGCTATAGAGGAAGAGCCGGTGTCCGGAGACTGGACCGAGGAACCGGTGAGCTCGCGCTCAGAACCAAACTGCGGCGCAGAAAATCTGAACGAGACTTCCTGAGGTTGCGTCACCCGACCAAATGTCTAAAATCAACTCTAAGGATTTAAGATCCATAGAAACTCTTGAACAAAAACTTTAAAGGGATACTTCACCCAAAAATGAAAATTCTGTCATAATTTACTCGCCTTTAAGTTGTTCCAAATCTGTATAAATGTCTTTGTTCTGATGAACACAGGGAAAGATATTTGGAAGAATGCTTATAACCAGGCAGATTTTGCCACCCACTCCCATAGAAGGAAAATACAATGGTACGTCAAAAGTACCCCAGAACTGTTCTACAGCTGTTCTTCAAAATGTCAGATTTTGTGTTCAACAGAAAGTAATATAGTAATTTGTCCTACTGTGGGAGTCAATGGGGGGAAAGATCTGTTAGGTTATAAGCATTCGTCCAAATATTTATCTCTGTGTTCATCAGAACAGAGCAATTTATACAGATTTGGAACTACTCGAAGGTGAGTATTTTTTTTAGTATTTTTGGGTGTTCTAGAGTATGAAAGATGAGTAAACACAAAATGGCTCTTTGGGTTCTTATATGAAATCACGTGATGAAGTGCCTTTATTTTTAAAACATTTAACATGACAGCAAAGCGCATATCTCTGTTTGATGGAGCTTCCACTTTCATTAATGTACAGTAGTTAAAATAAATACAGTAACTGTAGTATTTTGGCAGTGGTAAAGTTCTCCAAAGTGCCAAGGCGGTAAATGCGAAAAATTACCTGGAAATCACTTGAAAACTCTTTGTTCTTATATATCTACATGTACATAAATGTGTGAAATAATTTGATATGTTAGCATTTTATATAAATAAGTGATCCATATTGCTTTACTTGCATGGATGCGACTATTTAAAAAGTCTATTAAAAAGTCTCTTCGGTATGAGTGAAGTTTCATGTCTTTATTTTGCACTTACAAATCACTGCCTCACGGGGGTGTAAGAGACCATGTGAGCATCTCAAGGGACTCCTAAAGATTAGTTGTTATAAAATGCTCTGAAGTCTCTTGCAGATGGGAATCGTTTGTGTCAGTCCACTTGGGGTCACTGCAGAGATAAAAATCTGTTCACTTTCCCCAAAACTTTTTATTTTGGTTATTCCCCTCAGGAATGAGCTTTGAGACAACGGGAGGTTTTCTATGATCTGCCTTTTTGCTTTATGTACGGTAGATCTACATTATAATGCCCATACTTCTTCATGAGCATTATTATAGTCTTTGTTGTCCCAATGAAATGACATCAAGTGCACAAGAGTCAGTGACCAGTCTACCTCTCCAGAGACTGCAGTGGAAAGTTCTCTCATGTTTTCCATCTGAATGGATTTCTTCCAAAGTAAACGTAATGCATGATGAATAAACCTTTAAACATTTAATAATTTTATGTGCTATAAGCAGAGTTTAGTTTTAAACAAATTTGTGAAATTAGAAATTTAGACGCCTTAAATATATATGTATAAAGACAGAAGTTGCAACCACTCTTTGAGAGAAAGAGAGAGAGTAGTGGCTCATAGTCTACTCCCCGTGCTGGAAATGAAAACACACATTCTCCTCTCTTTCTATAATTCTCTACATTTTATTCTCTTCATGAGTCAAGTGTTTAGGATTTTTTAAAACTGACTGTTATGATAGTGATAAAGTAATCTATTAAAAGTCTCTCACTTAACAAGTCTCTCTTTTCACTTCTTCACACTTCACTTCATCACGTATCACTGATCTCGTGAGTTGAGTATTTGAAACGTAAATGCCCACAACAAAAAATGACATCTTCAAAAGATCATTTAATTCACTATATGATCTTTAACTTTCCTCTAAATACATCACAAATGCTGTTTTTCATCTTAATATTTAACATTTAATGTGAGCTGACATGTCCGGGGAAAACCAGAATGTTGTGATTTAATTTATGGGATGTAATCATACATGAAAAGGTCAGAAGCACCATGATATTAAACATATTGATAAGATGCATACTGACCCTTAGCATCCTCCGAGGACTCACACGCTTCATGTATCTTTGGTCTTAATGAGAGTTTCTATGGCAACAGGTACCAGAGGGAGAACTTAATTTACACGTGGCGGTCAGATATCCGGATGCCTAAGATACAGCTGTGCAAGCTCGGGGGTCTTTAAAGGTGCGTGTTGGGGTCAAGTAAGTGTTGAAGCTCTTAAAGTTCAAATCTATCAGTAAACGGTGTTCTAACCTGTCAACATTCAGTTTTAAGTCTGCAGCAGGAGATACATATTCAATACTTGTTCAACTGTACAGATAAACAGATGTAATGTATGAATGCTTGCCAAAGACCACTAACAAGATAAGCGTTGTGAGTTCAGGAGACCACCTGCTGTTTAATTTCCTGGAGATGGATGCAGGGAAACCTGCAACTGCAGAGAAACATACGTGTGTAAACACATCAAAATCGTTTGGCAAAGCATAACTGCTCATTTAATGATCACAAAGGTGATAACCTTGAGAAGTTGTTTGTGTGCTGTAAATTCCGATAACAAGCATCACTTTGTCACTTTGCAACTAATGAACATCATAAGACGTGTGTTAAGGCTATCTTCATGAGTATATGTGTGTTTTGTGTTTGTGGGTCTGTACGTGTGTGTGCTTACTGGAGAATCCTGCTTTCAACTTTGTGTAGCTGGTGCCATAAAAAACTTGCTGTAAAATCTTTGGTCTTGAAGAGAAGATGAGTTTGACTTTGCTTTGATCTCGACAGGATTCACTGCTACCTACTGAGCTTCACCATCACAGCTTAGATTTCAGAGGAAAATATTCTTTAATCAAATGTAAAGTGTTTCATTGGTTGGCATTTGAATAATACGCTGTAGTCATGTTTGGGTACTTCTAGACATAACAGATTTTGATATTTGTAAAGCAATAGAATGCAGAAAAAATATAATTGTTAAAATGAACTCACTTTCATGTCATTCCAAATCCATGTGATTTCACCTGCAGCAATAAAGAGATTTGTCCATATCCTTTAATGATCACCATTAAAATTTCAAATGTCTTAAGAAAGAGATCTTTTACATATATCAATTATTTCTCTGACATCAATGGTTTAAATAGAAAGCAAGTGGATACGTATGCATTTTAATTTTAAAGTTTTACTTAACTTATTTATTATGACATAGGAATTTATAGTCTGTTTGATATTTGACCTGTGTTTCTCTCTCCTTTATCTTAAATGTGTGCTTCTCTATGATAACCACTATGCGTGTGTGTGTGTGTGTGTGTGTCTGTACATGTGTATTTTATGTGTGTGGAGTTGTGAGTCCGTGTGTTGTATGTGGGTGTGTGTGAACCTGTGGGTGCTTGTCTGTCTTCTGCGTTCTCACCTTTTTTTGTTTTTACTTGTATAACTTTAAATGTTTTGCTTATAGTCAAAATGTTTCATGTACAGCTGCTTTGTAACAATGAAAATGGTAAAAATCACAATATAAATAAAGTTGAGTTGAGTATGCTTTCTATTGGAAATGTATAGCAAGTGGAAACGCATTATTGAAGATCTCAACATGAACTCAAACTTTTCTCATCAAATTTACTCAAATCCAGATTATTTGACCTCTACAATCTACATTAATTTGCACCTTCATACTCTTCATATGTTTCACTCTCATTTCATTCTCTTTTTAGTTCTCCTGAGCAAGGAACACCTGAGACTGAGTTAATGCTGAAATACAACTCCATCCAATCCTCTCTGAGCTATATGAAAGAGCAACATCTGAGCAATAATGTTTTAATGCATTGCAAAGTGTCATCTGTTCTTCTTTCAGTCTTGACGGCCCATAATCACTGTATGTTTTCACTGTATAAAAAATACACACACAACATCGTCCTGATAAAATTTTTGGGTGAACAGTACATTTACTAAAGCACAAATGTTATTTTATAAATGTCCTTGGGGAGAAAAGCATGTCTGGTGGTGACATGAGGGGTGGAGTTCATGGTCAAGGGTTTCTAACTTCATTTTACCTCAAGCAACATCTTGTCTAATTAATTCCTTGTTTAAATCGGCTAAAGGCGTTCGGTCTATCTAAATGTGTTTGTGCCAAATTAAAATTCTGTTTTAGGCTAGATGTAAATCAGTGTGTGTGTGTGTGTGTGGCAGAATGGACACAGTTGAAAAGAGCGATTGATGCAATGGTCGATGACTCACCGGTTTGGAGTATTTATAGCACTCGCACACACAAAGTAGATTTCATTTGTAACATTTATTTCATGAATTTCTCATGTATTAAATAAGACATACTCAGTACACGTAACTGACGTAACCCAGAAATGAACCTGTGTTTTTCAGACCTCGTGCTTTGTGGAAGTGTGAACGTGTGTGAATGTATTACTCTTGTTTATTTGTGTGTGAGTGAGTAAAGCTCATTAAATGAGCAGTAATTGGTTGACGATTGGATGCTGTTGCTGAAACGAGGTTGCCAGGCACATAACAGCACTGTTGCCATGGGTACAGATGTTGACAGCTGATGTTGCAGAGGGCTTGGCCGACGGACACCTGTGACCACCCCCTTCCATCCCACCTGTCACTATGACAACAAGAACACTGCCGATGGGTTAAATGTGTGAGTGTGTGTGAGAAAAGGAAGCACAAGTGGGTTTGTGTGTGATCTGTAGGGTCTCGCCGGTGCAATCAATACACACAAAGACATGTTTATTGAGTTATTAAAGATGTTTGTCGTGTGTGTTGTGTGTGTGTGTGTGTGTGTGTGAGAGAGACAGAGAGAGAGAGAGAGAGAGTAGATAGAGAGAGAGAGATGAGAGAGAGAGAGACGAGAGAGAGAGAGAGAGAGAGAGAGAGAGAGAGAGAGAGATTAGAGGGAGCTCTATAGTTGCACTATATGAGGCACTTGGGGAAATTATCTCTTCTTTACTGAATAACCCCGACATTAACCTGAGAGAGAGCGAGAGGGAGCGAGAGATTAGTTTGGGGAAACCATGCAGGACATTATAGGTGATATTTGCTCAGGAAATTGCACATATATTAGCAACATGAATTATTCCTCATCAACAAAAACACTTTGTATGATTCTGGTCCTCTGGGATTTTAAAAATCTAAAAAACATTTTAAGACAATAAGAAAATGTGTAAGTATCCAACAGGCAACTTTAGGATCCACTTAGCAATGCCCTAGCAACCACTGAGAAAACCTTAGTAACTACCCGCAACATGCCAACAACAACTCGGAAGAACAATTTAACTGCAGAGCAATGACCTGATAACTTTTGGTCACATCCTCTCAAGTGCCTAGCAACCACCTACAACACCTTAACATCGTGATGATGCATTTTAATGGGTTAACCATATCTTATGTTTTCTTATGATCTTCTAGATATAAATCTAATTTGGTTTGTCAAAGTCAAGGAGCGCACATCTTCCGTTTCCCTCTTTCTCTTTTTTAATTTGCCTTTTTAGCCCCTTTTTAAAACTAATTTAGATTCAGCTGCACGCACACACGGATGCGCACACATCTGACCTATGAGTCATTTCTGGTAGCACCGCAAACACACTCTTTAATCCCCTCTCTCTTTCTCTCGCTCTCTTTCGCTCTCTGAGGTTCTCTGTTGTTTCCTGACGCTGTGGGCTCACTCTCTGTGTCCTAAGATTACCTGTCAATCACACTGTCTGTGAGGCAGCCGGGTCTGGAGAGGTCAGGTGGGCGTCACCAAGTCTTGAATCTGCTACTGTCTTGTCTGTGTTAAACAGATATTTTGGTCATTGTTGAGTTTTACTGCTTTTGTTAAATGTTTTCCATTCCAGATCCTCAAAAGCTTCCCTGCAGTAACACGGCATCTTTGTTCTGATGTCTGCTTATCAGCGTCTATTCTCTTCTTCTTTACTTTTCCCTTGTCTGGTGAGCTGTGATAAAGGAAAGTGACCTTGTTATGAGAGGCACTGACAACAAAGACATTGAGTTTACTTAAAACTTAGAAAAAGTAAGTACAGTATACTTTAAGCGATAAATATTTTGTCATCATTTATCCCCATCACGTTGATCAAAACCTGTATGTGAGTCTTTCTTCTGTGGAACACAAAGAAGATATTTTGAGAAATGTCTCAGTGGTTTTATGTTCTTACAATGCAATGGGATTCAATGTTGTTTGGTAACCAAAGTCCTTTAAGAATATCTTCATTTGGGTTCTGCTGAAGAAAGTCAAACAGGTTATGACATGAGGATGGGTACATGATGAAAGAATATTTAATAATTTCTTAATATTTGGAGCTACTATTTTGTAAGCAAAATTGGCTTACATTTTGGTCAATAAAAGTGTTCTTTAAAGTATGCTTTAAGTGTAACGCATAGTAAACTGAGTACATAACTAAGCATGCTTTTTTCAGTTTAAAAGTAGTATACTAATATTAAGAGGGGCTTTTTAGGCCTTAATTATTGAAATGACTCATACACTAGTGTTTTTAAGAGTCATTTCAGTAATTAAAGCCTAAACGGCCCCTCATATAATATCACTCCAATGTCACCCTTGCAATGAGTCTAGAGTCTAGTGCCTTAACAAACAGCACTAATAAATCAGAAAGAAATAGTTCTGGATTTTTACAAAAACTTAAGCATTTAAAATGGCATCAAATGTATTTTTGCTCTCCACTGATCTGTGGTGAACCATTTCAATGATACTATCTGAAGTAATGAATCATCAATGAACCCAAACAGGAAACAGCGCTGGTTTTAATGACTGCGTAGGAGGCGTCATGGGACACAGAAGGAATGAAAATTATGGAACCAGTGATCAATAATTGAGAGGAAGGAGAAGACCAGGAGAAGACAGACACGAGCGATTCGCAGACAGGACGTGTTTGCTCAGATCACAGTAATGATTCGTTGTTGCGTGTGTGTGTGGAGGGGAAGCAATTCAGTTATAATGTGTGTTGATCCATTTAGAATCAGACTGATGTGGATTATACTGAGACAACACAGTTTCAGGAACGATTTGATGTTTAGAAGCAGTATTATTGTAAATGTAAAGAAACACAAGTGGAAGACAGGAACGTGTTTTCTGGCACGTCAACATGCAACACATCCGTGTGTTCTGTTGAGCTTGAAATGTTCTGCCTGTGTGTCTCAGTGTGGGAGTCATGGTTTGATGACCTGATAAAACCAAATTCCTCGTTGACGGACGATTCAGTCATATTTAGGAGAACAATTATCACAGGGGGACATGGGAAACTAAGACAACAAAAAGGAGTGAAATTTGACAAATAAACAAACACACAAACATAATCTCACTCTAGGACACATAAAAACAAGATGTCACCAGTGTATCATGTTCTCAATCTCTCTGTTGTCACTTTATAAATGATGTGAATCACGTCACACAATAATGTTTCATACTTTTCCATCCTGGTCTTTTCTCTCTTCCTCTCATCATTTTACTCTTGTGCACTCAAAAAAATTATTTTTGATGCCGTACACTTTCCTTAAAAAATTCATTTGGATTTACATGAAGTATCCGAGTAGAGTGTACCTGTGAGTTTCATGTTAAGAAAACTTGACACAGACATGTAAAACCACTGTCCATGATTGCATCATGTTAGACCAAAGTGAGTTAAAAAAAAATATCTTCCTTAAATCAGTGTTTCAGTTCCAGACTAACTCATTATAATTTGTTCCCTAAAATATTCAACACATTCTTCACACTATTCAGTTTTAGCCTGAAGAGAACAAACCGTTTTAGCCTATAAACACAGACACTAATGTTGTCATGGTTCCACCTCTCCTTGTCAGGTATTTCTTGGTCTAGAGGTGGAATCATACAGGATCCTTTGTTTCTCTAGTCTGCGTCATCGTTCCTACCCTCCTGTTTCCTAGTTTGTGTTAATTAGTTTATCCCTTGCACCTGTTCCCTCTTGATTTGCTCCCCTTTAAAACATCCTCGTGTTCTTTGTCCTGTCTGGTTCATTGTACGTCTTACCTCATCCGTGTCAGAGATAGTCTTTGTATTGATGCCCTCGTCTTGCCTTGTTCCTGTTTCCCTTGTCTAGTAAGTGTTAGTTTAGTGTTCGTTCCTAGTGTTTGTTTTCTTAGTTTAGTCAGTCAGTGTCCTTATAAGTATTATTGTTTATCCTGTCTTGTTTTCCCCATTGTGGGTTTTGTTTTGCCTTTTTTTGTAGTCTTTGTTATTTTGAAATAAATTCCTGTTAACCCCTTCATCCCTGCCTCTGCCTGCAATTAGGTTCTCCTGCCTTGTCTCGTACCCAGTTCATGACAGAATGAACCAGCCAGAACCGAACCCAGCGGCAGCCATGAACGCCGAACGTGGTCTTCTCCGAGCGGAGCAAGCTCACCTCCTGTTCGGCATCCGACAGCGGGAAACAGACGTGTGCACCTTTGCACGGGACTTCCTTATTGAGGCAGTGGGGACGGAGTTCAATGAGGCAGAGCTGAAGCTCATTTTTGCAGCGGCCTCATTGAACCCCCCACACCCAGTGAGACGCGTCTGTTGAAATCCCAGGGCTTCGAGGATATGGTGAGGTTCCTGGCCATCCGGGACAAGTCCTGGGCCTTACCTCCAGGCGAGCCTCCATCCTCCCTGGCGACAATCCCGGAGGGCGGGCCTTGCAGATCGGGGCTGTGAGCATCACCACGCACCCCTCCTCAACTTCTGCAGCCTCTCCACAACCGCCCAGTCTCACTGGCAGCACCATGGACAGCCCCCCCACCAGCCGGTGGCCCTGTACCACCAACCCAGTGTGGTGGGAGTCCATGGCTTCCCAATCCCGCGCTGGAGGTGGCCCTTTCCCGGCCCAGGACTGTCGTCCTTTCCGGGACTATGCCAGGGAAGTCGAGGCCAGGAGAGCTGCTGTCCCCGAGGTGTTGGCTTGTGCCTACTTGTTGGCCGGGATGGACGACCCCCCAGCGTTTACGGAGCGGGAGGAACTGGTCTACCAGCCGTTCCCACAGTTAGTGGAGCGGCTACAGGGTGGACAGAAGTCCTCTCGTTCCGGTCTGGTGTCCATTCCGGAGGACCGGGTTGTAGGCACCCTCACCTTGGGGGACTCAGCAGCACCCACCTCAACCCCTGCAGTGTCTCCGCCACCACCGACGAGCATCCGTGGCAGGCGTGGACGGAGGGAGTCGTGGGACTCCCCGTCCGACTCCTCCATCACGGAGCTGGTCGTGCTCCCCACCGCTTCTCCGCAGCCGACCACACCTACCGTGGGCCGGTCGAAGAGAAGAAGAAGAAACGAGGAGGGGAGTAGTGTCTAGTAGTGGTCCCCGAGTCCGAGTAGTCCGAGTCCGGAGGTCCCGAGTCCCAAATATTTTTTGGGGGGGCGCCGTGGGGATGTGACGGTCCGTGCGGCCAGCCCGGCTGCAGACTTCCGGTTCCAGCAACCGGCACCAAGCCCGGTCCAGCAACCGGCACCCCGGTCAACCGGCACC
The DNA here is from genome assembly GCA_006030095.1 of Triplophysa siluroides. Taxonomy (NCBI): domain Eukaryota; kingdom Metazoa; phylum Chordata; class Actinopteri; order Cypriniformes; family Nemacheilidae; genus Triplophysa; species Triplophysa siluroides. Next base: position 223,534 of record VCII01000482.1, on the reverse strand, counting down.
AAGCCCGGTCCAGCAACCGGCACCAAGCCCGGTCCAGCAACCGGCACCAAGCCGGTCCAGCAACCGGCCCAAGCCCGGTCCAGCAACCGGCACCAAGCCCGGTCCAGCAACCGGCACCAACCGTCCAGCAACCGGCACCAAGCCCGGTCCAGCAACCGGCACAGAACGCTGCCCAGCCGCCGGAGAGCGCTGCCCAGCCGATGTCCAGCCCGGCATTCCAGCCGGCCGTCCAGCCCTTGTCCTGCCCGGCATTCCAGCCGGCCGTCCAGCCCTTGTCCTGCCCGCATTCCCGGCCGTCCAGCCCTTGTCCTGCCCGGCATTCCAGCCGGCCGTCCAGCCCTTGTCCTGCCCGGCATTCCAGCCGGCCGTCCAGCCCTTGTCCTGCCCAGCCCTTGTCCTGCCCGGCATTCCAGCCGGCCGTCCAGCCTTGTCCTGCCCGGCATTTCCAGCCTTGTCCTGCCCGGCATTCCAGTCCAGCCTTGTCCTGCCCGGTCCAGCCCTTGTCCTGCCCGGCATTCCAGCCGGGGTCCAGCCCAGCAGTCCTGCCGGGGACAAGAACAGTTTTCCCCAGGACTTCCCCTGTCAAGCCTCCTGGGGCTCCGCGCTCTGGCGCGCCCCCACGGGCTAGGACTTCCCCACCCAGCCCTACCCCTTTTGGACTTCCCCCAATGTTTCCTTGTTTGCCCCCACCCCCCCTCCCTTGCTTGTTATTTTTATTGTCTCACCCCAACCCGTTGATTGTTCTTGCCTGTCTGCCCCTTGTCATGTTTGCCATGTCTTGTTTGGTCTTGTCAGTGTCCCAGTCTGTCTTGTCTTGTTTGTGCCTTTGAGGAGCATCAGGTTGCTGCTCCTTAAGGCGGGGGTTCTGTCATGGTTCCACCTCTCCTTGTCAGGTATTTCTTGGTCTAGAGGTGGAATCATACAGGATCCTTTGTTTCTCTAGTCTGCGTCATCGTTCCTACCCTCCTGTTTCCTAGTTTGTGTTAATTAGTTTATCCCTTGCACCTGTTCCCTCTTGATTTGCTCCCCTTTAAAACATCCTCGTGTTCTTTGTCCTGTCTGGTTCATTGTACGTCTTACCTCATCCGTGTCAGAGATAGTCTTTGTATTGATGCCCTCGTCTTGCCTTGTTCCTGTTTCCCTTGTCTAGTAAGTGTTAGTTTAGTGTTCGTTCCTAGTGTTTGTTTTCTTAGTTTAGTCAGTCAGTGTCCTTATAAGTATTATTGTTTATCCTGTCTTGTTTTCCCCATTGTGGGTTTTGTTTTGCCTTTTTTGTAGTCTTTGTTATTTTGAAATAAATTCCTGTTAACCCCTTCATCCCTGCCTCTGCCTGCAATTGGGTTCTCCTGCCTTGTCTCGTGCCCAGTTCATGACAAATGTAACAAAAGTGGTATACAGAGCACACACGCATGCACACATATCTAGCTGAATTGATAACTGGAGGAACAAGAAATAAATGATATGAAAAAAACAGTTACGACAATGGTGCACCTGCTCACACGCATGCACACACACGGGAAGGGTTGAGCAGTGATGTCACGCAAGCCCATATCTACCTCGCCTCTATTTTCAAAAACAGATGAGATGAAAAGGGAAAATTAGAAAAAGATAAGTAATAAAGAAACCGAATAAACAACATTAAACTCTGTGTGTGTGTTTGTACGTTCAGAGAGAGTCTGATTCAAACTGTGCAAAACAGCTAGCCACTCACAGCAGTCGATTGGATTTCTGAATGAAAGAGTCTCCTGCGTGAGATTTCCCCTCTTACAAGCTTTTGATAATCTGCCAGGCAACCACCCAGAGCTGATGGGCAGACAGTGTCTTACCCAAACAAACACACACATGCCACGTCACTTCACATCAAACCACATGCATTGACTCGCATCTCTCACTGTCAGATTCAAACCGACTTCCTGTCTGTCTCTACATCTTTCATCTCACACACACCTCTCTCTCTCCCCCCTCTGCGACACTAGCGGGTGACTCATCGTTCGCCAGACTCTTTACAAGAGGAGTGAAATCAACATGACCAGATCCCACACCCACCCAGCTCTCCCTGACACTAGCTGCTGTCCCATGTGTGTGTGTTTAAAAGAGACCGAGAGAAAGAGATAAAACAAACAAAAAGCAATGAAAGAGAGAGTTTTATGTTAATATATTTGTCAAAACATCAGATTAATGCATAACAAAGACAGCCCGTTGTTTGGTTCTAAACAAGTTACCTAATAAAACACTAACTCCTCTGTAAAGCACTCCAAGTGCCGGCCTTAAAACGAAGTATGGTCATAGTTCAGTAATTGACTCTTATTATAACATCACAATCATTGAACTGAAGAGTTTCCTCTCCAACAGAAGGTCATTATGAGTGGGTTTGCTTTTTTCTCCAGGGGCTCTTTGTCACTGATACATCTTTTCAGATCTGTTGTTAAGCAACAAAGACAGTTGTACATGTGTTGGCGTTCAAAATTGGTAAGCAGTGTTTTTGCCATAAAAGAGGGAGATTCCATATGATTATAATTATTTTAAAATAACATACAAACACCACAGTTAACCGCGTTTCAATTTACTGAGAGATTGTCTCAAACCCTTAACAATAATGAGAAACAACGAACCTTTCACATTGACATAAAATCATTAATTTCGAGTTTGTCCAGCAAACAAAAAACCTTGACTAGCCTGGAGCGCGCGCGTGTGTGTGTGTTTGAAACCGGTTTTGCGTATGTTGTCTCAGTGACGCACGGATATAACGGGAGGAGCTGTCCGCGGTGCTGACGCGAGAGATATTCCGCGCACGAGCTCACAGTGCAACACAGCGGCAAACACACCGACAGCGCGAGAGCGATGCGCAGCGCACTCACGACTCTACGTTAAAGCACACCTAGAGCAAAGGTAAGACGGGTTTTGCTTTTAAACACTCTCAACGCGTTCATTTAATGTTAAAGAATGGTCGACCACTTTTCTTTTTTCTTCGGAAACACGTTTGGATTCTTTTTTAAAGCAGCAACCTGCTGCACGTTCCCGTGAGACGCGCACGTTCCTTTATGGACGGCATACAGACGAAAGCAGGGGATTTTCAAACGCTTTTTTCAAAGTTGAATCGCTTTAAATAAGACGGATGAGCAAAGCAAGCCGGCCATGACGCAGACGTCATTCTGACGCATCATTTAGGAAAATGAACCATGCATGGTTTTATTATTGTGAAAAAAGTTAATTTGCATTTGTATTATAGTTTAACCACAAATAGAATGGATAAACTATAGTTACTGTAGTAGCTAAAACCATTGTTAATTTTAATAAGATTATAAACATTTCAATTTACGCCTATTAAAGAAGAGCGTGCAGGTTTTAAGCTATTCTAAAAAGCCTATTAACGATAATAATTTGACACGAATGGTAAAAACGCCGAGGGAAAAACGTGTCTTAATTTAAGTCATACAAACGAAACTTGTTAAAAAGCACTGAAGGTTTAAAGACACTTTGCGGTTCAACAGCAGTGTTGATCCGCGCGCGGTCTCCCGTAGCAACGAGCAGTGACTCATTTAGTCGCGGCGGTAATTTATAAACTAATGAGATTTTCAGCGCGGGGTGAGCGCCGCGCGCTCTCTGAGTGCTCTACAATTAAACACTCATCAACGCAAGAAGTCAAAGATAAAGCCTAAATGATGTTAATCTAACTAATTCTGTTATTTACACAAATTTATTTATTTTATTATATATATATATATATTTATTATTTAAATGTTTTATATTTATTCGCTCTAAAAGGATAAAAGGCATTATAAAATACAAGATAAGTCATCAGCATGACTCTGTTAGGAACAGACAAAAAGATGTAAGTCACAAGTCACTTCAGACCTGTACAGATTTATTGTGACTTCAGTCAGATTCCCAAATACTTTGTTGGTATTGTGCCTTTTTGGGGCAGATTTGGTGTGTATGAACTGTTGTTCGATGTAAACAAAATGTGTAAAGATTCCAAAAAAATGTTTTTAAGAATTCACAATCTCTCTCTCTCTCCTTTCCTCTGTCATTTCTCAGGTAAATCATGTTATCCATATCCCCTGTTAAGGGGATGTCCATCTTACCCTGCCTACACCTCCTCCCCCTTTTCCTCACTCTTGTTTATGGAATTCAAGGAGCCACATTACGGGAACATCGCTTACACGAACCTGGATCATATGAACCCGGGTTCCAGCTCAGTCCTCCTCCAAGTGCTGAGATGCTTAGAGCGCTACGCTACATCCAAAGTCTTAGCGAGGGAACCCTGTCTGAACCCCCTGCGGACAATCAACAGCCGATGGACACAGACCTCGAACCAGATACAATGGAGAGTGTTCGTTCAATGCTCCCACTATCAGCTCCTGCCCGAGGATCCACGGCGACGGAGAGAGATCTGGAAGAGAGGGAGGATGACAACGACAAAGCTCAACAGTGGCTGCAAGCGGTGCTTACTACACTACAACAGACAGAAGAGCAAATGGTCCCCCAAAAGATGTCTTGGAAGGTCACCGGGCACACCTCATCACCGCCTCGCCCTCGCTATCCCATCCAGCCAAGATCAAAACAACAGCTGGAAGTGGAAACCACTAGCGCTGAGAATTACGAGAGAAGCTCATGGGGACATCCGAGCAACCAGAGGCAACACCGACAGTACCCGCTAATATTTGAGGATGAGGAAGACCAAGAACAGCCACTGAAACGGACCAATGAGAACGCAGAGGAGCAGTACACACCCCAAAAACTGGCCACGCTTCAGTCAGTGTTTGAGGAACTGAGTGGAATCTCCACTGCGAAGACCGACAGCAAGCGTGAAAGTGTAGTCGCCAGCAGTGAGGATGATGATAATGATGACTTGTACAGGCAGAGGAAGATGGCTCTGGAGGACATCTTGGGAACAGACGAATGGGAACCTTCAGAGGAGCAAACAGAGATGGAAGAAGAACAAAGAGAGAGACATGGATTTGATGATGATGAAGATCAAGTCAAAAGATCCAACCAACCTGGTTTGTTCACAACAGAAAAAGAGGAATCCGAAGACATCGCAAAACTTGTGAACTTGCTGAGACTTCTAGAAAGCAAAGAGCAAAAACGTAAAGATGTGAACGACGTGGAACAAGAGGAGCAAGAAACGTATGGAGAAGTAGAGAAGAAAGACGCAAATGAAGAGGACGAAGAGGAGCAGGATGAGGAGAGGGATGAAGAAGAGAGAGAAATCCAGTCTGTGCGTAAAACATTCCCCCAGACTTTATCGCAGCTTATAACAATCTCACAAAAGCTCCAGATCCCACCGGCGGATGTGCTCGACCTCCTTCAGAACAATCCGAGGAACTTCAGAATCCTGGCGCAGTCGCGAACCCCCCCACGCACCTACACGCCGCACAAGACGTACGACGCTGCATCGCACCAACGTCCACTGCAGACGTTACAGAGGAACAGGGTCGCACAAGACATCTTGAGCATCCTTGAGCTGGTGAGCGCGGCACAGCAAAACAACAAACTTCCCCAAAGACCATCTCAAACAAAACCATCACGTTACTACGAGAAGGAACGAGACCTCCCGGGCTATGGGTTCCCGGAACCCAGCAGGGATGACTACGATGACACCGCAGGCGAGGAAGACGAACTCGCCAGTTTCCTAGCATCAGAGATGCTCACACCGAGGCGTGCACATCTGAAGCCCTCCCTCGAGCAACGATCTGTCTACGGTACGCTCGAACATGCAGTCCAGGATTACTTAGATAAAAACGCAGCAGAAAAGAGACCGGTGGAGCGCAAGAGCACCGCCACGAGTTTAGACGACGACACAATGATGAGGATCCTGAGATACCTGGAGCCCGAGAGCGAAGACTCTAAGAGCAAAACCATCCCTGAGATGTAGAAATGTACAGACTGATTATATTCATTGTTTGAATTGTCATATAATAAAGTATTTTGAAATATATATATATATACAGTATATACATTCCTCGATTGTGTTTAGTCAACCTAGTGTTTAGATTTTTTCTTATTTTGTGTTCTGTAGAATAAAACAGTATTTTAGTAAAAGCAAAGAATAGTTTTTTTAGTTCAAGGTAATCGTTTTTCAGTAGCCAACGATGTAAATCACTGGTGAACATATGAACACACACACACACAGATTTCCTCCAGACATTAGTTGTGTTTTTGTGCGTGTGATGAGGTCAGAGGTCAATAAAGCACTTGTTCACACTGCGGTCCTCTGTTTGTGTAGTTTCTCAATGTCATGCATCGACCAGTTCCATTCATACGGTCCCAAAAATAAAATCTTTAAATAATTACAACTCTAAGGATTTGCAATAATTTATTTTAAAAACTTGGCTGGGCCTGCTTGAAAAAAAACAGACCTGACATCACAGAAAAGTTAAACACTTGACAAGTATTTTGAGTGGATCTCTTACCACTTATCTTATGAAGAAGATCAAATAAAGCAGTTTTAGTCTTTTCACCACAGTAATTTAGCCAAATGAGATGTGTACATGGATCACCATTCCTGCCAAAGAAACATGTCCTAACTATAACTCATCCCCCAAATAAGAGGAAATAATATGTGGTTAAAACAACATACAAACTGGTTACCCGATACTAAATCTAAACATAAAATCCAAAATCCCAATCTGACAGAAATGTTGTGAAGGAACAACAATGATGTTGACAATGTCCCACTTGTTGAAACATGGGGTATATGCACACAGAGCGATGACGTACTTCCACTTAAATCTCAGCCAGCTCTTTCATATCCGGCGGGCGTTAGCGTCCATAGCCATAGGGAACAATGAAATTTTTCACTTGGTCACTTCAAGATGCACATGGGCAATTCCATGCACATGAGTTTTATACCAAACGTTTTTACTAAACTAACAGCACAGATGTCAAAATGTGGTAGTTTAAATAGCCATGTGAGGTCTCTCTTCAAGTTTTTGAAGCATTATTTTTCTTCAGTGCATTATTTTCCATTGTCCGGTAAGTGCCACTTTCAGGATTGTCACAGCCATAAAGGTACATATTCCTCATAAATGGAGACATTAAAATGAAAATAAAGTAACTATTTTATGTTATATGAAGAGACATCCCTTCTTCATTTGTCGGGTATTTTTGCTTCTGGTTTGTACATTTTAATTAACATAAATCTTATAAAGTATGTCGTCTCTCAAAAACCATGTCCTTTTTTTGTCACATTCATAACACATGTTTATTTCCCGTTTTTAAACCAGAAAACTTATGCATAGACTGATATTATTCTGATGTTCAGACTCAACAATGGTTTAGTAAAATTTAAACAGATGGTTTAATATATTGGTAACAAATACATTCTCTGAGCGTTTTTGTCACATCCATAAAACAAAATGTCACACCCATAATGCTGGAATTTCCCGCAAAGCATTACGATTAACGACGCTTGTCAAGTTATCAAAACACTACGTCATACATCAACCACCCAAAAGGAGAAGCACTTCAAGGGAGTCCTTGAGCATCCTAAATATTCCTATAAACAGTGGAACGTTTTGCTGTTTCAGTCCATTAAAAAAAGGTTCACATTGATCATGAGTGTCCTTGTTCAGGACTGAAGGTGTGTTTTTCAGTATGTGGGTTTGTTCATATACTCCTCCATTGTCTGCCAAAAAATAGACAAAACACAAGTCTTAAAATATTTAATAAAATATTTTTATAATAAAAAAATTAAGGCTGCACAAACACACGAATCTGACCTCCTGAAGAGAATCCGCCTCCTCTAGCGATTTGGCCACAGACGCTTTGGATGTTTCCTGCACCTCTCCACCAATGACAAACTCATCCAGAATAAAATACGCCTTCTCGAAGTTAAAGATGATGTCTAATTCACACACCTACAACAAAACACACACAGCATAAGAACACATGTGTGCATAAAAGAACCACAGTATAGAGAAAACACAACTCTCATCAGTCTTTGTATAGACAACACTGTGTGCAAAGTAAACGCATCAAAATCACCAATGAGATGAATGACAATACTGTGAATTATCATAATAAACACACCCACCTCACAATCATTATTTACAAAACCACCTCTTCTTTACATGCGTATAAGTCAAACAGTGTCATGCTCAACCGTGCTTCCCGTTATATGTACTGTGAGATTTTCAGCATTTTTACAGTAATCTTTCATTTAGAATTTTAAACAGCACAACAAGCCAAAAATACACTCTGAAGATCTCAGCAGTGCCCCGGATACCAGCCACAGCAGTGTCACATCGTGACAATGAGTTGGGCACAGAAAAGCAAGACTCACATAGTTTTCAAATACATCTTGAAAGGTCCTTACGTTGCCAAAGTACTGATCCAACAGCTCGACGTATCTGTGCAGGAGCTCCAGCGTGATGAGCTCATTGTCCTCCTGCTCCAAACCACAACAGAAATACAGACTCGCATACCTGCACGACACACGTCACAAGAAACTGATATATATATATATATATTCAATTTTTTTCATTTTTAAGAAACTGTGTTTTTGGAAGAAATTGATACAGTATCATTAAATACATTATCTGTGTCATCTGCTTTCGGCTTTTTTATTTATGTCTACTAAATAAATGAATACATCCAACAGACAAAATAAAAATCTGATAAAAGGCTGTTAAGGGACAATGCTGAGAAGTAATATGTGTGATTATGTCAGTTTCAGCTAAACTTAAGCGAAATGTGAAACCGGGAATGGGGTTCTTCACATTAGATGTCAGTCGTACTTTCTTTTGTGTAAATGGAACTTTTATGGCCAGTGAACTAGACTTTTGTTTTGCAAAACTAAATGATTTGGAACATTATTCAGTGTGATATGGATTGTGAAAGATTGACATGCACACACAAACTCAGTGTGTGCCATAAAGAAAGGGCTGGACTTCTGATTATTAACTTCAAAGGTGAAAGGTTGTGTTAAACTATTCTACTGGAGAGAATAACAGAAGAGAGAGAGAGAGAGAGAGAGAGAGAGGGGGGGGGGGGGGGGGGTGGAGGGGTGACGTCTGACCTCCGATACACAATCTTTAGATCTCTCCACTGTAGGAAGTTGCAGGCCTTGGGAGGTCGTGACAGCACTAGATGTGTGATGTCTCTAATGATTTTCTTCTTGTCTCGATCGCTGAGGGCCGTAAACCATTTCTGCAGTCGCAGTTTTCCCTGACGACTGAACAGCAACAGGAATCGCATCTGCACAAGAAACACGCAGACGTCCAGAAATGAGTCTGTGTGTGAAATTCTCTCTTATTTTGGAATCATCATAACACACTTGAAATGTGTGTGCGTTTTAAAATGTTTATTTCAATATCAATGTCATTGTATGATTATATAAAATATCAAACAAATGTCCGAAAGCTTTTCGTAGGAACTAACTTATTGAAACATTTGTGCGATAATAAATAAGCAGCTGGTGTTAAGATGATTTAGAGCCTAAAAACCAATGGCTCAAGTTTGTTTTTGTGTGCATATTTTGTGCACATTTTTGTGGATATTTAACACATTTCGGGACCTCACAGGTATTGCCAAAGCATGTATAAGTACTTGAGCCTACGACGTGGTCAAAATGTCAAAGAAACAGGACTATTTAGTCTGTTAAACTATAACTAGAGATACTATTTAGGGGTAAGCTGCATGCCGACTTCAAAACACACACACAAACATACACCCACACAACAAACGCACGCACGCACACACACAAAGAAACAGTCTCCTACGGACCACACACTAAAGACAAAGAGAACTGGAGGTGTGTGCAAGACGTCGTACCGAGACCCCAGTGGGATTCTGTGTGTGACATTTAGGGCAGTTGCCAAGTTCCTGCATCCCTGTAGCCACCAAACACACTGACATGACATCATACACACACACACACACACACACACACACACACACACAGAAAATTACATAACACACGGTTACCCACCTGTCTACATCAGAGCTTATTGCAAATTTCTGTTGTTTTTAAATTAATGATAATATATAAACCATAGCTCAATGTAGATCATATATAACACAATATAACACAATATAACATGGCTTTATATATTCTGCCAAGGTCATGGGTTCGATTGCCAGGGTTCTGATAAAACGTATACAAACAATGTGCTGTTGCTTTGAATGAAAGAAAGAAATGCATTAAATGTAAATAAAAAGCACAGAATACCCCAAACATTTTTAGAACTCACTGGGTGGTGACCAAAGTGAAGGTGAAGCAGTACATGGATGTCACTGGTGTGTTATTAACCAAGAAAAGAGATAAAAGTAATATATGCATCATTGTGTCTTTGATAGGAAATACAAAGGCTCTTGCTTCAGCAAGACAAGTCGCTATCTCACAGCTTTTAAATAGGAAAACAAACAAACACAAAGCTCGTTCAGGCCTGAACAGTCCTTCTTTCTTTGTGATCGTTTCAGGCAAATTTAGAGTTACGTTACAAAAACATTCGCACGTGTACGCAGGCGCACTTGCAAATCTCACCATCCTGACAATCCAAACTTTCGCAGATCTTCTAAAGCTTCACGCATGGACTTCTGCACGGATTCATGTCAAGCTGATCAGAAGCGTGGGTCACTCTCAGCTCGAGCCGACACCGGTGCTGTTCTCTCTGTGCGTCCTCACAGGTACGCGCCGTCAACAGGTGCGCGCAGAGGGCGTTGCGGAGACCTGTGCGCGCCTTTGATTGGTGGACGTCTGTTGGGTTTACCTGCTCAGGTGTAATGCGATCATATTTTCCACTACAAGTTTCCCTAATTTTCCTACGTTTTTATATATGCAGCTTCCCTTGACAGGGCTATGTATAAAATTTGCATCCAATACTGATATCATTAATTCATATTATTAACATTAATACATAATTAATTTATCATACATTTATATGAATGACAGATATTTTAGGTACAAAGACTTTAATCTTTAATTTAATATAAAAATATCTGACGATCTCATAGATATTATCATTAATTACAATATGCAAATATAATTTTCTTTTTTTCTTAAATGGGTGTTATTCCGCTCATCACCTGTAGATGGCGGTCTGTGTGGCCCCCTCGGTGAGTGGCGTGGGGCTCCTCGGGCACTCATGTGACCCCGGTGATGGTTAAAAGCACGGGCCAGCATCCAAGAGCTCAGCGGGCGGACCTGTGCGTCGATTCGGTGTGTGAGGATGTCTCTGTACCGAAACTCTGCGTGGTTTCTCAAAGGACTCACCGAATTCACCAAGTAAGAGATGCACTGAACTGCTTAAAACAATTCTTAACACTTCTGAATAACACTGCACATGATTATTGTGCTAACATTAACAAAAAATAAACATAGACCATAATGCTTTACAAATTATTAGCTAGCGTGTTTATAAATAGGTGAAAGAGGATAGTTTAAAGAATACACGAAAAGGATTAGGGTTAGGGGTGTTCACTTCATTATTATATAATCCAAGAAGATTTAATTCTTGTTTTGTCTATTCCTCTATTTCTAAGAGAGAACGGGTAAGGGCATGAGAAACAGTAAATTACAAAAAAACTTAATACAAAAAAGGACAAATCAAGAGTAATAATTTTTCATAATTAAAAAAATATACAATACCACAAGAGACAACACACAAATGCCAATACAGTGTTTGAATAATAAATATTATGCAACGAGAAAAATTGCAGGTCAGATAAAGTGATAAAATAATAAAAGTGATCTTGTAATCTTGCAATGCATTATTTAACATATATTAAGGTTTGCACTTTCTGCACATTTCAATAATTATTGTTGTGACATTAAATTTAATTGTAAATCAACCTGCAGTATGTGGCTGTACAATGTGCTAAATGTTGTATTTAAATGATTTGAATGAATTTAAATAAAAAGAGCCTGACTGCATAACACATCTTTATATTTAACACAGTATTTTGTTCACCATGTTCATTATGTTCAAAACAAAACTTATTACACGGCTCGTTGGAATGCTTGTTTCTTATTGGCCAGTCGCAACATTTGCAGGTTCTATTCCCAGATAACAACCTCTCAAAAATTATTTTGACAGTTTTTTGACAAATTGAATATATTTATATATTTTAATAACATATATGACATTATATTTACAAATGATTAAACCAAATTGCCTGTTCGTGGCATTTGAACATTGTTTCTTACCTTAAAACCGAAAGTAAACGGCTTTTCCTTGCGGAAGGTTGCATTCGGTAAAAATTAGCTAATAAAATTTTTCAAATTCACATTTCATGTCCCGTTTTTTCTCATGTGGCAAGTAGCCTTGAATGTTAGCGGGATAATGTACAAGCGCCAGCTGTTATCGCGAAATAAGCCCCTTCACATTGTCGAGGCTTATTTCTGCGATAACAACCGGCTGCCTGTACATTATCCCTTACATAACACGTTATTTTTAACACATCTGAGATCTCTTGACAACACACTAAAACGTGTGTTATTTGCTTTGCGTAGTAACTAACTTCAACTTAATATAGTATGTCGTTTTACATTACTAACATTGTCCACCTATGCATCAGTTATTCCTCTAATCCAGTGACCCTCTCATGCCCATAACGCCTCACACATCACTCTTAACAGTACATGCATTTACCCAGAAAAGCTTGTTTTCCCCCCAGCGTCTCTTTGTGTCTCTTTATCTCTCCACCCCGGTGGCCACTGGCCTGGCACGCGCGGACAATGCTGGTCTTTGAGCTCGGGTCAAGAGCACAAGGGTCGCTGATACCAGGAGCGCCTGTATCAGAGACGACACTGATGGCTCACGCTCATTAGCTAAGCGATGACGCGAGTCCATACTTCACAAGAGAGATTCTCAACAACTTTTACTTCAGGAACCAGAACTTACACTGGACATTTGTGTTCATACAATGGAAGTCAATGGAGTTCAATATTGTTTGATTATCAACATTCTTCAAAACATCTTCTTTTGTGTTCTGCAGAAGAAACAAACTCATACAGGTTTAGAAAGACATGAGGATGAGTAAACACTGAAAGAATATTCAATTTCCCTTAAGACTCTTGTCTGAAACATTTAACTTTGGCTGCATTTTGATTCTCCACCTTGAGTGCGACATTAAAAAGTTTCAGATTTGAGCGCACTAATAATTGAGCTAGTTAGTCCGCTGCAGTAATTGGGCTGTGTTTTTGTGCGCTAAATAGAAGTCACCAGGTTCACAGCTGCCACACTTTAAACTCCAGATAATTGCAAAGGCCCGTCACACATCACAACTAATTAAACCAATGTGTTCCAGGGGGGCGTTTGTGTCAGAGTCTAAAAACTTTGTGGAGAAAGACCTGGAGACATCGGTGGCAGGCCGGTCCTTCATGATCACTGGTGCAAACAGCGGCATTGGTAAAGCGGCTGCCATGGCCATCGCCAAGAAAGGTGCGTGTGTGATGAGAGCAAACGCTGCAGTGACATTAAATCATGTTTTCTTGAGTGATTATTTATTTTCCATATTGCTTTCTATATTTGACTATGAATGTAACTTGTTGATCTTGCTTTACATCCAGGTGGTACAATCCACATGGTCTGCAGAAACAAAGACAAAGCAGAAGAAGCCAGAGCTGAGATTGTCAAAGATTCTGGAAACAAAGTATGAGTGTATTGATGTGTATTTGTAAAGGAGTTTTGGCTTATGAAAAAACATTAAATGTACATTATGGGCTGATAAACCAAAGGTTGTAGAATCAAACAGCTAAAACCTTTGCACAACCATTTACTTGTACTCAGTTGGTACAAAACCTTGTGAAATGCCTCATGTCTTTTATCCCCATTCCGTATAAAAATACAGATTCACATGCTGGATGTTCTGATAAATTATGCAACGATTTTATTTCAGGAAATCTATGTGCATATTTTGGATCTGTCTGAAACCAAGAAGGTTTGGGAGTTTGCTGAGTCTTTTAAGAAAAAGTACAAAACCCTCAATGTTCTGGTGAGCACTTACTGTACACTCCTCTCTTTAATTGTTATATAGATATAGTCTTGACTACATGACCAGCCAAAAGAAGTGATGATCAGTTTATTGGTTGATTTATTGATTGATGGACTGACAACTTGTTTAATCCATTTGTTTTGAATGAGACAGATCAATAACGCCGGCTGTATGATGACCAAGAGGGAAGATAATGGTGAAGGTTTGGAAAAAAGCTTTGCAAGTAATTCCATGGGTGAGAAAACACACACAAACAGCTCAGTATCATATCATAGTATGTAAGAGTTAAAATCAACACAACTGATTTAATATGTCTGTGTGGTGTCGTACAGCCGTGTACATCCTCATCAAGAGTCTCATTCCACTGCTGGAGAAGAGTCCTGACCCTCGAGTGGTGAGTAAACCAGAAACACACACACACAGAGGTTGAGAGATCAGACGGCACCCCCCTCTCTTTCTCTCTCCCAGATAACAGTGTCATCCGGTGGGATGTTGGTGCAGAAACTGCGGACAGGGAACCTGCAGTCTCAGAGGGGAAGATATGATGGCACTATGGTGTATGCACAGAACAAGGTAAACACATATATCTTTATCATCATCATGTGTTTTTTAAACCCCTGTAACCATCACACAAACCTATATACAATACTGGAATTAAATAAAACATGATTCAGACTAATGAGCCAATTTATGAGACTTTATGACAGAGGTTCTGACTCCAAGGCCCCCCATTGTGTTGAACAATATTCAAAGGCCCCTTTCCCACTCACAATAAAATATTTAAGAGCTTGTCATTAACTGGAAAAACTTTATTCATTACAAAAATGGCAAGAAATATATTGGTTTTTAGTTTTTTTTATGTATTTCAATTAGTCTCGTTTAGTTATGACAGATCTTGAGGCACTGGGCACCCCCCCCTGTTGAAAATCACTGCTTTATGATATTTTTTTAGTATAGCACTAAACTGTAGTAAAATTTACAGTAAAATGTATGTGTGATTCAGTAATGTTAGTAGTTTTTTCAGTGTGTGTTATTTTAGCAGTGACTTTAGTGTGTGGCTGTTATTTCAGTGATATCACACCTAGCATATTGTGTTTTCAGAGGCAGCAGATTGTGATGACGGAACAGTTTGCTAAAGCTCATCCCAACATACATTTCTCTGTGATGCACCCCGGCTGGGTCGACACGCCAAGTAATCACATGCACACACACCACTGTGTTTTGTTCTGTTATTTTAAAACAAACATCATTCATTTTGATTTATAAGCTGCTTTCATCATGGGGACCAAAACATGTCCCCACAAGTTCAAAAATGACTGATATTACAACCCAGTCACAAGGCAGCTCGTTGCATAGGCACAACGTTTGGAATCTATTGATTTCGTGTTAATGGACACGAATTTCCCATTTCTTTCGTCCCATTCCACTTTTGCTGTAGTTTTGCAGCAGGTTTGCCAGCAACTTACTGTAGATTTAATTACTTTCCTCTTAGTTCTGTTTTCAATTTGGGTTAAACTTTACTTTAATCAAAATTAAAGTACTTTGACTTGTGAGATACTGGTCTGAGTACTGGCATTAGCACAGCAACACAGCAAAATGACATTCTAAGCATTTTCGTCATGTTTTCTAGTAAAAATATTTAAAACGTCTTAAATTACGACACATTTACATATCAAGAAAAGTGACCTAAGATATTTGGTCTTGTTTTATGAAAGAAAATATAAGAACTAGGTAAGTTTATGTTTAAAAACTAAATTGTAAATTAAATCTACAGTAAGTTACTGGCAAACCTGCTGCAAAGTTTTACAGTGTACATTTACATATTTTAGGAGGTGGCTAACCAACATATTACTTCACCCCAAACCCTAAAATCACAGCCGTAAAGGCTAATTTAGCTAAAAACGTGAAAACAAAACAAAGATAAATGGCTACTCTAACCCTGCCCCTAAACCCAACGCCACAGGGGCAAAGTCAAATCATAACAAAACATACCAATGAGATCGTAGGAAATAGGAATTCACAAGAATGAGCTACGTTGTAAAATAGGTATGAATTCCCATCAGATTGTGTTGATATAATATTATATATATATAAGTAAAATATACACTGTTTTTAAATGCATTAGATTAAAAGTCATGCTGGGTGACACGAAAAAAGAGAGAAATTGGTGTCCACGAATATGAATTAATAGATTACAGTTCGTGACAATGTCACAAATTCATGTCAGACTGTGTTGGATATTACTACCTGTGTGGAGGTTTGGTCCCCAAAACGTAGGGTTTACCAGGACCACGCAATCATTTTTCTTAAACTGTGAACATGAACATTTTGCAAATTTTAATACAGTTGACTGAGGTGGATGTTAATACAGACTAAAAACTAGTCAATGAAACAAGTGATTTATATTTGTATTGTCTTTTCAGTAAATTTACAAAGGCAGTTATCTCTCTCTGTAGCTATTGCGAACGCAATGCCTGACTTCCACAGCTCCATGAAGGAGCGTTTGCGGACACCAGAACAAGGGGCCGATACGGTCGTGTGGCTCGCTGTGTCCGAGGCTGCTGTCAAGAACCCCAGTGGGCGTTTTTATCAGGGTGAGCAAACAAACGCCCACACACACACACTGGCTGTGACCCAAGACCTGGTGAGCGACCTCATGTGTGACTGATTTGAAACACTCCTTACAGGCAGCAACTTTGTAGGGAGCACAGATAAAGGTTTTTATATCGACACTCAAATGAGTAAAATAGACGTTTTTAATTAGACTTATAAATACCTTGTTTTAAATAAAATTGTATGTTTATTTAAAAACATGTGATGAAGCCATAGTCTTTGATGTATTTTCGGAATGCCTTTCATAGGTGGCTTTAGTAGACAGCTCACTGCATTTTGGAACGGAGCTTGTATCTTTCTCAACATTTCTTCCAGTGGCATCTGTGTTTCAAAATAAAGTAAATGAGTCTTTCAGGAGACAAAGAACTGATGAAAGATGCTGAGGAGAGCAGAGAGATGACAATAATAATGACAGCGGTTAAATGCAGAATTGAGAGAGAGAGAGCAAGACAATAAGAGCAAATGAGAGAAACTCTGAGACAAGCAGAAGGAGATGAAAGGAGAAAAGAGAGAGATTAAGAAAGAGAGGAGTGTTGGCGTCTCTCCAGCGCAGCTGCGGGGTGGGCAGAGCTTCAGTACCAGACACGGCTGGAGTGAACTCAACCCTGTGGCACAGCACACCAAACAGAGCGGTTCACTGTCAATTTCTCAAGACTTTTACAGAAATCGTCAGTAAAGAGTTTATATCAATAAACTAAACTCTGCTAAGCTTTGAGATGACACCTGTATAGTTGACATTTATTGAATAATTCAATGAATCTGAGTATTTAGAGCGTTTCTCAACCAGGGAGCCGGAGCCCAATAGAAAGCTTTAAGAAGAACTTAAATGATATCAAATAAAATGATCAAACATCTAAAGATCAAGATACTCTAAAAACATAAAGGTGCTTCATGATGCCCTAAAAGAATTGGCTGAATGGTTTCACAAAGAACCATGAACAAACATCTAAAGACCTTTATAGTGGAAAAGAAGGTTCTTTAGAATATGAAAAGAAAGAAATGTTTTTATATAAAGCTTTGACCGAATGGTTCTTCTATAACATCACTGTGAAGTACCTTTTGTAGCACCAAAGTGTGCTTTTCTTTGTGTTTGGTTGTTTTCATGTCAAATATACAATACACAAATTATGCAAAGCTTTGGAATAATTTCTTGGGTATGAATTGTGCAACATAATTAATCAACTTTGAAGCTTAAATTAGGTCTTAAAATTTTTTAAATCTTAGTTTCACTTGAAAGTGAGTGTTAATTTTACTGGTGGAATCTAACTGTTATCAAATATACAACCAATATGATTCAAACCTCCTAATCCCTGTGTCCTTGTTTTTTGTGCATTAGATCGACGAATGGTGTCGGCTCACCTTCCATTGGCCTGGACACACAGTTCACAGCTGGAGGATCAGAAGTTCATGAGCGTGATGGATGAACTGGCCAAGAGCTTCCAGCCTCACTAAATCTGTCCAGCACACAAAACTACAGATGTAGAACACTAACACACAAAGTCCTGTAGTGTTTAACTGTCTAATTAGTAAAAGACGTGTGGATGTGCTTACAATAAAAACCTCACATCAACAGTTACATGAAATGACCTCCAGAACTCTGAAAGGTGGAGAGACGTTCATGTTGCTCAATAAATTCTTAATCATGCTCAAGCCTGTTATCAAACCGACTAGCTTCATATTTATTCACATTCTCCCCTGTGATTGGTCCCGGCAGACACAGGATCGGTTCTTTTCCGACAGCTTACTGGTCACAACACCACGTGATCAATCTCAGCCAATCGCAGTGCGCTTCCGCTCACACTGTGCCGGTGACTCCAACGAATCAGGTCATTCGGGTGGGAACCCGTTCTGACCGGAGTCACCCCAGCTGTCAATCAATCACTCACAGCCAATCACCTGGTGGTGTCCAGGAAGCTGACGGGAAGGGACGGTGTCTCCTGATGTTCCAGAGAATGAGGAAGTGATTGTGTTAAAAAAGAAAAAATCATTATCTGTCCTGATCATAACATTTAATGACATGTCTGAATATACAGACTGGATAATTATTAATTATAACATGACTGTACTTTGACACATTTCTTTTCGAGCATTAATAAACATTCTCAAGGCGTGTTTAATGGGTGTTGGTGTATTGCCAAAAAGGAAAGAGCAAAGGTTATTAATTTTTGGTCCATTATTTCAGTAAATTGTAGCATACTGTAGTAGTATATTACAGTAATTACTATATTTTGTTAATGTACACTATAGTATTCTGTAGCATTTACTGCAGCAAACTGATAAACTGTAGCCTACTAACTACTGTAGTATATATATTTGCAGTAAATACAGTTTTAAAGTAAATACTAAAGTATATTTCAGTATTTTTATGAGATTCCCAACAGAAGATATAAAACAACATTAACTTACAATATAAATGGAAATTCAGTGATAAATCTCTCGCATAAGGTACAGCATAGAACTTTATTTTAATATTTCATTCAATCTCTGGGCTGAAACTACCAGCCGGCAAAAGAATAACGTCAGTTTTCATATTAGCAACAACATATTCTCGTATGAAAAATACAGATGTGTGAGCGTTCCAGCATAAGAACACAAGTTTGATATATACGTAGAGAGAAATAATAATACTTCATTACTGAACTACTGAATAAAGTCTTAGAAAAGGACATAGAAAAAAGTATTTTAGAGTTATTTACAATGTTAGGATTTGATCCTTAGTTTGACAATTTTCTAAACGTATAAAAGCAAAAACAATACTGAGTGTTTGAAGTGTTTAAATGTCAGATGTGTTTGTGTTTTTAAACAGGTCGATGTGAATAATCGTAAGTCACATCAGTAAAACTGAAGGGACACAATGAGAGCTTAAATAAAAATGTCATCCTAAATCTCACAAAACCTTCAAAATAAAACCCAAAAACTGAAACTCAAATAATAATTGTATTATTTTAAAAAGCCTTATTTTGATCCATTAAGTTTTTTCTGCATTGTGACATCATTTTCTTGCATATTACGCACATTCTCAGTTCAAGACAGTAAAGCAAAGCAGTAAAGTTTCTAAAGTTGAATTTTTAAAACGACAGAACGGATTGTACAGAAAAACATGTCACAA
The DNA here is from genome assembly GCA_006030095.1 of Triplophysa siluroides. Taxonomy (NCBI): domain Eukaryota; kingdom Metazoa; phylum Chordata; class Actinopteri; order Cypriniformes; family Nemacheilidae; genus Triplophysa; species Triplophysa siluroides. The sequence goes on along the minus strand of VCII01000482.1, from coordinate 203,871 downwards.
TTAAAAAAACATGAATGGTCGATAGTTTGTGGGAGATACGCACTAATTTCGAGCTCGTAGCACTTCTTTATGGTGAATAAAATAAACATTTCTCAGATGTTCAAAAGACCAATATCACTGCGACACGGCAATGACAAAACATGTGACATCATCTGTTCTCTATGACATCACAGCACTGTAATCTGAGTTTAGGAAGCCTTGCGTTTTCTTCTTGCTCTATTTTCTACAGAAATTAGTAAAGTTGCAGATTCTTATGACAGAAACAAAGTTATTTACAAAGCGTCTAATGTGAGACGCATAATAAAACGAAACCCAGATCACTTCACACACACCAGCCTCTGACAACACACAAAGCGAGTGAAACACAGAAATCATGTGTGTACTATCAGATCATGAACAAACACAGTCTGTGCGATTCTGTGCAAGGAGAGAGAGATGCTTGAAGACAATGAGATGCTACAGATGGAGAAAAAAATTGTTTGGTTGGAGAGAAAGAAAGAGTTTTGGAGCAGGCTGGAAGCATCACTGGACAGTAATCCGTGACCAGTATTTACATTTCAAACATTTTTAGAAGCTGCTTTTACAGTTTAATTTCAATAGATTTTTACAGAAATACACATTTAAGGAGTAATTCACTTTTAAGGTTTTGTTACAGTTTTCCCTCACGCCAGTCCAAACAAAAAAGATGTTTAGCAGAATGTTCAGCCAACTATACTTGCTGAATACCATTTGAGCCCATATGACAGCTTTGTGAGACGACCAAAATTTTACTCATTATTCACTGTTAATATATCCAATATGGCATGTTTGATATCTAAAAACCTAACTGTAATATTTGAGAGCAAATTAACATGCTTATCACACAGTATGTAAGATATGATGAGAACATTCTGATGTGAACATCTTACAATATTTGGTCCACATAAGAGCAAGTAGCCATTTTTTAGGTAGATTCTTTCTTTTTCTTTTCCCTACATTACAGAAACAAGTTGGTTAGTGCTTTATAGAGTGCTTTACAAAAGTAAACACGAGTACATTATCTACTAACATAATGCATTTTAATCATAAAAAGCTCCTCAGATTGTAAATGCTACATTTATCCTCACCTACTGAACCCCAAAAGATCTGTCTGTAATTTTAACCTTTAAACTATATTTATTTTATTGTCCTTTTGCTGACAGCGACAATGTTGAGGAAAAACACCAAGTTTCTCCAGTCATTGTTCTATGCAAGTTGCCATGGAAACATAAGGGGCAGTTACTATGGGTGGTGGTGGCACTCAAAAGAAACAGAAACAAAAATACGAGATAAAGAAGAAACAGGATGCTGGATGAAAGAAAACTCTGTGCGTTTCAATAGGAATTGTGGGCAAAAGGAATATGTCAAACGTACAAAATGTCAGAAGCATTTTGTTTGTGAAAAAGCCAATAAACACACAGAGAGAGAAAGAGCGCAAATATTGTGCTTGTAGAAGTACCTTGAGTTCACGTTCACTAAAATCCGGGTGAGAAGAGTCGACAATGACTCTCATTCAGAACGGTCATAAAAATGTCAACAATACACATTCATGTACACACTTGGAGCTGGACTGTCCAGTGTGGACTGTTAGGTAGGTGAGCGTTTTCATCACGACGACTGGTCCTCAAACAGGTTTTATTAGTGGAGTGTGGGCGGTGATTTCAGAAACAACCAATCAGCGGGGAGAGAATCCTGCAGCTATACTGCTGCCAATCACCTGCGTCATATCCCAGATCTGCACACGGACAGAATGATTATTTGGGAGGAAAAGAGAAAACACCCTGTTGAAAAAAACAGCATATGCTGGGTTAGGTATGTTTTGATGCTGGTTTGACCATCTTAAACCATCTAAGGACCAGCACATGACCAGTAAACCAGCATCAAAACATACCAAACCAACATATGCCATTTTTTTCAACAGGGCATGCAGATATATGCTAGCATGCTAGACAGAATACTAGATATTATATATTAAACTGTATATAACGTACTAAAGAGTTTGCATTACAGTGTGTGAAGCATAAAAGACAGTTGGGTTGCTTTTTGATAAAACACAATTGAATTTCAGAATGGAATACTAATGTGTTGACTAATGCATGCATTTAGTCAATTTTTTTTTACTTCATTCTACCACAATTTCTTATTTAACATGCATGTTAAAAGTATGTGAAGCATCATGAGTAATGAACAATAGACATTGTAAATTTCAGTATAGTATGTAACATCCAATAATAATCTCTACACACTACAGAAATTAAACAAGTAGCATGTTAGTATGCAATTCTGAACATATACAGAATCACTAAAAATACTAAAGCAGAATAGTGTGAGACCTTTACAACTCGATCGCTTCCACACGTGACCATCAGTCCACGGCTCGGGTCCATGTCCATGTGAGCGATGTTGTGTTTTCCCTCGTGAAACGCGGCCAGAGGCGCTCGACTGCATGGATAAACAAAGATCAAATTCATCAGACTCAATAACACTGAACAACCACACGGGACAAACAAAAAACAAGAGACAAACACTCTCCAAACAACCCTGAACCCCATTGATAAACACAAAACCACTGAAAAATTTCTCAAAATATCTTCTTTTGTTTTATGCAGAAAAAAAGAGTCGGATACAAGTTTACAACCAGATGAGGAGAGTAAATGATGAAAGAATTTAGATTTTGTGTGAAATGACAACAAACATAACATAGCAACACAATAAAGCAATAGTTTTGTCAGCTGGTACGCAAGAAATAAAATAAATAACTCACTCTTCTTCTTTGATGGTGTTGTAGCAGTCGTCACACATGCGCACCTGGAACTCAAAGCCCATGATGGGGTACGTGGAGCGTTTGGAACTACATTTCCCACAGATCGCCTTACCACACTTCCTGCAGTGATGCTACAGACAGGACGTGACATGAGCACTTCAATAAAAATCTTATTAAAGATAACTTATCCTAGGAGTCCAAACATATGCACAAGTCACATATTTGACACAAACATTAAGAAATAATTAATGGTTTTCGCATTTGGTTAAACACAGAGCTGAGAGTGCTGTACTCTTACCAAGAAGTACAAATATGTCATTTTTGAGCATGCAAAAGGCTGAGGATTGAGAGAATTTTATTTTTTACATAGCATGAACTGAACTTGTGGAGACATCTGTAGGCACAGATTTTGTGTGGGCCAAGTTCCCACTTAAAATCTATTTCTCAGTGGAGATTTTAAAGGCCATATTTATTTCCATAAGCCCTTCGGGTGGTGTACCTGTCTGAGCCCGAATGTCTTAGTGTCCCACATCTGTTTAATATTCCAAAAAAACGGCTGTTGGCAATTCTGACACGAATCGCTGTCCAACCACTGCGGCGCCTGAAACAAAAGAGTTACACAGAAAGATTTACAGAGCCCGCCTCTGTGACATTTCAGTTTAAGTCCGTCTCTGGTCACCGTAGAAACGGATGATTGCTTAATGACTGATACAAGGGTTACCATGGTAACTTAGAGAAAAATCTGTCATTGATACACACTTAGATAAAGATATTTTGCATGGACTCGTTTAAAAATAGCACACGTGTGTGTGTGTAAAAGCACTGTATTAAATTGTTAACTTTCAATTGTTTGTTTTTTCTGTCATGTGTGTTTGTGCACTTTGTGCAGTAGAAGTGGCTTTACTTAACATTTTAAATAACATTACTATCACTTTTAGCTATGTTAGCGTTTTGACTGAACATCTATCCATTCAACACATAACTTTTCCTTCAGACAACTTAAACACACCCATAATGCCCTAGTGTTGTGCTGGTGAGCTTTGCATCGGCAAACATGGTTAAAATTATGAGCGCATATTATTTATAGTTATAGAGATTTTTTGGAATCTTTTGTTTTAATTATTGTACTTTTGCAAACCGCAGGACTATTGAAATGAAGCAGTGCTGATGAAGGTGAATGTGTTTGTGTGTAATAATGACCTCCTCACGGTTCGCATCCATATTCCAAACTGTTATTCCTCCATCAGCAGAGCACGACATCAGCTGATGGGTCAATGGAAAATACCTCAACGCCTGGACCTTCTCACTGAAACACACAGAACAAACAAGAGAGAATGAAAGGACATTGGCCATGTTTACATGCACCCATTTTTGTCAATCCGAATGAATTCAATCTGATTGCAGATCATTTCAGTGCTGTTTACATGTTGCATAAATGTTGCAATACTATTCCCTTTTTACATGTACATTAAATATACTGCGAACATAACTTTGGCGCAAGCGCGCAGCTAGGGTTGCCAGATCCGCATAACAAATCCAGACCAATGGACAAACAATCTAAAAACTAGCTCAAATGACCTCACATAGCCCAAATATCAACATCTGATGAACAGATCTGATGATAACCTGCGGGAAGGAAACAATCGCCAGAACCGTTTATAAACTTCCCGCTCGTCCATGTACTTTAAATGTAGTGCGACCTGGCAACAGTGCACACACTTCTAACACCTCACATCAAATTTCGTCTCTGGATGGATGTATGATGTCAATATAGTCAGTATTTTCACATTTGGAATTAAAATGAAATTTAATAATAATAATAATATGTTCTCTCTTTGCTTTATGTAATGTTATAAAAGAACGCACACAAGCCCGGCAGAACATACAGCGTGTGTCTCCATTCCCTTAATTTTGCGTGTGCCATTGAATGGATAAAACATGTTCTTGTGGTGAGTTTTGTGTTTTTCTAATATTGGACGTAAACATAAGATGTATATGACATACGCAGCACTGCACTGCGTATGTGCACAAGGTATTTTTAAATCCGACTGAGAAAAAATCGTCCTTTTTCTAAACATGCCCATTGTGTTCAGGTAGTTCTCAGGTAGCACTCGTATGATGGTACATGTATGCGTGTATGTTTTGGTGTGTATGCATGTGTGTTCTTACTGATGTCCCTGTAGGAGTAACGTGCGTCCCTGTCGCCCACCGATGTCCCACATGATGACACTGTGATCAGACGCACCGGAGAACAACCACCTCTGAACTGGATCCCAATATATTGCACCGATACAACCTACAAAGAGAGAGACAGATAGAAAAAATGAAATTGCACGCGATTGGTGTTAAAGGAAAACAAAACTGTGAAAACTGTTAGAAAACACATTTAGATGTGTGGTGTTACCTTCATGTCCCTTTAGCGTGGTGATGACAGAACATGTCTGTTCGTCCAGTTTCAGCAGAGTTATTTGACCTGAATAATCTCCCACAAAGGCATGCTGGGTATCACTATCAAATCTAAGCATTTCATCAAGGAAACAACTCCAAACTAATGTTAAATACGAAACAGTTTGACGTTTGTTTACAAAATGTGTTTGTTTCCAAAATTTCACAATTCCCGGATCTGATGGTAAAAACATTCTTCTGAGATTGTCATCATGTAAATTGAGCATGCACATATGCTGAAATTAAATATTTGTGGGGCAGTGTAAGGATACTGTAAGCAGGACGCCCATGAGCCGAAGCCGTGTCGGCCAAGCATAGAGCCGCTCTGTGTGCTCATCCAGCTGACGGTTTTATCATGACTCGTACTGATCACCCACTGACACTCCTGAGAGAAGAGCAGATCTGACACACGGTTCTGATGGACTGAACACACACACAAACATGGTTAAGATCAAGATACAAATACTGTTTAACAGATCAAAAGCTGGAGATCATCCAGGTGTTCTATGTATACAGAAAATGAGCATACCGAAAATAGTATATACAGATGTGTATATACTATATATACAGATGTGTATATACTATATATACAGATGTGTATATACTATATATACTATAAGTGTGAGTGTGGTAGCTCACTATTTCAATTCAGTTGTGTTCAACAGACACACAAACGCACTTCTGGTTTTCTGTGTTTTGAATGCTTGGGTGATGATGTCATGTTCTTACTGTTGCAACCATTTCGCATAAACCAATACGCACACACTCACTAAAGATACCTAACAGTATGAATATATAAACAGACTGTGTATAGAATATAGACTGTGACCAAGCTCCCTGATTCACACGAATTCAAAGAACCAAGTCTACTACTAAAACTAAAGAATACTGTCTCTCACACACAGACACTTTCCTGGCATTCTCCTCTTTTCTCCAGACACATTTTCCAGAGCTGCTCTGACTCATCTAGTCATAATCATATTGTGTGATTGTGTGTGTGTGTGTGTGTGTGTGTGTGTCTACTGAGAACTCACAGGGGATTCTTAGCCCCAGGGCATACTGGGAAACACAAACAAACTGTAAATGATAGCAAAGGGCCAAAACAAAGTACAGTAGTCTGTGTATGTTTCTTTCTCAAGAAGACACACACAAACACACATCAAAGCTTTGCTGTGAGAGTAATACAACCCAAACTGGTTTTACCTGGGTATGTTTTCACATGGTTCATTTTGTTGAAGTCTTCAGAGATAAGAAACTCCTGTAAAATTAGAACAAAACATAAGAAAAGAAAATACTTAAATACAAAACTATATTTCTTACATCTATTACATATGTCTACATAACATTGGGCTCCATATTAAATACATATACATTGTATATGGCTACATTTCATTACATGCTGTAGGACTCTGTTACATATGTGACCCTATTTTTCTTCATACATCTTCATTACATGACTGCAGATCACATCCATTGATTATTCAACTATATTTCATACATATGAACTCCAGACTCCATTTTATATATGACTATATACATCTATTACATATGACTGTATACTGTACACATGTGTACATCATAAAGGGCTCCATATCACATATGCCTGGCCTGTATTACATGATGAATCTATATTACATACATGTATATGACTATATTTTATACATCTACATTAAAACTGGACTGTACATTACATACATTATAATTGATTAGTTCATACATTTACATTATACAGTATATGACTGCATTTTATATATGACTATATACATATGACTCTTTACTGTACATATGTCTACATAATACAGGGATCCATACCACATATGCCTGTATCGCATAATGAATCTATATTACATACTTTTACATTAAATATGACTATATTTCATACACCTACATTACATATGACTCTGTATTTCATACATCGAAATTAAATATGACTGTATATTACATACACCTTCATTACCTATAAATCTGTATTACATATGTCTGTGTTAGATATAACGCTATACTAAACATAAACGATCTGAGAGCTCCGTGTAAGGAAAACTATTCACAAAAAGTGAAGTTCTTCTACTGTTCTTCTAAGTTCTTTGGCGCTTGGGGGATGATAAAGTGAGGCTTACCACAACAGCTCCATTGTCCTGCCCTATGAAGATCCGCCTGCTGTCATGGTGATACGACACACACGAGCAGGGAGCTGGAGGGACACAGTGAGACAAAGAGACGGTGAGAATGAGATTTCATCCACTTCAACAGAGAGTGTAATGCTGACAGGAAGAAACTGATTGTTCTGACCCCAAACTCATGTGATGGCTTCAGACAGACATTAACAAAAGGTAAACAGAGTTGTGCCACACAACTACTGTGTTTTCATGATCAGCTTGAGAAAGCGCTTAATCTGCATATTAAACTGGGACAGGACAACATGTCGATTTAAATCCTAATTAATCCTATTAACAACCGAAAAATTGCATTCTGAGAGGTTTCATGATTTTGAGAAAACGGCAGGAATTGGCGTTGTGATGTGAAACAGAAGCGTGTTTGGTAGACATCTTCACAGATGTGTATGAGGTAAGAGGAGGTAGTATGGTCACAATGATAACAGACGCGGTTACTATAGCAACAGCACTACACTATAGCGTGTGAACACTGTGTATTTTCTCTGGAGTTAATTTAGTTGTGTCAATATTGTGCTATTTTATGGTTATCATAAGCTTGTAATTTTTATCAGAACAGATTGCCCCAAACCACAGATCTCTAGACTAATGTGTGTGTGTATGCGTGTTTGTGTGTTTGTGTGCGTGCGTGCGTGTGTGTGAGTAACCCACAGGACACAGTGTGGAAGATGCTGGGCCAATACTGTCCACTGTCTCTCTTCAGCCAAACTCGAATCGTCCTGAGACAAACAAAATCAGAAAAGAGATTAAAAAAAATTATTATCTCATGACAATCACTGGTAAGAACTGAGCCAAAACCCCAAAACAGTTCAAAAGAGTCATAATCAATAGCAAACACAGACGCTTCTCTCAGTTTCCTCCTTTCAGTTCCTGTGAAAATCTCAACCGTATCACGTGTGTAACTGAACACATCTAGGTCAACAGCACACATATAACAAAGTTTTACCAATAGCAGGATTTGTAAGCGCACAACAGGTGCAGAGACTGAAAAATGTTAACTTAAACTTTTGGACATTTAAACACGGATAGTTACACTAGATCATTAAAAACTAAATGAACTTTTGAGCTGTTTTCTAGCTCATAAAAACTCTTGCTGCCCTTGATGAGCATCAGGAGAAAATGTCTGTAGCAGGCAGATGCTTCTAATGGGTTAGCAGTAAAAAAGAGAAAAAATGTTCTGTTCAAAACATTTGTTCATTTAAACTGTTAAGAAAAATCTGTTGGAATGACAAAATAAGACAGAATTTCCATATAGAACAGAGATCTGATCGAACAACCATTAGAAAATATAAGGTGCCTGGTTTATAATATCTTTATGATAAAATTCATATTACAGTTTATGCCGAAACTGTAAGTTAAATTGGATCCTCCTGTGCAAACGGTGAACATATCTTTCAAGTCAGTCTGTCATTTTATTGTCTTTTTTTGACTGTTGCTGATATCAACAATAACTATAAATATGGCTTGTTAAATTATTGTTAACAATTTAACTTGCTTAGTAGTCAACTGAATGAGTCCTGAACTCAAATACAACTAACGTAATAAGCTATGTCAACCCCAGTTATCAGATATTAGTGCTTATATTAAAAACATTTTGATGTGCCATGGTACACATTAACGGGGTAAACCTTTATTTACAGGTGTCACGGTATTATGTGACACCATATTACTATTATGTACAGCAACAATATGTTTTGTAAATTAATAAATATTCAAACAAACATATACTCAATAAATAAAACAAATTATTTAATAAAGTGTAAGATCAGTGTTTGGAGACAGAGTGCGACAATGCACTCAGGTAATGTAACGTTACGTTACCTGTCCTCGCCGACCGTGATCACTCCGTCCTCTTTCGGGATGAGCACGGCGGCGTTTATCGTGTCGCTGTGTCCCTCGATCTTATTGAGTAGAACGGGTCTGGAGCTCTGAGGCCTAGAGTGGATCTCCGCCGCCATCGCTGTTTTCCTCCTGCCGATGATCTCAAGTCAGCTGAGCTCAAACGAACTTCAACAGCAGCCCGGAATACCGTAAACAACTGTCAGAACGCGCACATTAAAAATAACTCGTTTCTATTAAATAATAATAAAACAATACAATTCCGAACCATTAAACTTATAATTCCTACTGTGTTTTTTCAGCAGGGTGAAAACATGTATTTTTCAAAAATTTCAAGAGGTACACAATGTATAAGTATATTTACATATAAATATAAAAAAGTATCCAAAAATAAATAATAATTTGTATTAACAAAAGTAATTACAAAAACGAAGACATATGGCTGTACCCATAATGTATGATGAGCGTATAAATATAATCAAACGTATTCAAATAATGCACATTAATAGTGTTCCATTATGTCCTTATTCATTGTTAATGACGTCAACGACACTAACAAAAACACACGTGACCACGTAGCCTACAAATGAAGAGTTCAGATGCAAACCCCAAATATATATTTATAAATATATTTATTTTAAACGAGCATTTTAATTTGGCTCCTAGGTTCCGTTCCATTAATAACAGATATTTCAGACCGGGCAGAGTGTAGTATGTTGCGGGTTCTAATGTTAAAGGGCGTTCACTTAACATCACAATCAAGTTTTTGACGGAGGTGGCTTTTACAGTGTTTACACACTAAAATAAGTATCCAATAAATATTTGTCAGGTCAGATAATAAGATATAACTCGTGAAATAATTACATGTGAAAAAGATAATTTTTCATGGCTCAAACACTCATTTGCGCTCGTCAATGTCACAGTGTTTGAGCTAACCAATCAGACGAAAGAAGGCGGGCTTTACCGTCATTGATTTCAGAGGCGCAAAGCTCGGACACTGTTAGCTTGGGAAGGTGCAATTAAAAGTAATTTATATTCGGGTAATTTTTTTTTTTTTAAACTATTTAACGATCTATGGATGCAAAGTGCTCGTCAAGTTTTGTTGTTTTGAAGTGAAAATGTATCAGTGTCGTTTTTATATAATGTAGTACTTTTATTTCGTCAATTTGAGGAGACAAGAATTGTAGGTAAATTCACTTTTTTAAAGCAAATAATTAATAAAACTCAAAGTGGTAGAGAATCATACTCGGACATACACTAACACGGTGAACCATGGGGCTTTGACTCAGGTGTGCATCAGGTAGTCAGATAATTGTTTTTAAGATAATTAAAATATGTGTTTGACCAATGTTCCTAAATGTATTCATATAATATTTCCTTTAGTACATGCATGACTAGATTATTACATACACCTTTTCACATTTAGGTAAAGGTTATTACAAACAGAGGCTTTATTTTATCCTAACATTTGCATATAAAACAGTTGAGTTTATGTTGACTTTCTTTACAGGCTCTGGGATGAGTCAGAGAAGGGACTGACAGAAAAAGAGACATGATGAAGTAAGAGCAAGAGCAGGTAAGATCACTGACATGTTTTTAAAGCTGAGCTCATTCACTTTCTGCAAAACAAGCTAAAATGCTTAATTCTTGGTATTACTAGTACCAACTGCTATGACTAATATGTCGTTTTTTCTAATTACATTACTGAGTTTTCTTATATAAAAGAATTAATTTAAGATTTCTAGTTATAAATATGATACATTTAGTTAGTTATAGGTTTCATGTAATTCTTCTGAAATAATATGGGCCTCATGTTTGAGTTTGAACACTTGAACACCTGCAGACACACCAAATATCTTATCTCACTAAGACTGGAACTGCACGTACACCACATACACTTTTGTAGAGAAGTTGAATTTTCGCATACAACCAAGGACACTGGGTTGCTCATCCTACGCTAAACAATGAGCTCATTTTGAATAAAAACAAGGTTAAATCATGTATCGTTTGAAAGCCTCAGGGAAGTGTCAAGATAAAGAGGCACCTGTTTTCGAGAGGTGTTCGCTACGATTAAATCTTAATATGGTAGGCCGGAAATATAACGGTAGCGAGCGCAGGGGGTCGGGCTAATGAAAAGATGATATCATATGAAACCAGATTGGAAGAAGATGATGTCAGGCAAACATGATTGGTTTAAACTGTGATAACAACTTGAGAATAATGTATCAAAGATGGAGTCAGATGTGTATTTGTTGGATCACTTCAGATGAACTCTGAATATCTCACTTTGCTTGCTCTGGCAAATAAAGTTTAAACTCTTGGCACCTGGAACCCTTGTCTCTGAGATTTCTTTCTGCAATGGAAGGCCGATTCGCCACAACACTAAACCGAGCAAACACTAAATTCCTTGCTTTCAAGGTTTCATTTTCAATGACATGATGTATTTTTGGACAAATGTTTAATCTATCAGACAGAAATTCTAAATACAACACAACAAAGGTTTGTAAGTAAACACAACAATTGAGGCATATATGAAGTCATTTTGAACAAATGAAGAAAGACACAAGGTGACCCTGTTTAAGTACCATATTTAATAAAAGGTAACTTAATGATGTAAAACATAGAATTCATATGAAATTAACTACAACTAAAAAATTAACTGACATTTTATTAAGGACACTTTAACACGAATAATAAAAATCGCAATGCGAACAACAATTTAGTTGAGTTTTTTTATCACAAATTTTGAATGTTTTGCATTTGACACAAATTATGAACTATGTATAAAACCTTATAAAACCCAATAGTATAAAGATATCAGCAGTCAAATACATACTGTTGTCTAATGAAAATCAAAAGTGAAAATGAAGCATTAAAAACACTTAAAAGACAACGAGAGATCTGTGGGTACAGAATTTTTGCCTCAAGGTTTGTTGATCTGTCCAGCAAACAGAACAGTGCCTAAAAAGATGATACGAGACAATATTTAGTATTTATTTCGCACTTCTACTGTATTTTTGTACAAAAACCATTGTGTCTATTAGCTTGCCCGTTTAGCTTTAGAGGTCTGTGTGTTTACCTGTGGAGTTATGTCTGATGAGGAACAGGAACGGTCTGTCCACGCTCACCCATGGAGGAGAAGATCGGGCGTGCAAGATTGCAGCTTTAAAGACAGAGATATAAGAAAATAGTAAACACACATATTCACCCATGCAAACCTTTGGTTGCTAGGGTATTGTTATGTGGCTGCTGGGGTGTTCAATTCTGGATGGTTGTCAAGACCCTTAAGCCTCTATTTGGCTCCTAGATGTCTCGGGTTCCTTCTTTAATGTTAGTCTATTTTTCATGTAATGTATCATCTAATTACACAAAGATATCGTTCATGTGGATGAGCTCATCCCTGGTGAGGTACTTACTTGTTGCGGCAGAAGCTTTAGTTCCATCTTCATTTACTTCAATCTTGGCTTTCTGCAGGGCTTTGGACACATAAACAGGCTCTGAAACCTGACATAAACACATACACAAGTTCTTATCACTTGACTCTTTAACCACTGAAACACATTTAGCACACTGCATGCTTGCAAACATATATATTTAATGACAGATTAAATAATTTGTGACCCTGCCTACGAAAACAAGGCAAAAGTCTTGAGCATCAAAGTTTGATTTCAATCATTAGTTTCAGTATGATTAAATTTTTTTACATGTTCTTAGTCAATATTAAAGATAAAAACGATTATATCACAGAATGTTCTTTACATTAGGGTGATTTTATGTAGAAAACAATAAATCACAAAATAAGACTTTAGCTGGATTTTCACAGGCAGGGTCACGTGTGTTGTGCTTTCTGCATGTGCTTTATCCTTTAGGTAGGATTTGTCATTGGCATGCCTTCTAGGCAAATATTACCCACAACCCGTTGTGCTCATAAAAAACAGTAGGATAATGGACAGTGATGTCATTACATCTGATCACCACCAGAGGGCTCCATCTGTATGTTGGATTTGTATTGATTAGTGTTTAACCTTAAACCACATTGAATGCCTAATCTGCTTTAATACCTCACCAGTTATATACGTTAAGTAAGGGATAATGTACAGGCAGCCGGTTGTTATCGCAGAATTGAGCCCCGACAGTGTGATCAGGTCTTTGCGATAACAGCCGGCTGCTGGTACCTTATCCCGTTTATTGCACGGCTACTTGCCACATGAGAGAAAACTGGACATAAAATGTGAATTTGAAATATTTTATTAGCTAATTTTTACCGAATGCAGACCTTCCGCCAGGAAAAGCCGTTTACTTTCAGTTTTAAAGTAAGAAACGACGTTCAAACGTCAAGATTAGGCAAATTGGTTAAAACATTTGTAAATATAATGTCATATTCATAATCCATTTTTGTGTAATATTAAACTGCCCCTCTCAAAATGACTTGCAGCATCCGGGTAAAAGGGTGTTATTAGTTTTTAGGGGTTGTTATTTGAAAAGAACAACCCTTGGAATGTCGCGACTGGCCAATCAGAATCAAGCATTCAAATGAGCCGTGTAATAACATTTGTTGTTGCAGCTAACATGATAACAATACTTAAAGGAGTAGTTCACCTTCAAAATGAAAATTATGTCATCATTAACATGCCCTCTTGTCATTTCAAACCTGCATGACTTTCTTTCTTCCGCAGAACACAAAAGAAGATATTTTGAAGAATACAGGTTTCACATGACAAGAGGGTGAGTAAATGATGACAGAATTTTCGTTTTGAAGGGGAACTGCTCCTTAAAATATTACATTTATAGCATTTATTAATCTGACATACATGTATAAACACACAGTAATGCATTATGAGTAAACATTAAAAAACTGTATTTATAAATGAACCTAGATTTTTAAATGCTGTAAAAACTGTTGTTCAGTGATAGCCTAATGTTTAGAGATGTAAGTGAAATGTCCTTGAAATCCAACTCAAGGTGGTTAAATATCTCATGGAGTTCTCATAATGAAAAACATCTGTTTACAGATCGGCCTTGATTTAGAGTCTCTGGCTGGTGATTCATATTTTCACACTCCTCTGTGAGGTGTGATGTTCACGCTCTTGCATTTCACAGTCAACAAACAACATGTCATTCCTTGTGCTGCAAGTGCATGACTGACAGCTGTCACTCACTCATTTGTCTGAAATCAGCTTTGGCCTCATTGAACAGATCTTTGATTCCCATCGCTGTAAGAGGAGCCTCCAAATCAACTTCTGCCTCAGCTGTGAACCTAAAATAACAAAGAGAGAGAGTTTAGCGGTGCTTGAATGTGCAAATCTTTACTTCATGGTACTAACCAGTGGTGGGATGTTGCAGGGGATTGCTATGTGGCTGTCAGGACATTCTAGGATTGGTGAAGACAGCACATCAACAATTCTTGAAAATATTGGTTTCTTTAGATAAAGCGACAACTTTTTTTAGTTGGTTTACAGGAATGTATATAAACATAACGACACAATTACTTTTCATAATGACTTGACAATTCACATCCCATCCAAAGCACTAAAATTAAGGTTTGTTAATATCTCTAACACTGCGTCTGTATGAGCACACGTCATTAATAAGTCCACAAAATAAAGTATCTCACAAACATTTTAACAATGTAAAGTTAATGACCAATTCATTTAAAAGTGAATATTTTTAAAGTTGTTTTGACTACAGATGTTTGGCCGTGTCTCACTTTGGCATCAAGAGGCGCATTCTCCTCTGGGCCAGCAGTTTGGTCCAGCTTTGGATGGTTGCCGTGGAAATATGTGGCAAGATGGCAGACAGAGGAGTGGCGTCTTCTAATGGCATTGCAATGAACATACTCATGCTGTTGCCATGATAAGGCAGTTCAATCACTGTATACTTCACACTGTCTGGAGTGCTCGCTTGACCTGGAGAGAGCAAATTAAAGCACAGTCAGTTCTGCAGTCCCAGCCTTAGATATACCATAAATGATTCTTTAAAAAGCTGTCATTTTATTGTTCAGCTTTATGCAGTTTCTGGAAGTCACATAAAAATACTTTCATAAGCCTGCTGAGTTTACAGGTTCCCAGAGTGCTGCAATGAACTTTTTGGAGAAATAACGTCACAGAGTGTTTGAAAAGTTCAGGACATCAAATATTGAAAAGAAATTCATGAGTTTATGAGACACTAAGTATCCAGTAAACAAGTGATCATTAAAACCACTAGTCTTGCTTTAGGATCCAGATTTTAAATTGGATATTGAGTGGGAACCCAACATTGTTCTGGGACCCGTGACAAGGGGAGAGAGGGGGCCAACCCATAAATCTAACCTGAGGCCGGATTTAATAATTAAAGGGATAGTTCACCCGAAAATGAAAATTCTGTCATCAATTACTCACCTTCGAGTTGTTCCAAATCTGTACACATTCTTTGTTCTGATGAACACAGAGAAAGACATTTGGACGAATGCTTATGACCAAACAGATCTTGCCCCCCATTGACTCCCATAGTAGGAAAATATACTTTATCATTTTAAAATAAGCCATTTTGAAGAATGTAGGACAGCAAACAGTTATGGGGCACTTTTGTCTACCATTGTATTTTTTCCTACTATGGGAATTCTGCCGAAAGATATGTTTGGTTTTAAGCATTCTTTCAAATATCTTTCTCTGTGTTCATCAGAACAAAGAAATGTATACAGATTTGGAACAACTCGAAGATGAGTAAATGATGACAGATTTTCGGGTGAAGTATACCTTTAACATTAAGTTTGGTTTTTGGGATCGTATCCCAATAACCCTGTGAACCTCATTACTGCACACACTCACGCTGTCTATAAAATATTTTATTATTTTTCATCTTTCTATCTAAATTCAATTAATAAGCATTTTACACAGTTTCAGTCCTGTCAGCAATCTTGTGAGGGACTGTTCCCAACAGTTAAAATCTAGCCACATTTTTATAGTATTTCTGTCTCTGGAAAACAAATCCACACATACCCAGACAATGACACGAATCTTGGGTCAAGAAAAAATGTTTCATAACTGCTGTCTGTCTGCTGATATCATCTTACCTATGTTGAATACAGAGAGCTGAGACATCATGGGTACTTTGTATGATTTTCCGTCCGCTGCAGTGAAGCTCCTGAGTTTAGTATTTTGGGCCTGGAATCGTGACTTCCACAGGCCTTTAAAGTAAATGGAGTGTACCGCCACTAACCGGGTTAGAGTTGGATCCAACATATCTGGCTGAACAAGACTGGAAATATGGCCTGATCAAAACAGCGAAGAATATGCTTGAATTATTATTAAATGTATTAATATAATAAGTAATATTAAAAAGAGTAAGAAAACCAAGCATTAGTTCAGAAAGAAAATATTATACATGATGACATGTCTGAGAAGCACTTCCAGTTACATTTTGATTTATTTTTAAATATAACATCTTGTATATAATTAAATCTTAAAGATATTTGCTAAACATTTTTATTCGGTTATAAATGTTATGTTGGTTGGATTTTGTTCAAACATTTGTGTAGAGTTAAAAAACTGAAACAGGAAGTAGCGGATTTTTAGGGATAGTTCACCAAATATTAAAATTGCGTCATTTGTTTACCAAGCTTCATCATGGTTGGAACAGCAGGAGGATGAGTAAATGACAATAATTGATTTTTTGTAGAACTATACCTTTAATTTCATAAGTTTAATAACTTTTAGAACTGTACCTCTTGTTTTGTTCTTCACCCATTCATTAATTGCGTCCGCAGCCTTCTGCGGATTGCTGTAGTCAAGGTTTTGACTCTCACACATGAAGTTCTCTCTGTTGGCTGTCAGAAAGTCTTCATTTACCCTGAAACCCTCTTTGGGGAACAGCCCATTGGCGAATGTCACGATATCAGCGTTGGATTTGGTCGTCAGGGATTTATGGAGTTTTGGCAACATCTTGTACGGACCTAAAAGAAAGACAAACATTCATGAACTAATTTATTTTCTTTTGAACGCTTTGAAAGTAATTTTCCTACAACTAAGCACTGAAGAACAAAACAAAGAAGTAAAAGACACAACCACGCACCCGTCTTCTTGTATTTGAGACCCTTGAGTAATTGGTGGCGAGTGTCCCCGTAAGCCCCTTGGAGCAGCATGCCCAGAACAGAGGCCACGCCGTGAGGGGACAGGACCACATTCTCCTGAGGTTTATTCTGGACCACACGCAAAAACACCTGCAGGCCCAGATCAGAACCTCTCTCTCCATATGACTGAGACACAACACTGCTTATACAACACACCATCAACAACACACGCAGAACGACACACATCCTGAAGGACACACAGGCGATTCACCTGAAGGAGAAAGAGAAACACAGTCAAGAGAAACTACAGTTATTTTTTTGCAAACTCAACAAAACAATAAGTTGTAATAGCACTTTTATCTTAACTCAAGCAAACAAGACGAAACAAAAGAGATCTAACTCAAAAATGTAATTGGATGAGCGGTTTTTGCTGTAATTTACCGTCCAGCCTTCCCAGACGACTGACCCTGCGGCCAGACTTTTTCGCTAAAAACATTGTACAACATTTACACAGACAACCACGCAGATACTTGTTAACCAAAAAACATCACCAGTCATACCCCAAATAAACCAAAGTCTTTCTTTACTAGATCTAATCAGAATTCTCCTGAGGAAAATGGGTTTCCATGCGTCTTTTCAGACCACGTTTGTGCAAACATTTCTTTTTAATGAGCTGCTTCAAGAAACACAAATTTGCACAGTCCGGCTGTATCCTGGATTCACACACACACACTCCCGTGCTATTGTGTTTCCCATTACAGCCACGCAGCTCAGGAATTTATGTGATTAAAGGGAGAGAGTAGTGTTGGTAAACCACATTGTATCCCCATTAAGATCAAAGTCATTTTGGGGAAAACAGCTTATAAATCAAACTAAATCATGTTTATTTATAAAAACGGGAAAAAAAATGCAGTCTTTGCTTAGAAAAAATAAATAAAAATAATATATATATATATATATATATATATACACACAACACTCACAGCAACATAATTTTGTGTGCAAACTCCTTTTAGTAATCAAGTGTGTGTGAATACTCAAGACATCCCATAAAAATATCTCTGGTTAAGATTTAAAGGGATGACTGAGAGATAATATACATTATACGTTATATTTAAACACCGTATAACACATATTACTGAACTGACAACATACAAACTGTTATAGCCTATGTATTCTTTCTCCTGGCTGACGTCATTCTTCACACTTTACGATTATTTATTCGTTAAATATAATTCATGAATCCATGTTACATACGTTTTCACCAGTAGGGTATAACACATTTGGGGCATAGGACAGTAAAATATCTGAAGTTAGTATTAGGACAGGACAGTTAGTACAGTCCGGGTGCACTGTAAACAGAAAGAGTCACACGTTATAGTTCCCGATGAGCGCACTAAACTTAGCATCTGTGTTTAATTATAACCTTATAAACGCAGTCTGCGCACGAGCGGGTGTCTGTAACTGTTACGAGAGCAAGTCATCTAAACACATGCATCCATACATAAACAGTACTGTTATATCTATCAAATTAACACACAGTGAAGACTAGCGGTTCATCCGGCTGTACACAATTCCGGCTACAAACTACGTACAAAACGCACATCTATACATTACACGCTCCAGTAACCTAGTAACGCACCTGGAAACCTTTAGGAACTCGGGTAAGAGAGCTCGTGCCTTACCGTGAGCGTCCTTGTTCATGTGTTCAGGCAGCCGCGCCACCGTTTATTTCTGTCGGTCCGCAGTGATAGACTCCGCCCACTCATAAATGCAAACTATACTACGTAAGCGTTATTGAATATTTATTAGATGACTCTAACGTCGCTTGGTTGACGAAATAGTAACGAAGAGTGACGCCTTCTCTGTGTTACGATTCGTTTACCCGCCGAGTGACAGACGCCTACGTCTCCCTTTCAGCCAATCAGACAGCAGCACTGAAAGAGCGTCATTTTATTTGTTTGATATTAATGAGCGGAGTGTTTACTATGCTGGGAGTGGCACATTGCCCCCTCACCGAAACTGTTTTAGTGTTGCGTATAAATTATACATACTAAGAATGCTTAACTGCAGAGCTCTTATGCAACATAATAATACTTTTTTTGATAATAATTAACAATGGAATAAGGGTATGTTTTATGCACGACTATACCATTAGTTACATATAAACTGTATGGGTTGATTGAGTACAATTATATAGTAATTATTCAATACGCATAGTATTATTATCTGATACAATAACTGAAATGGTACCACCATAATGCTTTTTAGATGTGCTGTTTAACAAAACACGGCTTTCTTTACAAAGTATATAGGGTAAAACGTATATGTTTGTATAGGGGTCTAGAGAGTTTTCTGAGTGTACTGTAGCTTTTTTATAACATCACAGACTCGTACAGTAAAGGAAAGAAATACTTTCTCTCCATGTGCACTTTGGGTTCTGTGTCATGATAGTTGTTTTGAAAATAAACACAGTGAGAGGTCGAGTCATCATGACAGAACCCTGCCTCTGTGTGAACAGAGATAAACGTGGATTTAAATATCACAATACAGCTGCAAGTTTACATCATCACAGAAAATCTCAAAGCAGTAATTTTCCAAGAATAAACAAATAATCTGCCATCAAACGCACACAGAAGTAGGTTTTCGAAGATATTAAGACATCAATTCGGGCTGTTCGATTTTGTGATGGATTAAAAACACAATTATGCTTGGTCGGCATTTTATCTTACATTTTCCTTACAAAATACTATTAAAGTACAAAACAAAGTAATTGTAAAAAAAATTGTTACGCAGTAACTTAAAGTACATTATTTTTTGTTGATGTCATCTAGGATGGTGAAAATAATGCTAACTAATAGGCAAATGTTCATTTATTGCACACATTTAGACAAACAATCACATCCTCAAACTCTAAAAATCTGCTTTATTGAGAAATTTCTGTTTCAAAATATACAAAGTTGATTCAAGGAAAAACATTAATTTCCACTTTTATAAACATATATTACATAGAAACTGATTGTGAAATCAAGACTTGTCGCATTGTCCCAAAACAGATTTCGAAAGAAAGAAAATTCCTTCGCATTGCATTAATACCATGACACATCCGAGTCAGAGGAAAAAGATTCCTGATTGGTCATTACATGTTACATAACGTGCTAGTCATCAAAGCTATTTATCTGATTGGCTGCGTTGATTGACCATCACTCGGCCAGCCACTTTTGGAGCAGGAGGAAGATGTGGTCCCGTGCCAGACCCAGCTGAGGAAGGTCTTCTGTTCGGGCTGGGTACATGTTAGCGCAATGAGCCGTTCCTTAAACAAAACAAATCTGTCAAAAAAGAGAGATATAATATTTTTAACAGTGTGAAATAGGTCATACAAAGGTTTGACCTCTGACCTTTGATGAAGACTGCAGGAAGGTCATCCATGATGTCCTTAGTCACCCCGAGAGCATGCCAGGGATCAATCGAACCATTGGGGAAAACAATCCGTGTGGTTCTGATGTCATATCCTCCATATTCCTCATTGGTCTGCTGAACTATGTCATCCAATGAGGTGCTCAGATTATATATGTCAGCACACTGCTGCAGGTAACATCTAGAGTAAGAGAGAGAGGTGAAGATACCGCAGAGGATGCATAGAAAAGATGATTTAAAAACTTTACATGACACATTTCACACACTCACTGTAAGGGGAATCCGCTGAAGGGCTGGTTTGGTGAATCTGAGCTTTGATAAAATCCAAATTCAGTGCAAGTCTGATACACCCACTGCCGCCCTAAATATACAAACAATTTTTTTTTTTACTTTTAAGATTACTTAACCAGTCCTAGGTTTTGTGATTAAATTTTATTCTCTTGTTTTTGGGGTAGAAATACATATACCAGCTCATGAACAGATGAGAACATAAAACACAAATGGGTGGAAATGAGAATGAGATCCCCAGAAACGCACTTCTCAATACAGCTCTAAAATGAAAAGCAAGACTTTACGTAAACAAGAAACACACACCTCCTTCAGCCGCTGGGCCACTCCAGCTGGTGTTACTCATATCCTGAATGTAGTTTTTGTACTTGACATCAGTGCAAGACTCAGAGAACGTCTCCTGCATCAGACGGGCCAGCGCTGCGTAACGGTCATATGGGTCACCCAGAGATGAGTCTAACATCACACCACACAACACTTTAATGGTGATGTTAGTGCCCCCAACACCCTGAAACACACACGTCTAAATTAAGGTACATTGGAGATGAATTCATATTTTTAAGCTATGGTCTAAAAGACAAATGTTTAACATTTCATACAAAGTGAATCATTTTAATGTTTAAAGGGGATGTTCAATGGAGTTTCATGTATTCTGACTTCTTTACAATGTTAAACGAGCTGTCTTCTCATGCTTGACATGTTCAACTTGTCAAAAAACAAGTTGGACGTATGACGTAGTATTTCTGTGCTCGATACACTCCCCCAGCATTCGTATAGGTTTTGGAAAAAAAATTTTGAACATGAAAATCCGTTTCGTAACAACTTTCTTAGTCCCTTATTAGACAATTATCCCGGAAAAGCACGTCCACGCATCAACCCGCCAGAGCCAGAAAGAAAGAGCATGCCCACACGTCAACCAGCTGGAGCAAGAGAGAGAGTTTGTTTGTTCACTGCATTTCAGTGATGGATGCTATAAAAACAGTGGATATAAGGGGAAAGTAGATTTGCAGGATTTGGAAATCATTTAAAGCTGATAGATGGAGCGGTCCCAGAGCTAAAAGATGCCGGACATGAACCGCACGCGGTCAATCAAACTGAGTCATATGTCTGCGTTTTGTTGGCAACGGGTGCACACATGCTTTAGTTCCGCCCACACATACGTCATATGTTTTCGGAAATAATCGTTCAGCTGTTTCTGTCTTTTATAAATCAACCCAAACAAAAGACTGGGGATATTTAAAGGGTGCGATGCAATACTATCATGCAAGTACTCAAGATTAACATGAGATATGCAGAAACTGTCTAAGTTACGGCCACTTTAAGGAAATCCCTAAAGTATGGTTTTGTTCAAATTAGAATATATGTTTACACACGTTTAATACAAGTTATCAAAAATAAAGTATTTCCTTTACATTTTTTAGGCTTTGCATACTGACGACAATGTTGTCAAAAGGATCTCCATTCACACAGATCTGGAAAGTATTTTCGAGTCCCAAAACGCAAGTGAACAGCCAAAATGCATACAACTTTTTTCAGTCCTGAGACTATTATAAGTAAATACTCAAAAAGAAAAGGCAATTCAGGACAGAAGTTTTGGAGTCTCTCATATTCAGGATGTAGACGGTGATCTGTCAGAAGCTGAGGATAAATTCTCCAGAACATTCCGAGATTGGACTCTGATTACAGAGACACACCTCTTCATCTAAATTCCACTTAAACGCTCAATACCTGCCTGGATTGAGCCAGGAGTGAGCATGTGTTATTGGCTTGTATTCACAAACCGCATCTGCATTAATCTGGAACAAGAATTCACTGGAATGTGAAAAGAGTTGTGAATTTCTGCCTACTCTGATATAGCATGTTAATCCAAAAACAGAGACTGAACGGATTATTCATAGATAATTTCAGAATCCCAAACAGTTTCCAGCCATCAGGAATAGTACAGCTATTATGTTAGACAAGAAACAGCTCATTTTAGTCAAGTTTATCTAGTAGATTAGCAACGTTTCTCAGTAAGACTAAACATGCTTGACAGATCTAGATGCGCTCATAAATATGGCTCTTAAATCCACAAATTATATTTTCCCTCTTTCTTTCTCTCTCTCTCTCTCTTTCATTGAGTTCACATCATTCTCTCTTCTCTGAAAGTGGATGTAACTCAATCCTTCACTTCTAAAAGCTTCTGCTGTTCTGAACCGCAGCGGCTTATTGGTAATCTGACTCAAAACTGCCTGATGACACATGAGCGGCGTTCATTTAACAGTTCACTCTGGAGAAATCAATAAACTAAATGTAGTTTATATTATGGCGTGGTCCTGATTTGCAGAACTTAAACGATTTTGAAATCGGTCTAGATATTGATTCATCGCACACAAACTTTTGATGTGAACAGATCTTTACTTTGCACATCCGTGTCTGTCTCACACACCTCAAACGCCCTGTTGTCCTCATTGTATTGCACCACATCCATGACATTTCCAGCCAGAGTCTCCAAAAGATATGCAGAGTCCATCTTAGACTGAATCTGTAGCTTAGAGCAAAACCTAAGAAAGAGAAAGTGAGGGAGAGACTGTGTAAACGGCGACTATTCAAACATATTCACCTCTGTTATTTACACAGTACATCATTTGCAGAGAAACACACACTCTCTACTTCAAATATTCAACCGTAAGACTCCGCCCACACTCTTAATGACATCATCAAGGCCGGGCAGTTTGTTTACTTAAGAACACTCTATATTCTCCTGAAAGCGATCTGTGTTAGAGGGGGAATAAATATGAAAACAGAAAATATGCAGTATACTGTACATAGTATTATAATTTTCTGCATGCATGTAATACCTGACAACATAGTCAGACATAAAAGTAGAATGTCTGCAGTCTGGATGAAGGCAAAATATGTTTTCTTTCTGTGTGCCGGGATCAGACTGGTGTCCCTGGACCATATCAGTGCTATAAAGCGCAGGCAGCATTCCAGGATATCAGAATTCCATCAGACACACAAACTCTAAGCCGAACGGAAATAAGAAGGGCACCGAGACCTGGATAGTCACAGTCCAGTGGCTGGAACTCCAACAGAAAAGGCCTTTGAGTTCTTCCAAAACACGCACATACATTCATTATACGAACTCTCATGTTCCCATGCTATTACAAACTCCTGTAATTACCCAATTTCAGGTTAAATTAAACATTCTTATTACGTACGATTTAAGAGTGCATGTTATTCTAATGTTTGTTTTAATAAATCAAAATGTAATAATTTTCTGTCTATAAAATTACTTTTCTGCTGACGTAAGCATGGCAATGTGGGGGATTTCCATTAGAAAAAAAGATTAGATTGGATATAATTCAATGGGATGTATGCGGAGTTTAGAAAGCATTGTTATGAATGACACCAAACTTATTGCTCACCCTAACGCACACACCAAAACAGCGACTGAACGTGACTCAGCAACATCATGTTGAGAAAATGAGCACACATAAACACTAACAAATTTTGGATGTTTCCGGCAAAAATGTCCAGATTACATCTTTCACATATAAATCTGTCCACAGGCTTTCCACACCCTAGATAGTTGAGCTTGTTTTTAAAGATTTAAACCTAAAAGAGTTACATGAATACATGAACATTTAGTACTATCATAGCTAGCTTTTCACAGTCCAATCCAATGCCAGCAGATGAAACATTCACTGATCAAAACATCACAGATGTTAGATGCGTTATGCATGCTGTTTTGCTTTAATTACATTAAATGCATAAATAAAAGTAAATAAATAAGATAACCTTTACATAAGACCTAAATCATTAAGCTTCCTCACACTGTATACTTGTACAGGTTTGCATTACCTGAAATCTTTGGTGATGTTATCGTAAGTTTTTGGGTCATGGAGTCGTGCCACCAACGTGTCCGATGCTTTCTTCACCAGCAGGGGGCACTCCGGATTCTCTGCTGCCAGCGATCTCCACACCACCTCCAAATACTCTGACACCACAGAGGAAGATGTTACAATTTGAAATTCCATTACACCATAAAATAAAACACTTTTGTTTAAGAAATGTATAATATAAGAGGTTATTTCATCATTTCTTTTTTTCGTTCACCAAATCTCTTGATAATGTAGAAAGTAATAGCACAACCCTGCTGTCAATTGTTGCATAAGTTACTTGTGGTTAAAATAATCACTAACCCCAAGTATGCACTACAGTAATTGTTTGGGGGAGAGAATCCGAGACGAATAAATGAGACAAGAGAGGATGAGAGGCTATTGTTCTGAAGCAAGAATGATCTAAGCACCGCGCACACAAAGAAATCCTGTGTGAAAGAGCCCATTGCCATCTTCACTATCTACTTTCCGTGGAGCGATGCTTGACTCGAGCCAGAACATTACTGCAGAGCAGGTGCACCGTCCAATAACCACACACGCTTTAGACTCACTAGACAAACATGGAGTCATCCAGGGCCATTTCATGTCTCACCATAAACATGGAGAAGTTGAGACGTCAAAAACACGCATATTTTCCCTTCGACTATATTTACACAGAGAGTCTTGTGTCTCTCACAATGACAGGGTTGGAGAGACAGTCGCTCATCTACGTAATTAACCCCCTGTTTATTTTTATAGGTCTGTACTGTTTTAAATATGACCCATACAGACATAATAACCTCCTTACAGGAGACCATGAGCTGTGTATGTGTAGGTCAATGTGAGGTCAATGTTCAAAGTTGTTCTGTGGTCATGATGACATCCAGCTGTTATCCTCAGGGATTGAAAGAAAGCAAGACTGGAAGAAATAGAGAGAGCAAAAACGAGAGAGAGGTGGTGAAAGAGAAAAAATAGTGAGAAAGAAAGAAGCATGTTTTAAAGGCCAACAGTATTATTTTTTTACATTTGTTTTGTATTTTGTATGAAATGGCCTATTAAAGGTATAGTTCATCTAAAAATGAAAATTCTCTCATCATTTACTCACCTTCGAGTTGTTCCAAACCTGTTTAAATGTCTTTGTTCTGATGAACACAGAGAAAGATATTTGCAAGATCTTGCCCCCCATTGACTACCATAGTAGGAAAAAATACAATGGTACTTAAAAGTGCCCCGGAACTGTCCTACATTCTTCAAAATGCCTATCACAGTGTTTTTTTCCGATTATGGGAGTCAATGGGGGGCAAGATCTGTTTGGGTATAAGCATTCTTCCAAATATCTTGCTCTGTGTTCATCAGAACAAAGACATTGATACAGATTTGGAACAACTCGAAGGTTGTTGATGATAGAATTTTCATTTTTGGGTGAACTATCCCTTAAATATTAGTATATAGTGATATTTACCATGGGTTAAGTAGGTAAATAAGAGATAATATTTTCTTTTCAATCTGACTAACCATTGTAAACCTGCTTGCTATATTCTTATCCTGAACAATCACTGTGACTGTGTGCATTAGATCACCTGGAAAGTTGACCGTTGCGTGCACAGGTGCGCTGGTCGCCACTGCTGCATGGACTAAATGTGGGTACTTCAGACGGAACCAGGCAGCAAGGGATCCTGGGTAAGAGCCCCCAAATGCAACCCACTTGCTGTTGGTCATACCTCGCACTGCTGCTGTGACCGTGCGAAAGTGAGCAAGATCGGCCAATGCCTGCCGACTGCTGAGAAACTGTAGATTGGCATTGCTCAGGTTCCTGATAACACAAAACATTTTGTTCATAATTGTTCAATTATAAGAATAGCTTTAGGCGTTGAGCCTTGAATCTTAAAGCTTTGTGTTTGTAGTTTTGCGTGTCAATTGAACAGGTAGATTTCATACAGGATGGATAGACACAAACAGATTCAATCAAGTTTCAATGGATCCTAAATTTAAATGTTTTTACGGATAACTAAGCATTGTATAGTTTAGGTGTGTGAAACAGAGGTTAATGTCTAGGTTCAATAACCAGACAGTTGCTCTGGTTTTCTCTGATGTCACCCAAAAAGAATAGCTTACGCAAAAAACTGTCACCATTTATGTTCAAACCCATGTGACTACAGTACAGAGGTGACTTGTGTCTAGCACCATCTGGTGTTGGTAACCCTGAATGACCCACTCACTCTGTTGGGTGACTCTTCCCATAGAAGCGATGCTCCAGTAACAAACACAGAGCACCCAGTTTCTGAGCGTACAGCAGCCAGGTCCCATGCTGCATCCAGGCGGGGTTTGCCGGACCCTCACCTCCGATCATCAGAAACACCGGACCACCAGGTCTATAGAAGCTGTCATTTATGAAATATCTCTGGAGGGGGAACAAAAAAGATTTTATGAACTTGATCTTGCACTGGCTTATTGTCATATTATTTCACTGTTTTGATGGATCAATCAATTTAACATGTGTTATACTAGCCTAGTTTTATATTATACATTATAGTACTATACAGTGTTGCTGTATTTCCTGAAGTTATAGAAAAACAAAGACAGACACCCATAGAGAAAGAGAGAAAGTGCTTGAAGAAAGAGGAATAAACAAGTGAAGAGGTTGGTTCCAAAATGATATAAATCCGTTTAAAAAAATGTTTAATCATGTTTTTTTTTGTCAAATCCAATTAATATCAAATCACATTGCAGTTGCTTTGTTTTGATGTAACTTTAAAAAATACAGCTAACTAACACAATAAAAAAACATGATAACATAATACTTTTTTTTAAGATTTGAAAGATTTTTGCTCAGATTTTGCCCAGATTTTTAGTCTGGAATTGTTGCAGAAAGTCTGTGCCAGTCTGCAGATTAGATCCGTTAATGTAATTCTATCTGAAACTTTCAAAAAGTCTGCAAGTGTATGTCTAGTTTAAACAAAATCTGTTCAGATTTTAAAAGTCTTGCATTGAATTCCAGCCATTATACTATATACTACTGCTGTAGCAAATATAGCCGTATTGTTTGGTGTGCTGCTGTGTGAATACTAGGGTAGATGAATTTACCATTATGTTGCATGGTATTACCATCTGTAATAGTTTTGCTTGCATCGCAATACCTGTTTCCAGACTCGAGTATCAGCTCCGTTGAAATGGTCCAGTCTCTGGATAAACCACTGATCCTCTGTGACTTCAGAAACACGCGCTCGACTCGCATATCTGTTCATTCGTCTACACAGAGCAGTGCGTGAAAAACACAACAAAATAAACACAATTAAGAGAATCGCTGGATATTTTTTAAACCTGTTACACTCCAAAGCCATTTTGAAACAGAAATGTGTCATGTGATCATGTGTTTGTAATCATGTGATTTACTCGCCTAAACTACGAATCCTACTACACCCAGTTCCTTATCTTATGGATATTATGTAGCGAGTCCTTGGTGACCGTCCAATAGAAATGTTCTTTTCATGAATATTAAATATATAGGCAGTACTTCTTATTCAGTATTGTTAAAAATATTAAGAATCAAGCCTTCGCTATAGTATACCCTCCACCACACCCACACTTGTGCAGATAGGCGTTTTGATTAAATCTTTTTTTTCGTGTACTGTTAAATAACATTTTTAATTCAGAAAAGTTTTTTAAATGATGATGGTTCAGTTTTATTAATCTCTCAGGTCATGTTGTACCGGAAGATGACGCCCTGTGACGTTTGACTCGGCTGCTTATGATTGGTTCAAACACTGAGGCGCTCGATGGTTCTCATTGCTTAGAACATAACAACACATCATTGTACTATGGAAGGCCGTTTTGGCAAATATTTCTTTAGACGTAACGTGTACAGACGATATAACGCGTGGACGCGTTATTGCGCCTAAAGACGTAATTTCGTGTACAGACGTCTTTGTTTTATCTAATTACAAGTCCCAAAACGGGAAAATTTGCATAAAATGTATTAAACATGTAGTCGTGACGTCATCATTTACGTAACCACGTGTCATTCATGCATGGTGTTGCACGTGGTCCTATTGTTTTTCCGTATAGGTAAGCACTATCTAAATACACACCATAGTGACATAGACAAGGAAGATGGCATTTAAAAATACAAGAGGAAGAGAAATTATGGCTAAAATAATTAAAACTGCAGACACATTCTTAAAAACGTTCACTAGCACACATAAAAAATACTGTAATGCACTCAAATGTTTACTATCGTATAGCCTATATTAATGTACATAGTGATAGTAAGCAGTAGTAGGCTGTATTATGGAAATTCTATTTTTTATGTTTATTGTAGTTTTCCGTTGTATTAAATATTGTAAACTGACAAGTTGTGGTAAATACTAGTATTATTTACTAAGGTTATGTTCAAAAACACTATAATATCTAATAATTTCACTACAATTTACTTTAGCAAATGCTTAGCATACTACACTAATTTTTCATTGTCATTTAAAAGATTACAATTTACACCGATTTTCATGATGTTTTTTATATTTTGGGACAAAATACACGTCTGCAGTTCTATCTGATGTCCACAAGAGGTCCTCAAACACCACAGAACAAAGTCTATGAATGGAATCGAATGATGTTGAGGCCAGTTTTATTATCATTTAGCTAATTTATAATTGAGTAATAATATTATATCTGCCATAATGTTTTAATGTTAATGTTTCATTGTGATAATTTAATTATTATGTTATGTATTGTACTGTTATTTAACCCACAAATGAGATGGAATCATTTCATCCTTAAACAGTGGGCTATATTGTTATTAAACCTCATTTTGTATGACATTGCTTGATAAGCTTAATTATGTGCCCTTCTTACAAATATATATTGTTTTTGTGTTTATTTATTTTTATGTATTACTTCTGATTCAAGACCCTAGTCAGGTTCTGTTAGGACAGACTCAAATGCTAAAGAACAGAACAAAACAAATATTTATTGAAGCAGCTTAAAACAGAAAAGGTTGGTGTCAAGACCTGTTATATTTACTTCTAAGTAAGTCCACTGTTCAAAAATAAAAACTTTTAATGGAGTGCATTTTCTTAATGTGGTATTAGCGTCAGATGTGTTGTTGTAGATTTATATTTAGCCTAGTTGTCTCTGGGCTCTGTAAAGCTGAACAACACCGCTTCTGTATTATAAAGAAATCTTAAACAACACATTATGCTCATTAGGTATTTCATATACAAATAAATAAATATCGATAAACAGTTCAATTGCAAACTTTAGTTACTTTCTCCTGCATAATGCTTGGGTGGCATAATCACCATATAAAATACAGAACTATTAAAACTGTCTTAAATAACAACAATGGGACTAGAGTGTGGTCGACTTCATGCGGCGCTGCGCAGACCATTAGTGCATCAGCATATGACATCAAAGGACCGGGGGAGCACTGCTTGCTCTTTCCAGCGTAACGACCTGAAGTCTGTCCAAAAGACTCTATGTCTTGAGTCTTCTCTTTAATGGAATCTGATACATAAAGCTAATTTCAGTGCATAAAAATATAACATACAACCAGCATTCACAAAGTCCTAATTCACCTAGAGAATAAAATATTTTTTAACCAATTTACAATGTTTTCTTTTATTTCTTTACTGTATTTGTCTTCCTGATTTTCAAATTCATTATAATAATAAGAGTGTGTCATATATGCTATAGTTTTAAAGGATTTTTCTGGTGATCAAAATGTATTAAAAATTATCATCATGTCATATGCATGAAGCTGCATTTCCTGTAGCTCAGTGGTAAGAGCATTGCGCTTACACCGCAAGGTTGTGGGTTCGATCCCAGGGGATTGCAAATACCTATGTATAGGATAAAGCAATTTAAGTCGCTTTGGATAAAAGCGTCTGCCAAATGCCTAAATGTAATTATAAAGCAACGTAGTATAAGTAAAACGGGCATGAAGAACAAATCCTTAATATAAATAATCATGAAGAGTAAACAAGGAAAGCCTTGCTAAAATAAAAATGGTAAGGGCTACGTTGC
Source organism: Triplophysa siluroides (assembly GCA_006030095.1). Taxonomy (NCBI): domain Eukaryota; kingdom Metazoa; phylum Chordata; class Actinopteri; order Cypriniformes; family Nemacheilidae; genus Triplophysa; species Triplophysa siluroides. The sequence goes on along the minus strand of VCII01000482.1, from coordinate 172,998 downwards.
TTGATGTGACTTTTATTTTGACAAGGGAAGTCTTTGGTTTACGCGTCTACACGCAATTACGCGTCCACGCGTTATATCGTCTGTACACGTTACGTCTAAAGAAATATTTGCTAAAAACGGCCTTCCATATTGGTCCTGTCCCAAATGGCGCACTCCGGTCTTGTGGACCTCCTTTGAGTGAACACTTGGTGACGTCAGGAAGTGCAGACCTATAGGGCACTAGGCACGAGTCCACAAGGGTACATGGGAGTGCATTTTAGGACAGACTTGAGGTCATCTCTCCGGAAAAAGCAAGCGGTGCTTTCTAATCCCTCTCACGGTACTTTGTTGTCATTCGCTGACCCGTCTGCGCAGTGCCGTGTGAATTCGATCACACTTGTTGTCCCGTTGTAGTTATTTGGGACTGGAGCTGCCGGTTTTTATTGTTCTGTTTTTCATATGTTGATAAAGCATGCCGAGCATTATGCAATAGATACTTATGTTTGTAATGCATTCATTCATCATGACGTAAATGCAACTGCTTATGTATATTTATTTATTTGTATACACTATTCTTCTGTATACACTTCTTAATATACATATATGTTGTTTTTTAATATTTCTTTATAATACAGAAGCTGTGTTGTTCAGCTTTACAGAGCCCAGAGACAACTACAAATCTACAATATAAGGCTTTTACCTTAAGTAAGAAAATGCACTGCATTAAAAGTTGTTATTCTTGAATAGCTGGCTTAATAGAAAATAAATAAACAATAATGTGAATAAGTAACTAATTAATAAATACATTTTGAATTTTATCAAAACATACATTTAAGAATGTATCCGTCATGTTTACGTAAATGTCCGACATCCACAACATTCCTCTCATCCGTTCTGTGATTGGGCGTTGGCAAGGATTCCTGGGTAGGGGACTTCAGTGGAGTCTGCATCAATACGGGCTTCGCCGAAGACCGCATTGAGGGGCACAAAGGAGTCGCTCGCGAGCAGACTTCAGAGCGCTAAAAAGACAAATGGGACACCCTACGGACTCGTAGACTTGGCGAGCACGCGCAATTTAAGTCCACGAGACCGCAAGTCCACATGAAGTGCGCCATTAGGGACAGGGACAGGGACAGGGCCAGTGTCATCAATCTACAAATCATAAAACAATAAATACAAGTCAGGGTCTTTCAGTCCAGTTTGAATGCCAAGTCCTTAAACAAATTCATTGTCCATATTGATTTAGAATTTGTGGAGTATTTAATGGATTCAAAGTACATTTTCATTTCAATTGGGAATTTCAAAACAACCGTTTGCTTTTCGAACATTTACATTTGTGGATTTGATATTTGGCTAGAAAAAAATAAGGTTAATAAAATAATTTTCATCTTTTTCACAATTATAAAAACCCAAAATAACTTTTTTATATGTAAATTCAAAATTGGGGTTCACATGGCATTTGATAAAATCAAGAAAATCGCACGGAATTGTCATTGTATAACTACAATTCCAAAACGAATGTACGGATGTTTCCAGTTTCTCGAAACAAAAAGTAAGAGCAGTATTTTTTCGTCTTTTGGGAGAACACTTGTCTGGATTAAACCTATAAATAATTGTGAAGGTATCCTCTTTCACTTTGTTTGTTATTAAGTATTTGTGTGATTAGTCCACATTTTTTTGCTCCACATTTACCTACAAATGTTTTACATAGGTCCAAAGAGTGACAAGATAATGATGTTAAAGAAAAGCCTTTAAAAGGCATAAGAGATCCTTTTGGAATTGCATCAGCCACAATTGCAAACTCCTAGGGATTACAGGAATTGCATGCTTAGCTAAGAATTCAGAATAATTACATATTGAACCCTTGTGATTAAAAAGTTGAGATACAAAAATAATACTTTTTAAACCAGCTATCAAAAAAAAGATTTATGTTTAGACAGTATGTCCTTATTATTCCAAATTAAATATGAACGATGTGTGAAATTGTGTTTATAGATTAGGGACGAGGTTTATAACATTTGCCTAAAAGGGACAATTTGATAGGGATTTTTTTATTATATTATAATTGCATGTTAATAAAAATTTAACATCAGGAATCAGATTCCAAATAGAAGAAGGCTTGTTAATACAGTTCTTTGTCCAATTTATTTTGAAAGTGTTGTTTAGAGTGGTAAAATCAAGAAAGTTTCAACGCTCCAAGGGCTTTCCATAGAACCGATACTAAAATGTGACGTGCAAAAACTGCAGATCACTGATTGGTTCAACACCAACTACCTCCAGCAGCAGCATGACTCCGGAGCGTGCGGTCACATGAAATAAGACTAAACTCATGGTTACAAATACATCTAACCTAGCTTCTGTAATGCATTATATCACAAATGTATTTTATTATATGACATGTATATCTTTATAAAATATAATCACAATATGGGAAATGTTACTCGTAATATAGGATATATCATGAATTCCTGTCGCTCATCATAAACACATTATTGCTAGCTTCTTTAACTGTTGTGATTAGTTCACATTTTATATAATTTAAGAGATGGTAATGTACAGTTTTTATAAATTTATTGATGTTTATTTGCTCAGAAAACTGTTCATCTCAGTAAAAACCTTAAGGTTGGCAAGAAAACTTGTGTTTATAACTTTCCATTTCGGTCCGGCAAGAGGAAACTGAGCTTGTACAGGAGCATTTTGCTGTTTTAAGAGAGATGCAGCTGGCTGACAGCAGGAGTTGAACCGGGCACAGAGGGAGCGTCAATTGCAGTTGGCAATTGATGAGGCCCGGCAAGCAAGTAAGCGCAGTAAGCAAGAGCAGTAAGGATGGAGGAAAATGCACAATTGGCTGCATTCAATCAAGCCTTCCTCAATGTCATGGGGATGCTTGTACAGGCGATGAGTGGCCAAGCGAGAACAGAACACTATATTTAGGCCTTATATACATTTTTTTCACCTGCGCACGTTCTCGTGAATGCCCTGCCAAAAGAATCGGGTCATTAGGCGATTTAGTGTCGATGCCTGCCCTAAATGCCCCGCCATCGAATTACAATGAGCCGCCTGGAAAAGCATTTCCCGGCGGCTTCGTGGAACCAACAATTGGGTTGTACCTTCCTTTGTCTGAGTATCTTGGGTTACTCGATACAACCAGTCCTTTAAGATCAGCAAAATAAGGATAGGACAGCGGTCATGCGGGTTGGAGAGGCTGACCATCAATACTCTGAACCTGTTCAAATGCAAATTAGAGGGTTTCATCTCGGGACTGCTCCAGGGGAAAGTCCTCGCGATCCAAGAGGATTAGTCTCCCGATTGCGCTTGGTTCCCCTGACACAGCCGCCTGCGGTTCAGGTTCAGCCTTGCCCATCTGCACGAGCGCTCCGTGTCCCTGCTTCTTCATTTCCCAAGTGACACCCATACACAAATACCTCAGTAATTCGGCCAATTGGTCCCCAGGATCAGCGGTTGTCGGAGGTGCGGTTTAACTGCCACCTCTACACTATGATTTTGTCCCCTGAATTGGATATCAGCGGTCATCAAAGGGTATTTTTGCCACATCCCCGTGCAAACACCGTACCTGAACCTTGCGGCTATTATCCAATGCCTCTGGCCGAACCACGCTTTGGTGGATAGAGGTTTGGTTACAGCATGAATCCACCAATGCCGGGTATGTATCCCCCCTATACTCACAGGTATTTGGTACCCACCGGTTTGTGCCTATTTCCATAGCCGGACATATCGACAGAATGGTCGGAGTCCCTGCAACGCCAGCAGGCCGGCCCAGGCATCCCCGCCATCCTGGTAGCAGGAAGCGGAGCAAGTGCCGAGCGCGGAGAGAATGACGGTCCAGCGGAATCGTGGAATTGTGGTGCGCGACTCATGGTCCTGTGCCATAGTCCGGTGAATTCCAAGATCTCATCCTTTGGCGGTGGACGAGGTGGTCCGGGAGGACGGGACCTGGGGAAAGGGATAGGGTGAGAAGAGAGAGAGAGAAGAAGAGGCAGTTAACGCCTCCGAAGAGGCGTGAGAGACAGTTGGCACTGATGTGTGCCCACCCCGGGGCACACCACCATCTGGTCCTCAGCCAGCTGTATGGCTGCGTCCAGCGACGTCGTTTACCTGGGCAGATTTTCCTCAAGCATAAACTTCTCCAGCACTACCCGACTGATGATGTCCTCGACGTCTCCTTTCCGTTCAGTTCATTAATGTAAATGATAAATAATGTAATACAAAAGCCAGTTTAAAAAAGAATGCAAGGGAGACATTATAGTCGAAAGATAGTACAAAAGTTTGTTAATACACTTAACAGTAAAGACAACACGACTTGTCAAGTAACGCATCAGACCCTTACGCACATCCCTGCCCTCCTCCTCCACAGCCTGTGCCAGTGCCACCACAGCCTCCAGACTTTTTTTGCTGAAGAAGGTGAATCCCATGAATTTTCGCAGGCTTCTCCATGGGTCTCACAAAGGTTAAGTAAAGCACAGCATGTCAGCACCATAGATTTCACAAGGTTGACCGCACAGTCATTTCTTTGAAACAAAGTTCTTCATCTAGAAACAATAACACCATTCCCTCGAGATGCGCCATTGCTACTGTCACTGAGCCGAAGTGAAACGAGCTGCACCAAACCTGACTGTACCATGCTGTGGAAAAGCGCAAGACCTGAAGATGAAGACCTGAGAGAGTGTGGCATTGATGTAGCAGAAGCATCAGTGTACTCAGGATTGTAAACTCAGATTTTCATAGACAGACAACTCAGATCAACTAGAGAAATGTGTTTGATGAATTAATATTAGTATTCTTGGTTGTTACATATGGCGGTTTTCGGTCCAAAAAGTACTGTAACAGTTCTGTTTTTTCCAAGTTTAGTAATAAAAAGTTGTTACTCATCCAGTTTTTTATATCGACTATGCATTGTATTATTCAATGAAACTGCTGTGTTTCATGAGGCTTTGAGGAAATATAAAGTTGAGTATCAACAGCATAACAGTGAAAGCTAACTCCATGTCACTTTATTATATCTCCTAGAGGTGGCATGTATAATGCGAAGAGCAGAGGGCCCTAACACTGAGCTCTGTGGTACACCGTAGTGGACTTGCGATTTGCGTGACACCTCATTGTTTATTGCTACAAATTGAAAACTGTCGGTTAAAAAGACTTAAACCATTTCAAAGCTATTCCCTTAATGCCGACGTAATTTTCGAGTCTATGTAGGAGTGTGCTGTGGTCAATGGTGTCGAATGCAGCACTAAGGTCTAGCAGCACCAATAACGAGATACAACCTGGGTCAGACTCCAAAAGCAGATAATTTGTAACTCTGATCAAAGCAGTCTCTGTACTGTGACATGCTCTAAATCCAGACTGGAATTCTTCATTGATGTCATTCCTTTGGAGGAAGGAGCATAATTGAGTTGAAACTATACTTTTTCCAGAACTTTAGATATGAAAGGTAGATTCGATATAGGCCTGTAGTTCCCTAGTTCTCTAGGATCGAGTTGGGTTTTTTTGACAAGGGCCCTTATAACAGCCACCTTATATGGCTTAGGCACATGTCCTTATGTCAGAGATGAGTTAATAATACTAAGAAGAGGATCTCTAATTTCTGGGAGCATCTCTTTCAGTAGATTTATAGGTATAGGGTCTAGCATGCATGTTGTTGATTTAGATGATCTGATGATTTTAGACAGTTCATCGTGATCTTCTGTAGAAAATATTTGCAATTTCTCCTTAGGGGCGCTGTACTTACTTTGATCAGCAGGTTTCACTTCTGGTTGCATTGTTATAATTGTTCCTTTAATATCTTGGATTTTATTTGTGAAGTAGTTTATAAATTCATCACTGTTATGCTGATATCAGAATCTGAAGTCGCTGACGGTTTATTTTTTTGTTAATTTAGCCACTGTGTTAAACAAAAACCTAGGGTTGAGCTGGTTTACTTTTTATAAGCTTTCCCGTAGCTCAGTGGTAAGAGCATTGCGTTAATTAAGGGTTCGACCCCAGGGGATTGCACATACCTATGTATAAATGTATAGGATAAAGCTATGTAAGTCACTTTGGATAAAAGCCTCTGCCAAATGCATAAATGTTAATGTAAATTAGTGATGAAAAGTAGGCGGATCTAGACATTTTTAGCGCTTTCGAAATACTTTCCTTCCATGCTGTACCAAATACCTTTAATTTTGTTTTCTTAAAGTTTTCTCCATTTTTCAGGTCGCTTTCTTTAAAGCCTGAGTGTGTTCATTATACCATGGTGTTGGGCTGCCATTTTTAATCTCATTTAAACGCGGTGGAGCAACTGTGTCTAGCGTTTCCGAGAAGGTGGAGTTAAACATTTCAATGGTAATGTTAAGATCTTTAGCGTTATTTCTCATGCTAGAGATTTGAGAGATTGATACATGAGAGATCTGGATCTTTCTTGTAATAATGTAGCAGATTCACGAGTGAAGCTGATCTCCAATGGACTGGAGAATCCTCAATGTAAACTGAAGACACTGAAGTAAGATTGAACGTTCTTTTAAACCTACCTTCCACCTATGACTAGTGAATAATAAAAACATGTAATATAGATAAATTAAATATATCGTTGACAGGCCCTTGCACCACAGCGCCTTTGGTGCATAGTGCCTTTCAAAAAACAATGCACAATGTGCAAATGTATTAAAGTGAATAAATATAGTTGTTCTAAGTGACAGTTTCAAGTTGGTGGCACTACAGCCAGCACTTACAATAGCCACAACACATCCAAGCCCATGATCAAACACACGTCTTAAAGTGGCTGTCCTCAACGTTGAAACATAAACATTGATTTCTGCCGTGAATGTTTTGATGATTTTGGCTTTCATCGACCATATTCACATTATTTTTATTCTCACTTAATTATGCAAACTGCAGAATATAACGAATGAGTTTTAACTTGAATTTTTTGTTCATCGAGATATAATACAGTATGATTTTAGTGCTGGCTTTATTGTTTTGAGCAGTGTATTAATGTTCATGGTCAACTTTGCCTTTTTTTCTATCATGTTTATCTTATGATCATTTTGAATGGAGCCTTGCCATAGTAACTCACCACCACACCCATATATTTATTTCATATTAAAGTCACAGAAACCTGGAGAGAAAAATTATGTTTCTTAACCCACAATAAATCATAAAAAATGATCATTGTTAAAAAGCTTTGAAGGGCAGTAGATTTTACTGAATATTTACCTGCCAAGGCTATGTTCACATTTGACTGGACCTTTTTGGTGGATTTTTTTTCTGTTTTACATTATAATCCTATTGAGTAAACCATATTTTCACAAGTACTGAGGGCTTTTTTAAACGCCAGTACCGGTGTCTTTTTCAGTTGAGAAAAGTTAAACTTTTCTGGAAAAAAAACACCCTACATCAAACACCTTTTTCACAGCAAACAAGCGAGTAATGTGTCGTTTCCATCAGACCCACTGAGAGAGAGAGTTAAGTCAACTCCGTTGACTCCAATGGAACAGATTTTTTTTCACAGGAATGGCGGTTCATTGAGGCTCACTATAGTTTCACGGAAGTTACTAGTAACGTCTTGGTTACGTATGTAACCTCAGTTCCCTAATGGAGGGAACGAGACGTTATGTCGAAGACGACAGATGGGGTTCGCCCTTGGGAACCTATCAACTCTGACTACTTTTAAAAAAGGCCAATGAAATTGGCGAATGAAATTTGCATGCTGGGCTCCGCCTCCGGATGTCCGGTATAAAAGGAAGCCGGCGTGCTTCATTCACTTACCTGTGTTCTGAGGAGCCTGAGAGCCTCTCACGACTACTGCAGAGGGCGATAAGCATTGTGGCATAAGGGACACAACGTCTCGTTCCCTCCATCAGGGAACTGAGGTTACATACGTAACCAAGACGTTCCCTTTGTCGGTCTCTCGACGTTGTGTCGAAGACACAGATGGGGTTCCTCTGGAAAACGCCACAATGCCTATCACGTCACAATCTCTAGCGAAGCAACGGTAACAGGCCTGGGCGTGTCAACTCGAGGCTTTCGCGAAACTGTAACCTTCCAGTGTGATGGGTCGGGGGTCCCAGAGCTTCCTGAAGGAAGATGGGTAGGCCCTGACAAGCTACCTTTCACGGACGGGGCCTTATCTCTCTTACTGGCGAGAGGCCGTCCGGATCGGGTACCACCGGGTAAGCGCAACTTCCTTAATTAGGGATGCGCTGCAGAGGCCACTTCCTACCCGGGGGGAGGAATACAGTGGAATAGATATGGTCTCGCCCTTAGGGAAGATCGCATGGAATGTGCGGACTGAGTAGTTAACCGCGAGGTGGAGGTCCACCTGGGGGAGGTCATGGGTTACCAGGAGTGGGAACCAACTCATGAGGATACATCAGACGGAACAGCCCAGGGAGGGGTGTTGCATACGTCCGGTAGCACTAGGTCCGGTTAGAGCCATCTGATGGCACACATGTTCTCCCGGCCTAAGGGGAAGGCTGCTCTGCCCAGCCGACCCCCAGGGGGTGCTTGCTTAGTGATGGATGGAATGCCTGTTCTTAACCAAGAAGATGGGTAAGAAGGGAGGCGGAAAGGATACCTGTTCTTAACCAAGGTAGGGTAAGAAGAGAGGTAGATAGCACACTGACCCAACCTGCTGGGGGGTGGAAAGATGCTTTCGCAGGCCTACGCCCAGCCGGCTGCCGGTCCTACACGTGGCCATGCAGGACGCGGGCTGATACCAGTTTACGTGGAGTCGCGAAGGTGTTTGGGCGTAGCCCAACCCGCAGCTCTGCAGATGTCTGCCAGAGAGGCGCCCCTGGCCGGGGCCAACTGAGACCGGGATGCCGTAGTGACGGCGTCCACGGTCTGGTGCGCCAATCTCTGTTTGGAGACAGTCCTCCCTGCTGACCTCCGAAACAGACAGAGAGCTGATCAGAGCCCTAAGCTCTGCGTGCGGTTCCAGTAGAGGCACAGCTGGCATGCTGGACACAACACGAGTGGGGTTGGGTCTAGCTCCCTGATAAGGAGCACCTGCAAGTTCGCCACCTGGTGGTGGGAACTTTGGGCACGTGGCCGGGTCGGGGTCTCAAGATAGCGCGTGAGACTTACCGGACCCTAATCTTAGGCAATCGGGGGACACGGAAAATGCTTGTAGGTCCCCTACCCTCTTGGAGATGAACGCCAACAAGAGAAGCGTCTTCATCGTGATGAGGAAGAACGGCCTCTCTGGGAGCTCGAAGGGCCTGAGCCCGCCACGAGGGTACGGAGCGCGATCGAGGCGAGTCCGCCTTTACGCGCCCCTTAGGGATCTACTGATCAGGTAGTGCTGCCCTGGGGACTTCCGCCACTGAGTAGTGATGAGCAGCCGCTACAAACACTTTCAGTGTGGAGGGGGAGAGGTTTAGTCTCCAGTCCCTTAGGAACAGCCTGTTCCGATCGAGCATCTTCGTGGGTCTTCTCATCGAGAAGAGCACCAGGATGAGAAGGGGCCCCGGTGGTAGGGGCCCAAGCCTGAGTGATGGCTCCAGCACAGGGAGGGGGGATAGCCAACTCAGGACCTTCTCGTCCTGTCCAGGGGCCAGACATGGGGGCTCCAGAGGTCTGGCCTGGGATGCCATAACGTGCCCTTCCCCCGAGAAAGCTGGTCTTTCGTCCGGGGAATCGGTCAGGGGGGAGTTGTTGTCAAGAGCATTAGCTCCGAGAACCAAGTCTGGTTGGGCCCGTCGGGCGCAGTAGTACTTGATGCTCCTCTTCCCTGGCCTTGCACAGGATCTGTGCAATGAGGTTCACTGGGGGGAAGGTATCCTTCCGCTTGTCGCGCAGCCAGCTATGTGCCAGGGCCTCCGTGCCGAGGGAGGTCTCGGAGGGAGTGCCAAGGTGGAAAGGGGTGGTGTTCAAGAGGTGCCTGAGCCTGCCCGAACAGCACCCCGTGAGCTGGAGTGCGCAGAGGTGGAGTCGCCACTCTCCACAAGGCGTCAACTGACGAGAGAGCCGTGGGCTGTCTGGTTCAGATTGCCTGGGATATGTGTGGCCCGCAGGGAGCGGATCACCTGCTGACTCCAGAGGAGGAGGCGTCGGGCGAGTCGTTCGCACGTGTACAACTCTAGGCACTGATATGCCAGCGCAGACGGGGCCTCGTCCTTGCCCCGATACTGCGTGCCCGTTGCACATTGCGCCCTCAACCCTGCAGGAAGGTGTCTGTCGACATGCCTTCCCGAGAAAAGGTCTCCAGGTTGCCCGCGCGGACGCAGGCTTCCTGTGCCCCCGCGGGCGGGGGGTGACGTATTACTTAAGACCAAGGGGTGAGGGTGCGTCGGTAGAGAGGCGTAATCACCATCCGCCTGCTGCCGGTGTGCCACGCTTTCCTCAGAACTTTACTCTGTAGCCAGTGTTTTGAGCAGTCCTATGTGCATCAACCCGAGGGGTACCACCACCGTCGAGGATGCATCTGTCCCAGGAACCTCTTCAAAGGGACCGCTGACTGCCTGGAACGCTCCAGGCAGCTCAACACCGGCTAAGCGCACTCTGCAGAGTTAAGTTCCTTACCAAGAAAGAGGACGATCTCCATGCCGAAAAAGAGGATGCTCTACCTGGGGAGAGCCTCTTATTCTCGGAGCCTCTTTCTCGGTTGACCTATAGTCCCAATCTATCTGTGTGCCAGAGCACTAAGTCCCTGTGTGCACAAAACAAATCTCACGAGCGCCTCGCCGAGATAGTTTAGTGCCCGCACACCTCTCTCCCGGAGGAAAGTGAGGGCGGCTTCCACGATCTTCGTGAAGACTCGTGGGGAAGGGACAGACCGAAAGGGAGGACTCTGTACTGACATGCCCGACCTACGAGACCGAGACATGAAAGTAAGTGTCGCTTAGGTCATTTGCCATGAACTCATCTTGACATCCAGTAGACATCAAGATGTGCTTCTGCGTAGCATCCTGATTGGCAGCTTGAGTAGGTGCCTGTTCAGGGTCTGCAGATCTAGCAACCCTCCTTTCTGAGAACGATGAAGTACGGGTCACCACCTGTTGAACATCACGGCTAGAGGGACGAGGTAGCCGAGACGGATCATATCTCCTAGCCACGTCGCGGTTTGGGCAAGTCTTGTCAGACTCCCAGGCACTGGCCGGGGCCTAGAGGTACAATCTGCTTCATCGACCTCCCGGAGGGGGTTCGATGGCTGGCAGAGCGGATCTTCCGCTGTGGGGGGGCCCCCGGGGGGGAGATCGGCTCTGCTTACCTGCCTGGCGATGATGTAGCAACGTGCACTATCTGTGAGAGTGTAGAGAGTTGCTGTTTATCCTAGACACTGTGTCTCGCCATGACGCAACGTCGAGTTGCCGAACACCGTCCTGTAGAGGGTGAGAGCAGCTGTGAAAACTCCCAGAGAGAGAGAGAACACCTTGAAGTGGGCTGTTGGGACGGGGCAGGACCGTCCTTGAATGACCTCCAAACCTGGGGTCCAGTCTGAAGGTGTTCTCGTTCTCCCTGGGGTCTTCCCGTGAGGGCCGCATTGGCTCCCGCCGCGGCTGCTGACGGTGTGGTGGTCTCCTCCTTGATGTTTTCTTCCGGTGGGCCAGCTGAATGAGGGGGCCGCAGTCAGGGAACATCGAAGAGGACCAGGCTGCTGGGGAGCAGACGGTGCACGGAATCTCGACAGCCCGAGGGGGGGGTCGAGTTCCGGCAGGTGAGGATATGCTTGATACCCTCAGTCTGCTTTTTACTGTCGAACTCGACAGCATCACCAAACAGCCCCCCCTTGCGAGATGGGTGAGTCGAGAAGGCGTACCTTCTCGGTGTCACTCATCTATGCAAGGTTAAGCCAGAGGTGTCTCTCCCAGACCACGAGTGTGGACATTGTCCGACCCAGGGCCCACGTGGTCACCTAGCCGCTCGTAAGCTGTTTGGTGGCAGCGCGGATCTCGTGCATAAGCGCAAGGTCGGTCTTGCCCTGTTGGGCGCCGTCGCATGACGAGAGTGGCAGCTTCCGCCCCCCCTCCACGCCGTAGCGCGAAGAGAGGGGCAGCTTCCGCCCCCCCCTCCACGCCGTCGCGCGAAGAGAGGGGCAGCCCCCCCTCCACGCCGTAGCACCAGTTTCTGCCCGCAGCAGTGCAAGCTCCCGGCATCAGGGACACCGGAAAGCCCACATGCTTTGGACAGGAGTCTAGATCGAGCCCCCAGGTGGCAGCCAACTGCGGGTTGGACCGCAGCGGCACATTCCCTCTGGGGACATCGACCCTCTAGCTCTAGTTCGAAAACCAGGGACATGCACGGGGTATGGCTCCATGGATTAGGGGAAGGGGGCGGCTTAGTTCGGGCCCGGGCGAGTTCCTCATGCACTTCCGGTATACACGGCACTGATGGGTAGGCGCGGCTTGGAGCCGCACGCAAACCCAAGGTACCGCGGCCGCGAGCGTTGGGGGCAGTGCGATTCTTTTTCGACGTCCGATTTTCCTGATCTCGACCCCCCGAAGGAGGGAGCTTCAAGGAATTATCAAAGTCAAAGATGCCAGTCAGTCACCCTCCAACGTTGCAAGGGACATCTCATCATCACGCGCCGTTTCCGACATGTGATTGAGGAACAAGACAGTTGGACCGTCTTTGGGGGAACGATCAAACGAGCGAGGTACGAGCGGTCCGTGAGCCAGTGGCTGGCGGATTAGCGCTTGCAATAATCCTCATGTCACCCTCGGTGCTTGCCGGAGCGGACAGCAGGGCCGTAGTCCTGCTGTCACGAAACGGGGAGCAACACAAGGTGGCGGCTGGTTCCCGGGGGAAGACAGCCGCCTGTGACGCAACGTCTGAATCGTCATCCGCCCGCAGCGCGGGCAGGACGTATCCACAACAGCTGCCTCAACGTGCTGGAAACCCAACACCCGAGGCAGACATCGTGTCCGTCCCCCTCCTCGATGAGTGTGTTGCACCTGAGAGAACAGCGGGACATGCCACGCTGGAGAAATTTGCTCTTTTAGAAGGAAATTGCTTCTTCTAGAAAGATCTCGAACACTTCTGGCACCGCCGAGACGCCCAGGGGAAAGTCGCTGCAGGAAGGGACGATCCGCTGCACCACGTCGTGAGAATCCGGCGATGTGGATACGAGCAGTTGTAGTCAGGAGCGAAGGCTCTGAAGAACAAAAGGTAAGTGAATGAAGCACGCCGGCTTCCTTTTATACCGGACATCCGGAGGCGGAGCCCGGCATGCAAATTTCATTCGCCAATTTCATTGGCCTTTTTTAAAAGTAGTCAGAGTTGATAGGTTCCCAAGGGCGAACCCCATCTGTCGTCTTCGACACAACGTCGAGAGACCGACAGAAAGGGAACTCATGGAGCTGCAGCTGAACAGACCAATTGAGGTAAACTTTTAACTCGTTTAAAGGCGTAACGTAGACTAACTAATGTTCCGTAAAGATGACGTTTTACCGCTGATAGCTGAATAAATACTTTGGTGCCAAACATAAACTATATCTGTGTCATCATTATTTCTCCCTCTTTCACCTCCGACCAAGAAAGAGACCCTCCCAACATTTGTTCCAGTGATATTTCAGTAAGTTTTCTCAGTGCGCGACTGTGTTTGAAAATGGACAGAAGCAAGCTTACACTTGAAACTGCAGCTAGTGTGGGGAGACAACTAAAGAAGTGAAAATGTGCATTTCTATTTAATTTATGCTTCTCACAGTGCTACAGTCTTTATAAAGTTTTTACTGCGGTGATAGGCGAAAAGTGCATGTAGAAAACGTGGTTAGTCTACGTTTAGTCATTAAATTAATAAAATTTAAGAAATAAAGCATTGAAAGACAAAACATAACTTCCTGGAACTATCTGAAGGCTCCATGAATTACATGACACGCTAAATTTGTGAACTTCCGTTGTCGCTACTTTCTCTCTCAATGGCTGTAGTTTCCATAACATCATGCAAGGAAGGGGATTGGTCAAACAGGATCAAGCTAAATAAAAATTCCGGGCGAAACGCTGGTTGGAGTATAGTTTTGTCTAAATGTAAGTTAAATTTTCCCCTGTAACAACTTGATTGCATTTCTAGCAAGAAATTATCATTGTATTTTTTAAATATGCGTTCAAATAGCATTCCATAACGCTGCTTATCAGAATCAGAAGAGCTTTATTGCCAAGTCAAACCAAAGATTGTGTAAATATTGCATTAAAAAGGCAAGGAAGCTGACTTTTTGTTTTAAATCCCAGAAAATGCACTTTTAAATGTTTATCTACCTGAAATTGAGCCGCCCAGCGTGTGTGCAGAAACACCCTGTTATTATACAAATCCATCTATTCTTCTTTTTGTAATCTCCTTTAAACCACAATTGTGACACAAAACAGGGTGTTGGGGAAACCCTAACAATCTGACGTCACATTGTTTATGCCTGCCCATGACCACTCACAGACTCTGCCTTATGAGCGCGTAGTCCCGAAAGTCATGCTGTCAGCCATTTTCAGGCAACAGCAGATGTAGCCACTAGCCAGAGACAAAAATGTCTAAGAAACAACAAATGGTTGCTGTTGTTGGATGTAAAATGGAAATGGAAATGGAGGAGACCTTTCCGACGAGCCTGGATTCGTCCCACTGCGACCTTGGCAGCCGGAGTTATTAACCATCGAAAGTCCCGGGCAGGGAGTTGAAAGATCGAAGCTCCGGGAATGGGTGGCCCAGCGCCCGGAAGACCAGCGCCCGGAAGACCAGTCGCCTTCCGCCGAATGTATCTCTGGCTCCTGGGGTCACAGCGAGTCAACGCGGGTCTGTATAGAATGGGTTTCGCAAAAAAATATATTCTCAAGAGTGGATCAGTACCTGCGGTTCGCGATCAAGCTTCATCTCCGGAAGAAGTAAGTATTACACATCGTTTTTAAATCGACTTTCTGAAATAATGTGTTTAGCATGTTAGCGGCTGTTGTTTACATGTTCGCGGCTAATTTACATTGGTCTAAAGAAAGGTGTTGCGTCGTAACGTTAGTGGTAAAACGCATCGTGCCTATCGGTTCGGAAGACTTGTGACCGAAATAATTTCTGTAAAGCTTATTCATTACAACGAAAGGAAGTTATAATAGTGTCTTTCTCGGTGAGTTCAGTGTTTTCTCGTATGTCCTAAGTGCGACAATACTTAGAGCGGATAGAAACAGAGTGTGCATATGTAAGACAATGAGGTTACGCAGAAATTGCTACTCACAATGCAATAACACCTGGTTGCCGTGTCATATACAAGTTCTCTGAATGCATTTTTTTTGCCTATATCCGTGTTTATGTCTGTTAGTAATATGCATGCACATGATTTATCATCAATGGCCAACATTTCATACAGCAAATGGTCAGCATATGTTGTTCTATCTATGTTTTTGCCTTTTTCATTTAATTCGTATTTATGATTAAGGCATTAAGGTAATTTGTATTGCAGTTAGTGTATGGTTTTGGTTGGACAGGGCATTACAGACGTAATTGCTTTCTGCTATATTGCTTGTCTTGATGTCATCTAAAGCACTCTACCTAAAAAGCGCTCTACCTCCTTTTTTGCATACGGGGAGGGGAGCAGAAGCTCATTTGCATTTAAAGAGACACACAAAGAAACGGTGCGTTTTTCATTGCAGCCACAAATGGTCATGTTCCACATCTTGTAATGAAAGATATGTGGTGTATTTTGAGCTGAAACTCGAAAGACACATTCTGGGGATACCACTGACCATTTTTACATTGCAGAAAACACCTGGGATTGTGGCCCTTTAAACAACTGTACATGGCACATACAGTAGCAAAGTTTTACAGTGCATATTTGTCCAAACAAAAGCTCATATCATAAAAGTTCACAGCAGTTTGTGTTCACTGGAATAGTCTATGTGCAAAATAACAAATTTCACTGGTACTGAGGACATGGTTCTGTTTGATCTGATGATATCACTTCCTGTTTACTCTCATTCCTGTTTTTCATTCTGATTGTTATCAAAACCTGTTCTTTATAAACCATTAGGGGAGTGTTACAAACCTCAACTGTTTAATTGGAGGTATGTCGTAAATATGTCAACTAGAACTAAACTGCAGAAACTCTCAAGTTCCTTTACATTCAACTTGTGAAACAGCACCATGACTGATCTCCAAAATAACACATGAATACATCTGATGCAAATTCATACATAGTCTTCAGGTTCTGTTTGACTGTGTTGGTGTTCACATGTATGTAGCAGCTCATACATCTCCAGGCCATTTTAAAAATGCTTGCAGCTCTTCGTGTATTTCTGTGAAATGCTTTTCTTGATATACTCCTCATATGAAGGTTACTTTGCATGAAAACCTTTGCTTATCGTATCTGCAGCAACTCTGATGTTCTCACGTGTGGTTTTATTGGAACAAGTGTGATCTGTGCTCATGAGTTGTATTTGTAAGTTAATGCACACACATTCAGATGTATATTTCTATTGAAATGTACTGCACTTACTGCTAATTTGAGATTTATACAGAGAGATGGACATTTTTAATGGAGGGCTGAATTATATACAGAGTTTCTTATATAATGTTTGTTAAAAACTGAAAAAAACATGAAAGCGTACTGAAACGCATTCAACATGAGGTTCTGTTTGTTTTCAGTACTCTCTCAAAATGGTTCCTGAACGGAATTCTTTGTTGGCTTGTATACATAAAGTACTTATATTCACAGTTCTTTGGAGTGGAAAAGGGGTCTCCAGACTATAGAAACATAAAAAATAAATAACTTTTCAATCTAGCAGGCATGTTGTAAACATCTCAAAAATGTAAATTAAGCATAATTGAAGCATTGAGACATTACTTATCTTAAGGGCACCAGAAAATCATACAAAATATAGGCTAGTGTGATTTTTGTCTTGATTTTGAGCTGTATCTCCACCGCTTTTGTCATTTGCTTTTCTGCTGATCGAGTTCTTTGATCATAATAAAAAACAATACAAATGTGACCTTTAGTAAAGGCTCTATTGACAGCAGCATGTTTGCAAAAAGGGCGTGTGTGCGTGCGATTGTGTTAACAGCCACACAAGCCATTGTGTTAACAGCCTTGTTAAAGGAAAGTGAAACCTGAAATCAACTACATTGTGTGCTGCAGTGAGCGGTTCCCACGAAGAAGTAGGCCGAAACTGATACACAACAAACTAAACGATGCTTATTTGAACGTAGGGTAGGTTATATATGCACAAATATTTCAGAAAGGTTTGGTTTAGGGCTGTATAGTTATTGGCAGGGAATAGAAAATATTATTAGGTCAGTATAAAAACAATAGAAGTCTATAGTAAAATGAAAAAGAATATTCTAAATACAATATTTGCATATGTGGAAGAGTGTGTACAGTTAAAGAGCAGGGGGCGGGGCTGAGCGCAGGTAAGAAACTCGAGAAGAGGAAGATCCTCATTACTCCCACTCGAATCGCGCAGTTGAGCTTTGAAATACAGTCTATCCTGCAATTCAGTCGTGCGCAATGAAACCGTTTCAGAAGCACGAGTTTGAGTTTAAATACGAAACTGAATCGACAGTGAGGAGAAAATGGAGCTCGTCTGAATCTCATCGGAATGTTTTGGAGCGCGTGAAGAGCCCGACCCTCGAGTTTCCCCCCGGAATCCCACAGCATGATGGACTCTACGTGGACTCTAACTTTTATTTCCAGCACATGATTTCCCCCGACGTGGTTTGGAAACGACCGAAGGTAAATTGATATCTCATAAGAAACGTCGGCTACAGACTTTTCTCCTCAGATTAACCCAAAATTATCGACAGTTTTAGTCTCTTTGGTTTCTATTATTATTATTTCTATATTTTCTATACATCCACAGTGAATATGAAGAGATATGGCAAGCTCAGGAAATGTAAGTATTTATAATTATGTATTATTGGTTGAATTTATGGAATTAAACTAGAATATATATAGAATGAAACTAGAATATATGGAATGAAACTAGAATATATGGAGTGAAAGTCTGAATATATGGAACGAGAGTGTTAAATATACGGAATGAAAGTCTGAATATATGGAACTTAAATATAGAATATATTGAAATAAAGTATGAATATATGGATTTAAACATGAATATATGGAACTTAAATAGAATTCCATTAAATTTAATTAAATGTGTGTGAATATATTGAATGAAAGTGTGAATATATGGAATGAAACTGCCGTCATCAAAGCGTCATTGTGTTTTTATGTGTAATTGTTCAGATGTTGAACGACGGGCGAAGATTGTAAATAGAAGATGCTGTGGGTGTTCCCTGTGATGTCGAAGTGGAAGGCATGTTTCTTTCTGTTGCCGGGCACGCGGGAACTTGTTGGCCTGTGAGATTTACCGTGTTAAGTCTATCGCGATGAAATAGCGAAGGTATTTCTTCATCGTTAGAAGCGTATTAAGTCATCATTTAGGTCTGTACACGCATTCGCCAGGGTGTTTATTCGTTAATTTTTCAAATTGCTGCAACTCGATATTCAGACTTCCATTCCATATATTCTAGTTTAATTCCATATATTCTAGTTTCAATCCATATATTCAACCAATCGTTTTATAAAAACTTTAATTTCATGAACGGCATGCCATAAAGAGATGCCAAGACATTTAAATATAAATTTAAGGTCGAATTTTAATATCTGACCTCAAACATTGACTAAAAATCACCAGCTAGGCTAGTTAACCAGAAAAGTTCATTCAGTTGTGTTTACAGATGTGGATTTTTTTTGTTATTTTAGTATCACACTACAAGGCCACAACTACAATGAAATAGTAGTTTAATAGTTTTCTTAGACCAAACATTATAGTGATTTAAAACAAAAATGGTTTAACTTTCATGGCTATGTGAAATGTTTATATAAGATGCTGTGGGTTAGTTATTGAGCAGATGCACGAGCACGTGTGTGCACAAACTGCCCAGAGGAAAAACAAATTGAATCAGAATGTTGGAAATTCTGTTCCTTCACCATGTTTTAAAAAAGCTTCTTCACTCGCATCTTGATTTAAGGCTGGAATACACTACAAGACTTTTAAAATCTGAACAGATTAAAAAAAACTAGACATCATATACTTGTAGACTTTTTGAACAAACAATACATGATAAAATCTGCAGACTGGCGCAGACTTTCTGCAACAACTCCAGACTGAAAATCTGGGCAAAAATCTGAGCAAAAGTCTTGTGTGTATTCCAGCCATTAGATACAAATTCTGCATTGGTTAAAGATCCAGTCATTGAAATCTAGCGGCAAGGTTACGAATTGCAATCAACTGCTCACTCCACCCCCCGTTCGAAACACGACGGCTGACAGAACATGGCGAAATATATGCAAGGGGACCTGCGGTGTATGTAGATAGAAATAGCTCATTCTAAGGTAATAAAAACATAACACTTCATTGTGTAAGCTCTTCATACACCTCTGAAGACATAGTCCTCCAAAAAATTACACACTGGACCTTTAATTCATCAAAAACCAAACACATTTTTGATTACATGCTTAAGTGAGACGGGACACGAGGGTAAGGTAAGGTAAGGTAAGGTAAGGTAAGGTAAGGTAAGGTAAGGTAAGGTAAGGTAAGGTAAGGTAGGGTAGGGTAGGGTAGGGTAGGGTAGGGTAGGGTAGGGTAGCAAATACACGAACAGGCATACAAGGACAAGATACAATGTGCATAGCACTAACCTCGGAATACAAAGAACGAGCACAGGACAATCGACATGAGGATCATTTAAAGGGGAACAAACACAGGATAATTGACAAGGACCAGGTGTAGGGGATGAAACACTGATGGGAAGTTAACAAGGAAACGAGATGGCGGGAAACACAGACGAGACACGAAAAAGCACATGGCCAGCCAATATATAAACAAAGCCATGTCTTTCTCACACAAAACCTAAGGCTATGTCATGGCTCCGCCCCAAGACCAAGAATAGACATGACATGATGGCGGAACCATGACACTTAAGTGTATATGGATCTTTGGATATTTATAGAGTACATAACTAGAGATTTTTAAGGTCCTCCTTTGGTTTGCGAAAGGAGTGTCCAACAACAAGTTTATTTACATAGAAGGTGTAAAAACACTATTATTTTGTATTTTTACACGGCTCATTTAAATGCTTGATTCTGATTGGCCAGTCGCGACATTCCAACCGCTCAAAACTAATAACACCCTCTAACCCGGATGCTGCAAATCATTTTGAGAGGGGCAGTTTAATATTACACAAAAATGTATTATAAATATGTCTTTTAATATCATATATGATATTATATCTGAAAATGATTAAACCAATTTGCCTGTGACATTTGAACATTGTTTTTTACTTTAAAACCTTTAAAAGTACTCAGCTACGGATACTTGAGATGCTTCTATATCCTATGAGCCCATACCACGCACTGCCCGCAAAACTGTATCAGCAGACTTTCAAATACAATTAAACATGTTGTTAATTTTGCAAAGCTAATGTAACATTAACATTGACCTTGCTTTGTTCTTAAATTGACCGTGTTTTATATTGTGCATAGTTTTAATTCTTATTCTTATCGTGTCTTATTGAGTCAAGCGCAGTTTCTTTGCTTTGTTTACAACCGTTGTGTCACGTGTTGTTAGTTGCGTTTGTTTTGCGTGTGGTTGGGAGATATTGGAAGGCATGTCCTGAGTGTTTAAGTCTCTCTACCTGTGCCGCCGTTGCGACTTCTGTTATTATTTTTCACCTTTACTTTTTGCCCTTCTCCATTCAATTTTTCTATGTTCATGGTCTATGGAACTGCCAATCTGCTGTAAACAAAGCAGATTTCATCACAGCTATTGCCAATCATTCTGGTCTTTCTCTTTTAGCACTTACTGAAACCTGGATCAAACCAGAGGACACTGCCACAACGGCTGCCCTCTCCAATACCTACACTTTTTCCCACAGCCCACGCATATCAGGGAGGGGTGGAGGAACTGGTCTTCTTATTCCTAACGACTGGAAATTCAAACACCTGGCACCCTCATGCAACAACACAGCCTTTGAGTCTCATGCTGTTACTGTCATCCACCCTGTGAAAACACATGTTGTAGTTATCTATCGTCCCCCAGGTCAGCTTGGACTTTTCTTGGAGGAGTTGGATGCGCTTCTGTCATCCTTCCCCGAGGATGGTACTCCTCTGGTGGTACTTGGAGACTTCAACATCCACCTGGAAAAACCACAGGCTGCCGACTTCAACAACCTGACTGCGTCATTTGACCTCAAGCGAGTGCCCACTTCAGCAACCCATAAATCTGGTAATCAACTTGATCTTATCTACACACGCTACTGCTCCACCCATCACTCTCAGGTCACCCCGCTGCACATGTCGGATCATTTCCTCATCACTCTTGATCTCGACTTAACTTCTCCAGACACTACACATGCTTCCCCACTGGTCACATTCCGGCGCAACCTATGATCACTCTCTCCCTCCCGCTTATCCTCTGCAGTCTCTGCCACTCTCCCTCCCCCTAAACAGCTCTCTCTCTTTGATACTAACACCGCCACCCACACCCTTTGCTCCACACTAACCTCCTGCTTACATAGCTTATGCCCTCTTACATCCATGCCATCTTGTGCATCTCCTTCGGCACCCTGGTTATCTGATGTTCTCCGTGAGCATCGTGCCACGCTAAGGTCTGCTGAGAGAAAGTGGCGCAAATCAAAAGGGCCTACTGACCTCTCTCTATCAGTCTATTCTTTCTTCCTTCTCTGCAGATGTCTCCTCTGCGAAAACCCAGTACTACCCTGCTAAAATCAACAACTCTCCTGACCCTCGTACTCTCTTTAAAACCTTTTCTACTCTTCTTTGCCCGCCTACCCCTTCACCACCATCAGACTTAACAGCTGATGATTTTGCGTCGTTCTTTGTAAAGAAAACGACCACCATCAGCAGTCAATTCTCTGCGCCACCATCTCTTGACCACGCCCATTCCCCAGACACATGCTTGCTCCCCTCGTTCTCTCTCCTATCTGAAGAGAATGTTTCCAAGGTAATTTCTTCTAACCACCCGACTACCTGCCCCCTAGATCCCATCCCCACTCATCTCCTTCAGGCCATCTCTCCATCGGTTGTTCCCACTCTGACCCACATTATCAACTCGTCTCTCACCACTGGTACATTTCCTACACTCTTCAAAGAGGCCCGTATTACCCCACTACTGAAGAAACCCA
The DNA here is from genome assembly GCA_006030095.1 of Triplophysa siluroides. Lineage (NCBI taxonomy): Eukaryota > Metazoa > Chordata > Actinopteri > Cypriniformes > Nemacheilidae > Triplophysa > Triplophysa siluroides. The sequence continues at coordinate 150,911 of VCII01000482.1, read as the reverse complement.
CTCTTAATCCTGCACTGTTAGAAAACTACAGACCGGTATCCCTCCTCCCCTTCTTTGCAAAAACTCTGGAACATGTTGTATGTAACCAGCTCTCATCCTCTCTCACCCAGAACAACCTCCTGGACAGAAACCAGTCTGATTTCAAGAGCGGTCATTCCACTGAGACTGCGTTGCTCTCTGTCATTGAAGCCCTGAGACTGGAAAGAGCTTCCTCTAACTCATCTGTTCTTATCCTACTGGATCTATCTGCCGCCTTTGACACCGTTAACCATTACATCCTCCTGTCCACCCTCAAGGCTATGGGTGTCTCCGGAATGGTGCTACAATGGTTCAGGTCTTACCTCTCTGGTAGGTCATTTAGAGTATCCTATAGAGGTGAGGTGTCTGAGTCCCAACATCTCGACACATGGGGTGCCTCAGGGCTCAGTGCTTGGTCCGTTGCTATTCTCTGTATAAATTACATCCCTAGGCTCTGTCATTCGGAAACATGGCTTTTCCTATCACTGCTATGCGGATGATACACAACTCTACCTGTCTTTCCAGCCTGACGATCCGACTATTTCTGCACGCATCTCAGCATGCCTAGCCGACATCTCGCTTTGGATGAATGGCCATCACCTGCAGCTGAACCTTACAAAAACAGAACTGCTTGTAATCCCGGCCGACACAAAGACTCATCACAACCTCTCCATTCAACTGGGCTCATCAACCTTCACATCTTCCAGAAAGGCAAGAAACCTGGGAGTGGTGATCGATGATCAGCTTAATTTAACAGATCAAGTTGCCAGCACCGCCTGGTCCTGTAGATTCATCCTCTACAATATTAGGAAAATTAGACCCTTCCTATCAGAGCACGCTACGCAAGTCCTAGTACAGGCTCTTGTCCTGTCCAGGCTGGACTACTGCAATGCGCTACTGGCTGGACTTCCAGCTTGCACAACCAAATATCTACAGATGATCTAGAATGCTGCGACAAGAGTTATCTTTAATGAACTGAAGAGAGCACACGTCACTCCTCTCTTCATTAAGCTACATTGGCTCCCTATAGTCGCTCGCATCAAATTCAAGACTCTGCTCCTGGCCTACAAGACCACATCTGGTTCGGCACCCCCTTATCTTCACTCTCTAATGCAGACATATGTACCCGCCAGATCCCTACGCTCTGCAAATGAACGACGTCTTGTGGTGCCATCCCAAAAAGGTAAAAAAACTCTCTCACATACCTTCTCCGGATTGGTTCCACCTATGTGGAATGATCTGCCCGCTGCTACAAGATCTGCATATTCTGTAGCCATCTGAAAAAGCATCTCTTCCGTCAAGACCTGCCTGATCAGTTCTGACTTCTATTTCTTTTCTACTCTTTTCTAAAAAAATAATAATAATAATAATAAAAAATAAAAAAAATCTAACTTAGCTCTGTATACTGTGTTAGGTTATATGAGACCAGTATTGTTTTTGATTGCACTTATGCTTTTTTTTGTCCTTATGCTGTCCCAATTGCTTCCATTGTTTACCCCACCTGTAAGTCGCTTTGGATAAAAGCGTCTGCTAAATGACTAAATGTAAATGTAAATGTAATTCATAGAATTTAAATACGAAGCATTATTATTGAGCTTATTTTCAGCAGTTTATTTACGTTTGTGTTTTTGATATGTATATTTGCCCTTTAAAATATTATATATTGCTTAAATGTTTTTTAACTCAGAGTTATAACAAAATACATAATAATTATGCACAAGATCATTTTAATCAGGTGGTTTTAACGGATACAGTTTGGCGCAATTCAACTTTATAATCACCTTTCATGGAATAATTACAAAACACAAATAAGCCCTAAACCAATTAATTACAAAAAATAAATTGCTTATTTATCCAAACAGACGTTTAAAAATGGTGTAGTTTTATGGACAAGAAAAGAAAAGAACAGATGAGGAGAAAGTGAAAGTTAAACGAGAGCGTGGTCGGATAACATTTGGATAACGTCCATTTTCAAACATACTTGGCACATAAAAACACCACAGAAGAGATTTTCTCAGGTTGTTTTTAATACAACAATAGAATGCATATTAGAGCAACGTATCTACATGAGAGACTTCAACCAATAGGCAGAATACAGACAAAATAATAATTAGCAACAGTTTACAGTCAAGCATGTTTCTGTTACAAAAATAACATACCGTTGGTCTAATTTTTCTTCAAAATGGGAAGTGTAAATGGGCCTGTTATTGCCGAAATTAAACTGACAAAATGCATCGCAAAATCACAAAGCTGCTGCATTCCATTGTTCACTTTTATCAAAACCATATAGCCCTAGAAAGTAAAAATTAAATACGTGAAAATAAAAAGCTCTGAATTTGCTGTATTTGAAGAAAATTGAAAGCTTTGTTTCATGTCTTGTTTACTTGTACAAAACCCCTGTCACGATGTTAATGCAACCTGTCTCTCATAACTTAGGTTGTTGCGCTTGTCATTACATCACATGGCTAATCTCTGGCCCACACTCCGGTGCAGTAGGTGGCAGATATGCGCCCCAAACATAAGTTGCCACCTGCCATTGAAAAGGAACAGAAGAAGAATTACATCACATGATCACGTCAATATTGCGTACGACCGCCAATCACATTCATACCACACCCATTCAGGCAAAACAGTACGTACCCATTTAGCCCTCGTTAAGTAAGTACTTACTGAAATTGAGTACCTACTCATTGAGTATGCCATTTCGGATTAAGCTACAGTGTTTGGGGGAGAAGAGTGAAGCTTTCGCGGGCAGTCCTAGCAAAACATAGGCGGGGACTATATGTAGGGACGTAAATCCACGGCGGTTCGCGAATTTTGCGCGATTCAGATTCAACTCCCTTTTTCCAACCCAATAACTTTGTTATTAATTCACCTTCGCCCTTTACAACTTGGCAGACAGTCTACTTTCAAACACTGAAACATTACACACTGCATGAAATGTAATTTTCATGATCTTATGTTATGTACTCTTTAAGGAGTTCTTGGTGTTTCATTTTAATTGATTGTATTAGTTTCTATGTGCCAAAACGCATTTGAAATATTGTAGGTTATATAAAGATCTCAACATTTTAAAGATTACCATCAAACATTTGATAGGATGTATTTAATAAATCATCACTATTTAATGAGACTTTTGGTACCTATTTGTGATATCACCCCAAAATTGACCCTCTGTCTGAGCTTTCTGCCAAACATGTGCTTCCTACGGAAGAAAGAGAGTTGTGTTTTTACTGCATTTAAGTATGGTTTTCTTCTTCTGTCTCACCTGCAGGAGATCTGTGAGTCTCCTAAGTTCATCGTGGATGGAGCCACACGTTTGGACATCTGCCAAGGATATCTGAGTGAGATTTGCTAAATCATGAATCATTTAACCAATAAGAATCCAGATTGACAATCTCCGGGCGCTTCAGGTTCAAGTGAAGTGGTTCATAAAAGCAGCTGAGATATCAGACAGATGAGATATTTAGTACAGTAGTGCTTCTCCTGGTGTGCCTTGAAAAATAATACGCAAATTAAACATTCTATTTTGGTACTGTGTTGAGTCTCTTGGGTCCTGAAGCAAACCATTTTTGGAGCTTCATAAAGCAGAGAATGTTATTGTGTTGTATTGTTGTGTCACAGGTGACTGCTGGTTCTTGTCGACGGTGGCGTCCCTCTCTCTATATCCATCTCTAATGGACCGTGTCGTCCCACCGGGTCAAAGCTTTCAGCAGGGATACAACGGCTGTTTCTTCTTTCAGGTTTGTTTCACATGATAGCAATGAAGATGTTCTTGAAGTTCACATGGGGTAACCGGTGCGTTTGTGTCTGTAGTTTTGGCAGTATGGCGAGTGGTGTAAGGTTCAAGTAGACGACCGTTTGCCCATGCGTGACGGTCAGCTGATGTTTCTGAAGTCTTCAAACAAAAACGAGTTCTGGAGCTCATTGCTGGAAAAAGCTTATGCCAAGTCAGTGATAATATGAGAGACACGAATGCACAATTACATTTATATTTATGCATTTGGCAGACGCTTTTATCCAAAGCGACTTACATTGCATTATAACTATCCCTGGGATCGCACCCATGACCTTGGTGTTGGGGTGTTGCTAACGCAATGCTCTAAACACTGAACTACAGGAAACATCAACAGCCTTTATTTGTTGACTGCATTATCTTAACCTCGTCTCTCTGTCTCAGGCTGAAGGGTGGATACACCGCTCTGAACATGGGTTTTCCTCATGAGGCGATGGCGGACATGACCGGTGGGATTACAGAAGTCTTCACGGTGGGGTCTCTGCCACAGGATCTGGGCTCTTTCTTATGTCGCCTGCTGCAGAAAGGAGCTCTCATCAACTGTGCCAACTCTCAGGTGTACTGTCTCTTTAAGACGCTTATTTAAAGGGACAGTCACCCAAAATGAAAACTCCTGTTGTTTCAAACCCATGTGACTTGACTGACTTTTGAGCTAAAAATTACCCCAAAAAGCATTGAAATGCTGCTTAATATGTGAATCATTCTTTTTTTAGAAGAACACTATAGACATCTATCACCTCTCTCTGTCATACGTGTTTTCACAACGTGAAGCGAATAAATGATCATTCATAAATACTATTTAGTTATGAGCCCATATGTTGGAAATGAAGACAATATTTGGTTCTGATATTTATCCTGCTGACATTATTAGTAAAGGGTGCAGATATATGTTGTGCATGTCTTCATGTTTGTCCTTGTTGTGTAAAAGGATTTTAACTGTGTTCTAAGAAAGACAGATTTTTCACCTATTATCTTTGTGTCTTGTGTAGGGTGCTCTTGAGAAAAGCAATGGCTTTGGGATTCTGTTCAGACATGCCTATTCTGTCACAGGTCTGGAGACGGTGAGACAAATATTTTACCATTTTGCTTCCCCTCCCCGTCTTAACACCCATAACTCAAGCAGAGGGCGCCATATAATAAAGAAAGAGGGTGTGTGATTTCAAATGCATACTACTGTTTCTAAGTACTATGCAGTATGTGTGCTATTATACACTGCACATAATTATTTATTGTGTATTTTTGTATTTTTCTCTACAATAGCTGATGATGCTAAAATTTGGTCTATACAACAGAGCACACTGCTGTATCCCACAATGCATTGTGCTTGATTCATGGATTTACATTTCCCTTTGTGTCGGATTAATTTAGAATTATTATGTGACTGTCAAAGTGTTATATATATTGGGCTTTTTGTGCCTTTATTTTTTAGAGAACTCAGTTTGTGTGATTGGCGCCCTCTAATGGACAATATCACACTGCAGTGTCTCATTCAGTCATTGAGGAAAGTTTGATTTTGGTTTTTCAGATACAAACTAAAACTGGTCCCGTTGAGCTGGTGCGGGTTTACAACCCGTGGGGTAAAACTGAGTGGGAGGGGCCCTGGAGTGACAAATCTGGGTATTTAAAACACACTATATGTGTTTGTGCATATGTGTGTCTTTGTTGATTTGTTTGTTAATGTGTATTCCTGCTTTAGTTGTATCTTTGTTTGTGTTTGTATTGAGGTTGTGTATTTGTGTGTAGGATTGAGTGGCTTATGGTGAGCAAAGAAGAGCAAAACCGAGTGCAGAGAATCAATCTGGATGATGGCGAGTTTTGGTGAGCTGGGCTCATCGCTGTTAGGCTGATTCATACACGCGCCATTTACATGTGGTTTTCACAACCTTGTCTTCTCTATCTCTACCTGTCTGGCTCTCTCTTTTCATCAGGATGGCTCTGTCAGATTTCCGGCACAACTTTGACATCATGGAGGTGTGTCACCTGAGCGATGACACGTTGAGTGCAGGCGGAGCCATCAAGCGGCCTTGGCACTGCACATCATATCACGGAAAATGGATCCCTTTTCAAGGTACGTAACCACGCGTATGTACACATACACAAACTAACATATACAAACTAACATATACACATTTAATTAATGAGTGTGTGTGTGCAGATCCGCCACATTACAAGCTCACGCTGCTGGAGGAGGACGATGACCCCAGTGACCCCGAGCTAACGTGCTCTTTCCTGTTAGCGCTAATGCAAAAACAGACTCGTAAGAGTGGACAGCTGCTGTCTGTTGCTTTGCTGATATACAAGGTACATGTGTATATTTGTTTATGTGTTGTGTATATTATTATTATTATCTCAGATGGCGCACACACGTGTTGCTCTTAATATTGCAAATTGTTTGTGTTTGTTGTGATCAGCTGGGATCTGAGGGTGAGCTTGTGTCCTCTCGGGATCTGTCTCACATGAGACCTGTGATCAAGCACAGCGATGAGCAGCGCCGGGAGGTCGTGTTGCGCGGTTGCCTGGCACCGGGTCATTACATCATCATCCCTGCCACCTCAGAGGCCAATAGGATGGGAGAATTTCTCCTAAGAGTTCTGACGGAAAAAGGAAACCGCACCGTGTAGGAGACGCGCACATTCACATATCTGTAGTCTCAGTGAGATCGAATGAAAAGCATTATGAAGAATCTCAGTTGTTTCTCCTAGACATCAACCAAGATCAAGTCTCATTTGTGTCTCAGATATTTCTCCTGAGAAATAGTCAGAAATGGCACAAATGTCTCTGTCATTGGAGTTTTCAGAAGAGATGTGAACAATGTCTCAAACTGAGCTCAGATTTGTAAAGTCTGCAAAGTCAATATTATTGAAGATCTCAATATGCTCAAAGAACTCAAACATATCGCATCAAATTCACTAAAATCCAGATTATTTTACCTCTACAATTTACACTACATTAATTTACACCTCCATACTCTTCATGTGTTTACACAGTTAAACTCTCATTTGATTCTCTTTTTATTTCTCATGAGATGTTGATACTTAAATGAAACACAACTGAGAACTCCATCCAATCTCCTGAACTATGAAAGAGCAACATACTCCGGCTAAAATGAGAAATGCTTTGATCTCAGATTTTTCTGATGGTTTAGTTACAGTTTTTCAGAATCATAAACTGGATCTGGATTTGACCTGTTAAGTGAAAGTTTTACCTACAGTAAATGTTGTTGAATGTGTGTGTTTGCAGGCCTGTTAAGAAGCCTTTAACAGACGTGATCTCACCCTCAGAGGTAAAATAATGAATTCATATGGCATCACTGTTTTGATTATTTATTTTGATCAAGATGACTGTTTTATTTCGCATTTCGCATTTTTTTATTATATGTATATAGCCATTGTCTCCACGTCTGTCAGGACTCCCGTCTATTACTGAAGCTAAAGTTCTCTTCATGAAACACTGTACCAAGGTAAAACATGTCATTTGCACATGTAAAGCCTAATTTGCACGTATAAATGTTTATGGTTTGTACATGTGTGTCTGTAGGGATCTTTCTTAAGGCCGCTGGATCTGTATAACCTGCTGACAGAGGCCATTGCGAAGGGAGGTGAGAAGTGTGTTTTTCATTTCTGTACTGTTGTTCAGTAGATTTGCATGTTAACGCATGAAGCCGTTGGCGAGAGAAGTCAGGTTTACAGTTCCGCTTACAGTATTTGTATTAGTACAGCGAGAAGTGATGAAAACTTCAAGGACGTGAATCGCTAAACAGTGAGGAAGTTTCGTGACAGGTTCTTTTCTCTTTTTCTTTTGGGTCAGTCTTTGCAGGCAGTGAGAAGAAATTGAGCTTGGAAATCTGCAAGAGCTTTGTGGTGCTCATGGACGTATCCTGCAAGCTATGTCCTAACAAGTGTACTTGTCACTATGACATCGTAGTGTTGATTTTCACAGTTAATAATTAGGTTTGCTACCTTAGATCAAACTTGTTATAGATTTGCAAAGCAGAAATAAACATTTAAAGAGATAGTTTGGAATTAAGCCAATGTCTTATCTCAGTTGATTGAGGTGTGTGAGTGTGCTGGTTTATGGTGCGTCTGAACAGATTGGGTAGATATTGGTATGTCACCTTAACTGCACCAATCAGAACAAAGGAACAGGTCACCTCGACTGGACGGAATTCCAGGCATTGTGGGAAAAACTCAGCAAGTGGACGGTGAGGATGTTTCTCTGTTTGGAAAATTAAAGTATATTTTACCATGGTAAGGGATAAAGAGTGGGTTTTGCCATAGGATTTCAAAACACTATGGTGTTGTGTGTTGAGTAAACCCAAAATCATTGTTTCACATTTCACCTCTGACCTGTTTACTCCTCTGCTGTGAGTTTGTCCTGATGGAAAAAAAATGCTATACATATTACTTTATATGCACACATTTTTTTTCCACAGCTCTTACAAGATTATATCAGTCAACAAATGATTGTTTGGTTCAAATTAATTTCCATATTGCCTTTTACAACATTGCATTACATCAAAGCAGTTTAACAGTAAATACAGGGAAGTGAAGAACAGAAGAACATTAATAAGAATAAGAAAAGATTGTGCCACTATCTGCGCTTCTGTCTGTTTGTTTTCTAGGGTATTTTCATGACATTCGACAAAAACAGGAATCACACGCTGGAGTACCAAGAAATCCCACAGGCTCTGACAGCAGCAGGTGAAACTGACACATTTATATAAATGCACACACACGCACGCACGCACGCACGCACGCACACACACACACACACACACACACACCCACATTGACATAACAGTTATTTTCTTGAGAATTACACAAAGTGATGGGTATTATCATACAATGATTTCAGGCAAGTGAATCTGTTTTTTTTGTGTTAACACACCCAGCTGTCAGACGTCGGTTTATTCATGTGTTGTGTTTCTCTGTGATCGTCTGCTCTGGTCTAGGCATAAAGGTGGATGATTTCATACTGGAGCTGATCAGCCTGCGTTACACAGAGCCAGATCTGACCGTCAGTTTCCCAGGATTCCTCTTCCTGCTCTTCAAACTGGACAGCATGATCAGTAAGAGAACAAACACACATCGAAGAGAAAAGAACACTAAATGCACAACTGTAAAATAATGGTAATGTGCCAAAATGACAAAAAATGGCATTCATTTGATAAAAGATAAACAAACACACACAAATTTCAAATGATGCAATACAAATAATACAAACTGATTCATGATTAAGATTAAATGTGTTCGGCAGCTGTATGTGTATTTGGGTTTGTCTTTTTCAGGTAAGTTTCGGTCCTTTGATATCGTGGGGGTGGGAATGATTACAATCAACTGTCGACAGGTAAAAAGAACTTAATGCGAACCTTCAACACAAACACACTGTATATTTCATCCTTTAAAGCTCTTTGATGTGTGTAATCCAGCCCTTATAATTCTTAATAAGTGATTGTGTGACATGACAACATTGAGTTTTGAAGCAGAACAGATGTATCGTATATGAAATCTTTAAAATATTCATGATGTCTTTTCTTTTGATTTGTAGTTCTTGACTATGACCATGTACAACTGAACTCAAACCAGCTGTGGGACTCTCGCGTGGAGCTACTGTACACAACATCTTCATCTGGTCTTGTTCCAGCCCCCCGAAGAGTCCGACTATTAACCTTAGTTTACATGTCAGGGTCTACAGTATATCACACAGCAGATGAAAGATACATCATGAATGTGCTTCACTGAATCATTTTACTATGAAAATTAGCCGTCCTTAACATTTTTCTTAACATTCATTTTTGCACATTGACATGCGTTTCCACTTTTGATTACATTCTTTAATTAATGCATGTTGACCTCAGTTTTTATTGCTTCAGATTAAATCAAATTCATTATTTTACATACATAATTGTGATTTTATGTGTTTCCCTCCTCGTCTGTGCCGGTGGCCTGACCTGTTCATATGAGCCATTTTTCACAGCATATGACAGAAAATGATGACAAACAAGCAACAAAATACAGTATGCAGAAGCGTATGAGCGTTTTAAACGTGATTTATCTTGTGATAATGTAGATAAAGTATATGAAAATAATCCATATGAACTAATGCAGAATAAGAAAAACTAATGTCATTCCTTTGGGTGAAAGCAGAAGGGTAGCCTTCTCGTCAAAGTCAGAGCTCATGTTTGCAGAAGTGAGCGCAAAATAATCTCAACGGAATGTGAAAGTTTTCTGAGGAAAAGAAAAATGGCTTTAAATAGCTTAAACACTTTCAATATTAGAGGATCCGCACGCTGCAAGTGTCACTCAGTGCGACATCATCTCTGTCTGTACATGTCTTCATTAAACACTGTGTGGCACGCTTGAGCATTCATGTTTTTTTCAGATAAAAACAATATTTTAATTTGCGTCTTATGACGCCCTCAATTCGGACCCTGATGTTTTTAGTCTAGTTTTAATGGGGACCCCCCCAAGTTCATTATTTTAGACCTAATGAGGGGGCCGGGACTACCCCTGTCCCCCCTCAATTCGAACCCTGGTTTTATCAGATTTGGGGCTTAACTCGACAGGAAAATGGATCTCGGGAGCCAGACACTGCAACAAAAGAACGGATAGTCTGAAAGACCGGAAACGCAATCCCATTCAAAGATATTTCGCTTGCTATGCAAAGTTCACGTTTGGTGAACTCTGACCTGCAAATTTGCGTCACTTGACTGTAGGACTGAAGAAGGACTCAACACATATCTGTTTTAAGCTCAAAAGAGGCACCATAGACTGTGATAAAGCCCTCTACATTTGTGCAGCTTACATTCCCCCATCAGAATCACCATACTACAAAGACAATCATTTTGATCTACTTCAGACAGAAACCAGCCATTTCCAGGCTGAAGGGAATGTTCTGCTGTGCGGAGACTTTAATGCCAGGACAGGCTCAGCATTGGATATTATAGACACTCATGGAAATAATAATATCCTGAATGCCAACACACATCTCACCCCCACCACCACATCACGGAAACAACCCTGACAGGATTGTCAACAAAAGCGGTAAGGAGTTAGTGTGTCTCTGTCGAGCTCTGGGTCTGTATATGCTTAATGGTAGGATCCAAGGGGACTCTTTAGGTCGATACACATACTGCTCAGCTCTTGGTGCTAGTGTTGTTGATTCCGCCATCACAGATTTAAATCCGTCCTCTTTACGTGCATTCACAGTGAGACCACAGTCTACCTTATCAGATCACTGTCAAATAAACGTGTCCCTGAAGAAAATTCAACAACCTCATAGAGCCAACCAAAAGCCCAGCAATCTGATCAAACTGAACCCAACACCTTAATGGTCACCAAAATGTGAATCTGAATTTATTAGTGCAATTAGCTCAACAGAGATCTCCAACCAAATTAATAGATTACAAATAATACAGTTTACGACTAGCAAAACCGACATAAACACTGCTGTACATCAAATAAATCTTATTTATGATAGGTGTATAATTAAAGCTAACCTACTTTATAAACTAAAATCTGATGATGAAATCTGGTTTGAACAACAACTCCGACAGCTTTCCAACCTAAAACACAGAGAGCCGCACAAACCAGAAATCAGACAAAACTATTGTGAAGCACTTGGGGACTACAAAAATACAATCTACTAAAAAAAACAACATTACCTTAACCATACTCTCAATGAAATCCAAGACTCTATTAATAATAAATCGATTCAACAAGGATATAGCCATACAAAATGGAGAACTATGGAAAGACTACTTTAAAAACCTGTTCAGAGAAATCTCGTCAGATAGTCTTACAACTGATCAGAAAACCCTACAAAATAAACTAAACCAGTTAGAATCGACAATCAAAAAACAACCAAAATCCTCTCGACTGTCTGAATAATTTGATAGAATTAAATGAAGCACTAAACAAACTAAAACTCAGGAAGGCATGCGGTTTAGACCACATCAGAACAGAAATGTTAAAGCACAGTCCTACAGTGATGCAGGAAGCTCTCCTAAAACTATTTAATCTGATATTACAATCTGGACACTTTCCTGAATCCTGGAATACAGGCTTAATACAGCCACTATACAAAAGATAAATTTGACCCCAATAACTACCGAGGCATTTGTGTGAGGAGTAACCTGGGGAAGACTTTCTGTAGTATCCTGAATACTCAAATTCAAGCTTTCCTTACCGAACACAATGTGTTAAGTAAAAGTCAGATCGGATTTCTACCAAACCACCGCACCACCGACCACATCTACATACTACAGACATTAGTCAATCAGCATGTCCATCATAAAAACAAAGGAAAAATATATGCATGTTGTATTGATTTAAAAAGAGCATTTGATTCAATATGGCATTATGGCTTATATTATAAAATTCTACAATCAGTCATAGGTGGAAAAGTTTATGACATCATTTAATCCATGTACACAGAAAACAAATGTGGAATTAAAATTGGCGATATAAGAACAGAATTTTTCACTCAGGGGCGCGGAGTAAGACAGGGATGCAACGTAAGTCTGACTCTGTTTAACATATATATAAATGAGTTAGCCGTATTACTGGAACAATCTGCAACAGCCGGTCTCACGTTAAACACCTCCGAGGTGAAATGTCTTCTGTACACTGCCGAAGGTCTACAGCAACACCTACACCTGCTAGAGAAATAATGTGCCCTGACAGTCAATCTGAACAAAACTCAAATTATGATTTTACAGAAAAAAGACAGATTACAGGACTACTGGTCTGGCAGTGAATGCACTGAAAGAGAAAGCTAGACGAGCGTTTTACACCATCAAAGGCAGATTCACCAAAACAGATATTCCAGTTCCAGTCTTGTGTAAAGTTTTTGATAGTGTTATTATGCCTACAGCTCTATATGGCTGCGAGGTTTGGGGTCCACAATGTCTGACAGATTACTCCAAATGGGATAAACACCCCGTAGAATCCCTGCATGCTGAATTCTGCAAAAACATTTAAAGAGTTCAGAGAAGAACACCAAATAATGCAAGCAGGGCCGAATTAGGCAGATACCCCCTGATAATACACATCCAAAAACATTCCCTCAAATTCTGGACACACCTTAATTTAATTCCTCCAAACACACTTCAATATGAAGCACTTAAAACCCAAGAGCTGAGACCTAAAGCCAGTCCCATCTGCCAGCTGGCTCTGAAACTTCAGACCGGCACAACCCAACAGAACCAAATCAGAATAAACCAAACGATCAAAGAAAGTCAAAAGTCATATTTAGATCATTGGGAAAGTAAAAACCAAAGTAAACTAGAATGCTATCGGACACTAAACAGAAAATACAATCTGGCAGATTATCTCTACACTGTTGGAGATGTAAAACAGAGACGGATCCTGAGCAAATACAGTCTCAGTGATCACAGTCTGGCCGTAGAGAAAGGCAGACACAGACAAACATGGCTTCCAAAGGAAGAACGACACTGTGTCCACTGTGACACTGGTGAGGTGGAGACAGAGACACACTTTCTCCTTCATTGTTATCAATTTAAAGATGTGAGAGAGAAACACTTTAACAAATTAAATTTTGAAATTTTAACAAAAAAAATGTCAAAGCTCATGCCAGAGTTTGATAGGTGTTCAGAAACAGAGTGAATGCAGATGTTACTGGGGGAGAAGAGACACAAATCTGCTGCTGCTTCATTCATCTATCAGCTGCACACCCTCAGAAACAATCTGCTACAATCACTGCACATATACACTCTTGACTTTAGTACTATTTAGTTATTTCCATATTTCATTTGTCTACTTACATATACTTTGTTTTATATTTCATTCTATATCTATGCCTTACTCAGCACCTTAGTTTAAGTTGACTCTAATGTTTGTACTTATTGTATGTCTTTTGTTATATGTTCAATACTTTGGCAATATTGTAAGACCACGCAATCATGCCAATAAAGTACTTTGAAATTTAAATTGAGTGTGCGAGACCAATAGAAGATCAAAACGCCTCTCGGTACAGAAATGTAAAAGGTGTAGGGATTGCTCCTGCCCATTTTCGCAGCACCGTACGAACGATTTGCATACTCAAAATCAAGTCTGATTCATGCGAAAACGCTGCCTTCGATTGCCTGATTGGGCAGCGAGGCAACAGGTCAGCTGCCTGACTGCCAGCGACAAAGCGTGGAGATGTCATTCATTTCAATGAAGAGCCGGCGACATGAGCGACAGTGACCGTTGGGGGACAGGAAGTCGCCAACGGTCTGGAAGATTTGCTCAACTTTATGCAAATGATGAGCGATTTTCAGGGGCGACTACTAATAAGAGTAAAGGAGCGGAGCTCAGGTCATCCGTCTCTCGTCAGTTACTACAGAATTTGTTTATAAATTTGACATTAGCAACCAAAGCTACGAACGCCTTCTAACGACCTCGTAGCAAGAGACTAGAGACAGAGTCGCTGGGGGGGTGTGAACGCACAGTGAGCTTTCGGACGCATGTCATTGGTCAGGGCAAAAGCCGACTATAAACATATAGGCCTACAAGTGATGGAGGAGCTGCGGGTTTGTGCATACAACATAATAAGGTTTAAATTCTCAACTAATTTCAATACTTTACTATTAATGTGGTGTAGAGAAACGTTTTGGCTCCAGTTAAAGATGGTTGGATGGTTAGTTGAAAAAATATTTATTGTCATATGGAACTGTTAAACCTCAAGCTTGTCAATAGAATATAGACACCAGAATAAATAAGTAACACAAAGCCCAAATCCATAAAATATCAATATGTTACCATAATTAAGTGACAAAAAGTATATATGATAAGTATGTGGCAACATTGTAAAACCATAGATACTGTATAACCCCTCCTATGATAATTATACAAATATAAAAAAACTGAAATCACAGCATAATATAATGTTTATATATTTTGTAGAATATGTATTTTACAATTATTTAATATTTACTTTACTATATATACAGCCGCAGAAACAATTAAGAGACCATTCCAAATTGTCATTTCAAATCATAATTTGTAGATGTATTGTGGCCATTCCAGTCCAATGTCTCTTGAATTTCAATAAAACCAAACAGCAATGTGAAAGACTGACAGGATGACAAGAAAACTGTTATAAAAATCCAGGTTCTCACATAAAAAAATGTTTTGAACTTTTCCTAAACACATGTTATATAATATTATATAAACTACTGTATATATAATATTATATATAATTTGCTATGCAGACTGTGACCCCACTGAAAAGGTCTATGGAAATATGAGATCTACAAAACTTGAACCTAAAATTAGCATGTTGTTTACTTCAGCAGTATTTTGACATGTGACACATTGCAAAGTCTAAGCGCTGTAAACAGAGGATGACAGAAAAAGAGAAGGGTTGCTACAACAAGAACAACACACATGTAACAAATAATTTTCATGGAATTTACCAGAAAATATCCGCTCATGGAATGGGAGGAACATTGGGAAAGAGAAAAAGAACACAGAAAACAGATGATAGAAGAAGGAGGAGAGAAGTTTGAAGAGGAGAAGAGGAAACTTAAATGGATTATGTCCTACAATGACAGCAAGATAGGAATAATAAAAAAGGAGAAGGAAAAAGAACAAGAAATCAAACAGAGGTATCATAGACAAAGTTACCCAGAAGAGATTTTCCACACTATAGAGGAGATGAAAGTGAAGAACGTCCTCACAGACCTGGTCCTGAGCACAGAGGATGGGCTGACCATTCATGTTTCCTCCCTTGTCCTGGCTGCAGTAAGCTCCCTCATCCAGCAAACGATTAAAAAAAGGTGTAGAGGAGAGAGGGAGATGTTTCTGAGATTGGCTCCTGAGGTACATGGTTTGGGGTTGGTTGCAGTGGTGGAGTTTGCATACACTGGAGTCATCACCACCACGAGCATAGACAAGGCACAGATTCAAACTACAGCTCAAAGCCTTGGGGTGCCCAGGATTCTGGAACTTTTGAAAGTAGAAGAAGAGATACAGAAAGGTAACAAAGAAAAACAGAAAACCAGCTCAGCAGAAGACCAAATGAAGGTCAGCTTGCAGTCCATAAGTCAGTTATGGGCTGAGAGAGTGGGATGTGATGTAGAGCTGGTTGTAGAAGGAATCGTTTTCCACGGTAAGAAACTGTGAAATTCAAAAATACAAGATTATATAACTAATACAAAAACTGAAGAGTTCATCTGTTTTATCAAAAGAAGCTTATACATAACAGATGATAAGAAGAATCAATACATTGTTTGTGCTAATATACACCTAGAGACCATACTTTGTATGTGATGCATGAATGAAATTAAACTTGTGGGGCTTGAAGCATTTGCATTTGCTTGTGTTTCAGGCAATATATTACATCTTCTAATGCTGTGTTCACACCAAATGCGAACAATCGAGTTCCATGCTCTTTATAACTCGCTGGAAAAGTTTGTAATGCTGGGTTCACACCAAACGCGCGAATTAAGCGATTTGCGTGAGTTTGTCAATGCAAAGACATGAACTTGCGGCAGGTGATGTGAATCGCAGCAAGTTGAAAATTTTCATTTCAGAGCTCATTGACACCTACTTTTTGACGGGTCCGGATGCGTGAAGACCAGTGTTGTATAAAGTACTAGAAAGCAATACTTGAGTGAAAGTACAAGTATCGTACTAGAAAAAGACTTTGGTAGAAGTAAAAGTTACCTTTTACAATAGTACTTAAGTAAAAGTCTTAAAGTATCTGATATATACTGTACTTAAGTATCAAAAAGTAATTTTCTGATATTTAATGTACTTAAGTATTTGAAGTAAAAGTTTTAAACTTTGATTGTGAACTTTATTGTGGCTTTGTTATAGTAACGCATGAAGCATATTCAGGGTATCTTCTTAAAGTCACAAACAGTTGTCATTTGACTGTTTAACTTACTTGCAGTTAGATAATGTTTATGAAACTATATTTCCATCAGTGATGCAAATTACTAGAAACTAGTTCTAATTTGCATCACTGATGGGAATATAGTTTCATTTTTAAAAACGTGTTAACTTAAATGTCACCATATTATCTTGATTCAATAACATAGAATTATAAACAACACTCAGACTGCCACCCTTAACACCTAGGCAATAACACTATTAACTGGTACAAACTGCTGTTGTTTGTGTTTTGCCTGTAACGTTACTGTACTTGTGTTATGGTTTATCTCCCACTGCATGTACCTTAAGTTAGTTAGCTGCTCTACTAAGAAAAAATCAGCCAACTCGTGTGGCAATAAAAGCACTGTGACTTTGATCAACAATGCAAGCGTACATTCACAATTTATAAAACGGATAGTTCAAGTCCTTGATTCTGATTGGTTGAGCCGCGTTCGAAGCCGTTGTAAATTACTCAACAAACATACAGCTGTGACCGCATTACATAATTGTTACTGCGCAACTGCCATTTGTGATGGTTTGTTTGCTTTGTTGCTTGGTAACCTCTTTGGAACTACATTGCTTGGCGGAGGAATACATGTGTTATAGCGTTATATTTTTTTGTTGCTGATGTTTATTTTATGAATAAAATAAATATTAAAATAAATATTTTAATGGAGTAACCGTTTTATAAAAGCAAAAAGCCCCTTGAAGCCGTGTTTTACAGTGGATTTAGAACAGCTAAGGGGGTTCTAACATGTGCGCCATGTCAGTTAACGTTACTTAGCAATGTTAACACGCAGACGTTAGCCTGGCCATCACGTTAGCCAGATATCTGATGCGGCTTATGATAACTAATGTTGAATCACATTGACATTGTGGCTTTACTGAATAACTATTAATTTAACCTGCCTGGATGTGCTTCTTCAGGTTGGACGGGGAGTTTTTGAATGCCAAAATTTCAGTGACTTTCGGTAGGCATAACAGGCACTTCATCCGGTAGGAAGAATCTTTCACTCCAATGTACAGAAACATTTCTTGCAAATACGGCCACGGATGTATAACGTTATCTTCACCCTGTTCACCGAGTTCACCACTATCGTCGGGGTGGTCGTCTAAGATAACGGGAGGTGCTCCAGTGCTTCCATGGCGCCGGCGGTTTCAGTTGTGCTTCCTCCGCCTTTGGCAACAAATAAGCATTACGCTGAAATAGAGCGTGCGGAGCGTGCGTAATGCAATCTAGGAGAAGTGATTCGCCAAACCTCCCTTATTGCAGTCGCACACATTTCATCTTCTGATTATTTTATTTAGTAGTAACGAGTAACAAAGATGCTTAGTGGAAATATAACGGAGTAAAAGTATAAATTTTATCTAGGAAATGTAGTGGAGTAAAAGTGAAAGTTGACATAAATTTAAATAGCAAAGTAAAGTACAGATACGTGAAATTTCTACTTAAGTACAGTAACGAAGTATTTGTACTCCGTTACATTACAACACTGGTGAAGACTCTCCCTATTGCATAGTTTTCTTTGTGTCACTCATGTGAAAATAACAAACGTTTCCCGCGAGTAATAAAGAGCGTGGACGGCAATTGTTCGCATTTGATGTGAACACACCATTATTTTCAAGTGAGTGACACGAAAAACATCATGCGTCACACAAATTGCATCTATTCACGTCTTCCCCGTATTTATGCACGTAGACTAATGTTATCGGTATTTATAGTTACTATGTTAGGCACTATTTCCATAGCGAGTTGAGTGTAAGTTAGTGATTGCACCTATTACACAAAACACAATAAGGAGGTTCAACCAACTCTAGGCTAAACCTTAAACTCAGAGTTGGTTTTACTTAGAAATTAGAAACTTTGAGTTTTTGCTTTCAGAACAGCTAATTTGAGTTAGTTCAATTTACTCTGGGTAGGCTTACCCTGGTTAAGCGCGTGCACCACGACTATAAAAAGCCATCATCAATAGGGATGGGAATTGATAAGAATTTAACGATTCCGATTCCATTATCGATATTGCTTATCGATCCGATTCCTTATCGATTCTCTTATCGATTCTCATTGGGTGAGGGAATAAGTACAAATTTGTTTGTTTGTATTAACTCGCTTTAATATCTGATAAGAACATAGCACATACTCAGAGTATACACAAATTATGTGTAGCAACCTCAGAACAAACCTAAAAGTAGGCTACAAAGTAAAGTCCAGGGACCTATAGAATTTTTCACATTCATCATTGGTCCAGACAAAAAAATAAAATAAAACTGTCGTTTAAGTGCCATAAAAACTAAAAACACAGACTATACAGTCAAGGTCATCATCATCTAAATTTGATTGACAATGACAATGGAGATTATTATTCATATAGTAAAAGTTTACACAATGAAATGGCGCTCACATTAACTAAATAGAGAAGTTACCTTCGGCATTAATAGCAGATGACGTCTCGTTAGCTCCGCTGCTGCTTGACTCACTTGTTGTTGCTGTGTCGCTAAGTAGTAGTGTATCAAACACGCGACAGTCCTGCAAATGAATTGCGTGCTGTGTGGCCAAATGTTTCTGCATATTGGAGGTAGTTCCCCCCTTTGCCGAAATTAAACTTTTACAGTTGTTGCAAATGACCGCATTGGCGTCTTTTCTAGTGAAATATAACCACACTTTAGATCGCTTCTGCCTCGATGACATGTTTGCTGCGTAACCAAAAGAACGCAGCACAATGACACATTTGCAACGAGCGGAACCGATAAGCGGAATCGTTAAGCAGGTACGCTAACGGTTCCAAGGAATCGATTCACTTGGCACCGGTTCTAAAGAAGAACCGGTTCTCGGGTTCCCATCCCTAATCATCAATGGAGCTCTGATATTACGAATCACCATGGCAACGGCACCAAAAAAGGAACAATAAACAAATAAATTAATCATTAAATGAATGAACCAACAGAAATAAAACAGAAATAATAAAAAAATTGTATGTTCTCACTCGCCATGAGTGCTCTAGTTACGCGAATGAGACATCATGGTGTATATAACACCTGTAGGGCGTCAGAACCTTGTGCACAGTAAGACTCATCGCCAGTTCGAACCCTGCTTTAAGCAGAGCAAAATTTATTGTTTATGTCATGGTTCTGCCACTTCTGTTCAGGCTTTTCCAGTCTTGGTGCAGGATTATGACAGTATCACGTGTCTAGTGTGAGAAGGACATGGCATTGTTTGTTTTTGACATGCCATGTGCTTTCTCGTGTCTCGTCAGTGTGCCGACCTCTTGTTTCCAAATTAGTGTTGATTAATTAGTTAATCCCTTGCAGCTGTTCCCTGTTGATTTTGACCCTTTAAATTGTCCTCATGTTTCTCTGTCCTGTCCTCGTTTGTTTGATGAGTTCTTACGCTGTGTCCCAGCACTTTGGTCCAGAGTTGGATTTATACTGAATGAAGTTGCGTCTTGTTTTCCTGCCTGTGAGATTTAATATACTGAGTTTTCACTAAACCACCTTTCTGAAACGGGCCCCAGGCGCTGTGCTTTGTGTAATAGCTGCAATCACTAACTTACACTCAACTCGCTATGGGAATAGTGCCTAGCATTGTAACTATAGATATGTATAGCATTAGTCTATGGGCATGAATTTAGGAATCAGCAACTTTTGACCATAAAACATTTATTGTGCTTTGGTAGTCATTGTTTATAAGCATAACACATAACATGCTACGTAAGCTATTGAGACCTGGCAAAATTACATTATCTCTAGTCTAACTGCTTTTTGCTGGCTCTGCCATGATGACGGTTTGGAGACTTGCGTTGAACTAGATAATTTCGTTTTATTGTTAGCTGTTGGCTAACTTCACCCAGGCTACGAGTAAAACTGTATGCTGTAAAGCAGGTGATGGGCGGGTCTTCTGAACCTACCGCACACCAAAGTTTCAAGCGATTTCAGCCTTGATAGAGGGCTGCTTAGGTTGCAGTTCCAGTAAAATTCATCCAGTTAAGAGTCTTCCTACAACTAAAATAATTTTAGAGAGATCATATAGAAAATTGAATGAGATTATTTATAAACTCTCTAGTATTGCTTTAATATGCGTTTGGTGTGAACCCAGCATTACCGTTTTTTGTATGCCTGCATTAACTGATTTTTTTTCCCCCTTAAATCAGCTCACAGAGTGCTTTTGACCGCCAGCAGCAATTATTTCAGAGGTATGTTTACAACTGGAATGAGGGAGAGCCAGCAAGAATCTGTGTCCCTGCTGTTAGTCGGGGCCGCTGAGTTTGAGGCCCTCCTTCACTGTGCCTACACTGGGGCTTTGGCGCTCGGATGGGACTGTGTTTTTGAGTTTACCTGTGCTGCTATTCAATTCCAATTTGAGCCAGCCCTTTCACACTGCCTTAACTTTCTACAACAGGAGATAGATGTTCAAAACTGCCTGGATGTGGCATCTTTCGCAGACGCCTATGGGATGGCTGATTTAAAAGAACTGGCAGATGATTTTGCATTGAGACATTTCCAAGAACTATCTGCCACTCCAAAGTTTCAGGACCTATCGGCAGAAAGGCTCATAGAGTTCCTCCAATCCAATGCACTATCTGCTCCCTCAGAGCTGACAGTTTTCCGAGCAGTTGTCGCCTGGGTAGAGGTAGATCCTGCAAGAAGACTTCC
This sequence comes from Triplophysa siluroides, assembly GCA_006030095.1. NCBI lineage: Eukaryota > Metazoa > Chordata > Actinopteri > Cypriniformes > Nemacheilidae > Triplophysa > Triplophysa siluroides. Next base: position 129,566 of record VCII01000482.1, on the reverse strand, counting down.
ACACTCTGAAAAACTAATGAGTGCTGTTCGTTTTTCATTCATGACCTTTAAAGAATTTCGAGAAGTTCGCGCTGTAAACTTGAGCATGGAATGCAGTGGGGGAGATAAGGTGGAACTCTACAAATCCGCACTTAAAGAATTTGCATGTGGCGACTCAAACTCTGTAGCACAGCAGCATCGTGTACGCTACCCTAAAGATGCCCTTGTTTTAGTCGGAGGTGATCAACTGCATCCAGACACAGGTCAAAGACTTCCCAGCAAGCAACTTTGGTTTGCTAACTCTCTCAGGAATGGAACAGGACTTGTAAAGGAGATAGAATGGAGAATGCTGGGAGAAATGCCAGATCTGGCTAGATTTAGACATAGTGTTGGGGTACTTGGTGGGAAATTATATTTGTCAGGAGGTTGCCACTTTTATGCCAAGGCTGATACCTTAAAATCTTTTTTCAGGTAATCTAACATCTATTCAAAGACCTCTGATATTATTTAAACATAACTGCCTTGACTTAAACATTGGAAATGTCCAAAAATACGATGTACCCAATGCTACCATGCATTTTTTTTACAGCATAGTCGCCAAAAAGTAATCTCCAGTGGGTGATACTGCCGTCCTCGTGTTCTGTTAGACCATCGAATTATGAGATAAACAAATTTGTCAAAAATATGCTATAGCGTATTAGGGAATATGGGTTTAATTCGAATATACAAAACATGCATTGGAAAACAAGTAAGCAATAAGGTATGAAAGGCTGTGCTGTGTAAAGAATGAGTCACAGCTGATGGGCGTTGTTAGCACGAGACAGCACTAGCCATGTATTGCTTTTCTTTACCAGACAATATAAATATTATAGTCAAAAATAGTTACTGATTGACAATGAACCGCCACAGATTAATTTATGTTGGTAAGGGTGCATGCTATGTCTCATTTCGGAAGCTGTATGCTTCGTAGGACATACTGTCAGAAAAGTAAACAGCAAATAGCGTCTTGCTATGCCAACAGGACATATATATCTGGCAGACATCTGTTTGACATCTGCATTTGCATCTGCAAGACATCTGAAATACATAGTTTGCTCATCTGCAATATGTCTCAGAGACGTCTGCGGATCTGGAAAACATCTGCTGTCTAAAAACATCTGCTAAACATCTTAGAAAAGAGCAGTTTTACATCCATGCTAAATCATAAACATCTTACAGACATCTACAGCATTGTTTCTCAACCCTGGTCCTCGAGGACCCCCTTCCAGAATGTTTTAGATGTCTCCCTATAAACACCTGATTCAACGTTACGTTTATGCATTTGGCAGAAGCTATTATCGAGAGCGTCTTACATTGAATGATACTACATCATTTGTATTTGAGTATGTGCAATCCCTAGGATTGAACCCATGATCTTGGCGTTGCTATCACCATGCTTTAACCACTGAGCTACAGGAAAGCTGGTGGATTACAGGAACACTTTACCCTCACTCCGAAGTTTGTTAATTAGTCTGCAGCAGACGTCTCCGAGACATATTGCAGATGTCTTGCAGATGTAGACGTTAAATATACAGTATGTCTGCTAGATGTATGTGTGCTATCAGTGCGCTCTCACATATGTCAAATTAATAAAAGTGATTTGGAGAGATGAAAAGCGAGTAGGTTTCTACCCTGAACAATACCAGTTAAACAAATTAACCATGCGTTGCCTTAATTTAAAAATAATTTAAATATCGCATCTAATCCAAAGTTGACCAGTCAAACACTTGTTAAGTAAAGTCGACAGTAATACATTTTCAGTATAAATAACATAGTTAACTTACGTTGATGTAGATACTTGCATTCTTTATGTACAGTGAACAAGGATGGGTTTAGTAAAAACTAACAACAGCGACAGTACATTTTTTTGAGTGTGGGTAAGTTACTCTTAAAAAGTAATGAATTACTAGTTACTAATTACATATTCAATCGTGTAATTAGATTACAATACAAATGACTCTCTCCAAAAAGTATTTAATTACTTATTACTAATTACTTTCTATAGCTTTATTAGCTTTCCTGTGGCTCAGTGGTAAGAGGATTGCGCTAACAATGCAAGGTTGTGGGTTCGATCCCAGGGGATTGCAAATACCTATGTAAAATGTATAGGATAAAGCAATGTAAGTCGCTTTGGATAAAAGCGTCTGCCAAATGCGTAAATGTAAATGTATATCCTACATCAACCTGATTTCAAGGATTGACATGAAACGGCTTATTTAATTAATTCAAATAAATAACTACTTAAATTATTCTTATTAACTGACCAAAGTATTACAAATGTGAGAAGGATACATTAAAGCATGCATCTTTAAGTTAGACATTTTGATGTCTTTCCACTATTGAATACATTTCAGAATCAGTTCAATCAATCAGTAAATATTTTTCACTATAATATTTATATTGTCTGGTAAAGAAAAGCAATACATGGCTAGTGCTGTCTCGTGCTAACAACGGCCATCAGCTGTGACTCATTCATTACACAGCACAGCCTCTCATACCTTATTGCTTACTTGTTATCCAATGTATGTTTAGGCTTTCCTGTAGCTCAGTGGGAAGAGCATTGTGTTAACAATGCAAGGTTGTGGGTTCGATCCCAGGGGATTGCAAATATCTATGTATATATATGAATAGGATAATGCAATGTAAGTTGCAAGCGTCTGCCAAATGCATAAATGTAAATGTAGTTCAATTACATCAGAAGTAACTGTGATTAAATTACAAGGGAAAAGTAATTAAGCTACACACAACACTGGTCATACTTACATTTTCACTTATGCTCATTGTATATTTGTTCTTTTCTCCAATTTAACAACACCCAAACTTCCACAACAACAGGTTTGACCCTGTCCGAGACAGCTGGGAAAGGCTGGCAGACATGGTTGAACAAAGGAGCAACTTTACTCTGGTGGTGAGTGAAAATGTCCTGTATTCTATTGGAGGAGACAAGCACATCAACACAAATCTTGACAGCGTGGAACAATACTCAACAAAATCTGATTTTTGGAGGTAGGTGACTGAAAACGTCTCGGGTTACTTGGCTGTAACCCTGTTCCCTGAAAAAGTGGGGAACGAGATGCTGCGTTTCAAACGCTATGGGAATACAGTCTTTGTTTGACCTGTTGTGAAGCATGTGTGTCAAACACGGCAACATTTTTTGGCTTTAAATAACCTTTGCAGGTGACGTGGCTAGTTACACCAGCACCTGCGGGTTATAAGTTCATGTGGCGCGAACACGTCTTCAGGTTCCAACTTTGTATGAAAGGACGTCCAGGCACGCCTACAGTCATGGAGGTTCCAGAGCACGGGACGGGGATGAAACACTGTCCCCTATGTCTGAGACAAAAGATCTCTCCTGATTAGGATCGCCCCATGGTGAGTCGTCGAGGAGGGATACTAGGTCCGAGAACCAGATACTGGTTGACCAACAGGGAGCTATCAATAAGAGGCGAGACCCCAGTTGACGGACCTTCGCCAGGACTCCCGGGAGCAGAGCTATCGGAGAAATGCTTAAACACGCAGTCTGGGCCACGTATGGACCATCGTGTCCAGACCCAGGGGAGCTGGATGAGTCGGAGAGAAGTAGAGAGGACATTGTGCTGTCTCCTGTGTAGCAAAGAGGTCCACCTCTGCATCGTAAAATCTTTCCCAGATTTGTCGACTATCTCGGGGTGGAGTTTCCACTCCCCGTTCACAGCTTGTCTCGACAGCAAGTCTGCTCCCACATTCATATGCCCGTGATGTGAATCGCTCTGAGGGACAGGAATTTGCCCTCTGCCCAGGGCAGGATCTGTTGGGCCTGTTTGTTCAGGTGGCGCGACTGCAGCCTGCCCTGGTGATTTATGTAAGTGATTAATGAAGTGTTGTCCGCCCGCACCAGGACATGGTAGCCTCATAACTGCCGGAGGAAGTATTTCAGGGCCCAAAATACAGCCATCATTTCGAGGAATTTGATGTGCCAATTGAGAAGATGACCTCTCCAGATCCCTTGGGCTGGACGGCCATCTAAGACCGCACACCAACCATGAGGGATGCATCTCTCGTTAGCATCTTGACAACACGGACTGAGAGTGGGACCTTAAGTCAGAAACATAGGTCTGAACCACATAGAAAGGGTGTGAAGCTCCTGCCCTTATATGCCTCTGGGGGTTGGCCCTTGGATGAAACCCCCTGGCTCTGAGCCACAACTGAAACGGTCTCATATGCAGGAGGCCCAGAGGTATCACTGTGGAAGCAGTCACCATGAGACCTAGAACTCTTTGAAAGTGATGATTTGTCACTTTCTGGCCTAGCCTGATGCTCCTCAGGGTGTTCTGGACGGATTCGAAACATGCAGGAGACAGTTGTGCCTGCATTTTGATCGAGTCCCATATGACCCCGAGATACGTTGTATTGTGCATAGGGGAAAGAACGCTCTTTTTGACGTTGAGTCTCAAACCGAGAGCTTTGAGATGAGCTAGGACAACATCCCAAAGTCGAAGCGCTAGCTCTTGAAACTGAGCTAAAATCAGCCAGTCGTCTATGTAATTCAAAATGCGGATGCCCCGGAGTCGCAGAGGAGCCAGAGCTGCATCCATGCATTTTGTGTATGCAAGGCTAGGCAGAATGGAAGAACACGATACTGGTAAGCTTCTCCCCTGAATGCAAACCTCAGGAATCTTCTGTGTTGTGGCAAGATCTCTATGCGAAAGTATGCATCTTTGAGATCGATTCGTCACGAACCAGTCGTGACACTGAATTTGAGACACAATCATCTTTATTGTCAATATTTTGAGCTTGAGCGTCTTCAGGTAGTGGTTCAATCTGCAAAGATCGAAATTTGGATGCAACCCCCCATCTTTCTTGGTAACTAGAAAATACCGGCTGTAATAGCCTGACTCTCTGTCTGATAGGGGAGCACGTTCTATGGCCCCTTTGTCCAGCAGAGCTTGTAATTCTTGTGACAACAGATGCGCTCGCTGTTGAAACGCGGACGGCGATATGCAAATTGAATCCTTTGGCTATAGTCATTTCTACCCACGGAGAGATACCTGGCAGTAGTTTCCACGCTGCCAGCTTCTCTGAAAGGGCTTTCAATGTCGACACTTCGTCTTGTTGGGGGGGTGCCAGACATTTGGCGTCCTGAAGTATTTTTGAGACCGCTAATCCCTGAAACGCTGGTAGCGGCGGAGATTGCAAAGCGGCCCTGTGAAGGTGCCGAAGAGGAGCCTCAAATTTCACTTGGAATTTTAAGCAACCCTCCCCGGGGGGGCACACCCCCACAGTCCCGGGCACACATGTCTCAGGATCTCTTCTTTTTAGAAGAGATGAAGGGCCTCAGGTCTGGCCCTCCCGAGGCGGCCTGAGGTGCATGGTGGGCCGCTCCCCTGCCTCCGCGAGGGGGGGCGCGACTCGCCACACTTTCCCTGAGGACCTCAGGCCTCAGAGACTGTGTGCCTTGTTGGGAATGCGGAACTGGTCCGGAGTGGGTGGCCGACACTTGAGCACGGAGGGGGAGATATCTCACGAACGCAGATGGCACAGGCCGTCTGCTTGGTAGCACGGAGAGACAAGTCTGTGGCTCGGCGTAGCTCTGAAAACGCCGTCTCATCAATCACCCCGCCTGTGCTCACATCATCCAGCAGGTCAGCCTGGTACATCTGCAGAACAGCCATGGTGTGCAGGGCAGTACCAGCCTGACCCGCTGCCTGAAAAGCCTTCCCCACCAGTGCAGATGTAAGTCTGCAAGGCTTGGTGGGGAGAGAGGGCTTTTTCAGGGACGATGATGTCACAGGGGAAAGATAGCTCGCCAGCGTCTCTTCTATGCGGGGCATCATCGTTTAACCCCGTGGTCTCGCGCAAACGATGGTCTAATAAATCGACGTCGATGGCACGAAAACACGGGAGGAATGAGGCTTCTGCAACCAAACGAGATAACTCGTCGTGGAGATCCTGAAAGAAGGGGAGGGGCCGATGTTGTGGCTCCTCCCCCCGGCCACCCGACAGATATCTGTCTTGTTCCTGCGGCCTCTTGTTCCTGCTGCCAGTCCAGCTTGAGCCGGTCGACTGCATTAGTCACCCCCCAAGGAGATCCTCGAGCCCTTTAGCGTCAAGAGAAGAACGCCCCGAGGCGGCGCTCTCCAGCCCCGCAGAAACAAGGGATGCCTCGTCCTCTGTCCGCTCCAAAAAGGTGTCGGGGCATGCTTTGCTAGATCGAACCGCGAGCCCCAGGACGAGGAAGAGGCGGCTCGGCTTTGTTTAAAGAAAGAGAGCCGAGCACTGAGAACCTTGATGCCGAGGACAAAGTTCGCACTCTCCCTCAAGTCCCAGGGCAGCATGGTCAGCCCCCAAGCACTCGAAGCAGAACTCATGCTTATCCAGATCGGAGAGGAGCCTCTCACAAGGAGACACACATCTCCGATCTGAGTCCGCCATGATTATAACTGCTTTTATCTTTATTTATTTATCTTTTTCAAAGAAAAAACAAGAAAAGAAGGAGACTTCTCCCTCACAACACACACGTCCACACAATGCGGTCCTTGAAGAGAAAAGAAATACGCCACGCGTATTTGTAACCCGCAGGTGCTGGTGTACGTAGCCAAGTCACCTGCCAAGGTTATTTAAAGCCAAAAAGATTTGCCGTGTTTGACACACGTGCTTCACAACCGGTCCAACAAAGACTGTTCTCCCATAGCATTTGAAACGCAGCATCGAGTATAGGTTTTGAGTGTAGGTTCCTGTTCGCAACAGGAAAATACAACAGTGCCATACAACTCTTTCTCTGAAAGATTCTGAAACTACTGTTTCTCCTACAATGAATAGGTTTACTATAAGTGATGAATGGTAAGCAGACCACTAATGTGATGAAAGGATAAGATTGACATCTAGTGGATCTTGGAAGCAGAGCATCACCCCTTGAAATTGTTCTCATCATACAGTTTAATTATGATGTTGAGGTTTAGATCATTTGGATTGCAGACTTTTGATATCTCACAAATGATGGCAGAGATGTTGGACAAACTCTTTGGGACCAACATGTACGAAAACAAGAGAAAAAACTATATGAAGGAGATTTCAGCAAAAGTGCTGTCTTTTGAAATCTAAGCTCTATTAAAGAGATCTAACTTTTGGCTTTTTCTTTGGGTCAGCTTGACTCATCCTTTAGACCAAGCCCTGAGCGGGCATGCTGCCACAGTTTGGGGAGGGGAGATCTTCATTTCAGGAGGCTACAACTCCAAATATCAATCCTTGGCATCAATGTTCCTCTATCACCCAGCAAGAGGAACAACTTATCTTGCTGAGATGAACAACGACCGAGCCCAGCATTGCATGGAGGGCCTGAAAAAGCATTTATACGTAGTTGGTGGAGTGTGCAACCTTCGGAAGTTCTACACAGACCAGATGTCTTGTGAAATGTATGATCCCACATGTGACATCTGGACAGTGTTCGCCCCTCTATCCATCCCCCATGTCGGAGCAGCTTCTGCTGTTTTGGAGGAGAGGCTGTACATTTTAGGCGGTTATTGCCAGGAGGACTATAGCGAGGTCAGGCTTGCTCATCGCTATGACCCTGTCACTCAGAGATGGGAGACCATGGGGAAGATGCTAGGCCCTGTCACAGACACTCGGGCGTGCCTCCTTCATCTGCCCACCTATATCAGAAAATAAGAATGTGAATAGGTGTTTGCCCCATTACTATAAATGATTTATTGATGAAAAATTATTTGTGTTCTTTTTTTTCAAATATAAATTTCTGTTATGCGATAGAAAACGTTTTGCACTTTTCACTGGTTTCTATGGCCTCTGATGAAGCATTAAATAAATATTTTTTGAGGAGGTGTAAGCCCTGCATATAACCGTGTGCAGATTTTTCCTTTTGGCCTTTGTGTTATGTGATAGTGTAAATATGTCACGTCATTTCCTTTTTCCCTTACCAAAAAGTTTTATACTTCAAGTGTATTTGATTAAGTGTACCTAAGATAAAATTCAAGTATATTATTTAGTATACTTTATGTAGTAATGTCAATGAACTAGTAGTATAGACGGTTTCAAAGTGACAGCATAAACAAACGTTACTGTGCATGCACACGTTCGTTTACGCTGCTAGTGTCTGTAGACGATTTCTGATAACAAGCAAAAGAAACCGAGAAGAACCGTTACTTGGCTAAACTTGTCTCTCCAATATTTTGAATTTAGACTGCGATACCAAACTGAACCGCTAGATGACCATGTACCATACAGTTTCTTTAAATGAGACAAAACTGTTTTATTTTATAAAATTATTTATTATACAATAAAATAGTCATATTAATTAAAATGAACATAAACTTAATTAAATATAAATAGTTATATTCAGTATAAATATTAAATCCTCCTTTTACCACACAGTGTTGTACGACCAAAAATGATTCTGCCGACTCTGCCGTCCCAACTAGCCGAGCTGTCAAAACACAATAAATATGGAGAATGACACCGAAGTTAGCAGTGTCAACAGTAGGCAGAACTCCGATGAGGTGGATGACTACTTTTCAGGAAATATTTGAAATGTGTTTTTTAAAGAAAATAAAGGTGTGTTAAATGCTATATAGAATTGTTCAATGCACTACAGTGTTAAACACTAAAGAACATCAAAGTCGGGAAAAGCATTAGCATCAGTTAGGTGAGAAAAAGTAACGCTATAAAGTACTTTCAGTTACTTTCCACAAAAAGTACCCAAGTAACTTATTAATTTACTTTTTTATAGAGTAACTCAATATTGTAACTAGTTACTTTTAAAAGTAACTTTCCCCAACACTGATTATATTATTAGACACTAGCCAAACAAAGACCGGAAGTGAACTGCAGTCCCGCCGTGCGTCCAAAGAAATGGTCCATAATTGTTAGTATACAATTTTAATACGGCTTTGTATTAAATTGGTCCACTTTTTAATTTATAAAAGTATACTTTTATAAACTTTTTTATCCCAGTTGCCCTGTGATGAAACAACACAGGAATTTGTGACATTGTCACAGACTGTCTATTGATTTGTGGTCATGCGGTATCTGGTAGAAATTGATACGTATTTTACAAGGTGGCTCTGTAATATTGGTACTTGTAGGCAAGCTAACCTGTTTGTACCAATGAGTGGAGGCCTAAAACAAAAAAAAGTGTTTTATTAAGTGCCAGTAAGTCACATTGAACTGCAGGAGCAGTGGTAAAAATGCCAAAATAGATAAATAGCCTCCACCTTCCCCACTTGAGGCCGGATTACACTGTAACCCACAGGGCGGATGGTTAATCCTTCAAACTTGATACGCAACAAGACTTCTTTAAGATGTTTCAAATGTTCTTCCCAGGTATTGCAGAATATTACGATGTCATCAAGGTAAGCTGCAGTCTAGTATTACGCTGAATCTGATCCACCATCCTTTGAAATTTAGCGCAGACTCCAAGAAGGCCACATGGACGAACATAAAGGGTGTTTTGAAGGCAGTGAAGCCCTTAAATTTCCAGTTTTACATTTAGATTTAGTCATTTAGCAGACGCTTTTATCCAAAACGACTCACAGAGATTTCAGGGAGCAATAAAGCAAATTGTCATGCAGGGGCAATAATACTGTACAATAAGTGCAAGTAACTAGTTTCCACAAAAGCCAGAACAGTATCTCTTTAGATTATGGCCCGCAATGTTACGCTTAATTAAACAGAATTTAACTACTTGTAACAATAATGGACCTCTACAGTACATGTGTCAGTACCTTGGTGAGCACTTGTCTGTGTTGTCTTTGTGGTATATTCAGTTACGTGTGTTGATGTCTACCAGCTGCACTCATCACTTCCTCGTTACCCTCAGTGCTTACACCTGGTGTCCGCTAATTTTCACCCTTATTTAATCCCCACCATTCCTCACTTCCGTTGTGCTCTCGTCAACTCTAGTTGGTTGTACTACAGTCCTGTTAGTAGATCCAGTCTAGCCTAGCCTAGCCTAGCCTAGCCTAGCCTAGCCTAGCCTAGCCGAGCCTAGCCGAGCCGAGCCGAGCCGAGCCGAGCCGAGCCGAGCCGAGCCGAGCCGAGCCGAGCCGAGCCGAGCCGAGTCGAGTCCTGTATTGTTAATTTAGTTTTGTTGTGTCCTGTGGAATTCCTGTCTGTGGATTACCTGTTACCCTGTGGATTGTTCATTCCTTCCAGTCGTCCTCACCCTCTACCAGCTACGAGGAGTCTTTACCGCTGTGCTTCTCCACCATTGACTGTGCCGTCTCTTACTCCTTCTGGGTTTAGTAAGCCGGGAAGTCTGCCTTAGGTGGGATACCTCACAGGCTGTCGGATTGGTCCTCTTGTGGATGCTCGTCTCTTCACCCTCTGTCAAGCAGCAGAAGCTGTTATACTCTTCATCCAGTCGCTGGCGCTGCCGTATGCTGGGTTTCCCAGTTGGCCTTGCAGCCAGAGACTCTGCCTCAGGATCTCAAATTGACTATCTGTCCACCTACCTCTAAATAAACGATTTTCACCCTGCTATTGAATCTGTGTTTCTACCCCTGACAACATGTCTGTAGATAAAGGAGAACAATATGTAAAGTTTTGGGAATAAAGAACATTTACATTTAGTCATTTAGCAGACGCTTTTATCCAAAGCGACTTACAGATGGGGTAAACAATGGAAGCAAATCAGACAGCATAGGGACAACAAAAAGCATAAGTGCAATCAAAAAGACTGGTCTCATATAGCCTACCACAGTATACAGAGCCAAGTTAGAAGATTTTTTTTAGAAAGAGTAGAAAAGAAATAGAAGTCAGAACTGATTGGTCAGGTGTTGACGGAAGATATGCGTTTTCAGACGATTCTAAAATATGGCTACAGAATCTGCAGATCTTGTAGCAGTGGGCAGATCATTTCACATAAGTGGAACCGATCCGAAGAAGGTACGTGAGAGAGATTTTTTCGACCACAAGTCGTTTGTTTGCAGAGTGCAGGGATCTGGCGGGTACATACGTCTGCATTAGCGAGTGAAGATAAGGGGGTGCCGAACCAGTTGTGGTCTTGAGAGGAGTGACGTGTGCCCTCTCGGTTCATTGAAGACCACTCTTGCCGCAACATTCTGGATCATCTGTAGAGGTTTGGTTGTGCAAGCTAGAAGTCCAGCCAGTCGCGCATTGCAGTAGTGTAGTCTGGACAAAACAAGAGCCTGGACTAGGACTTGCGTAGCATGCTCAGATAGGAAGGGTCTAATCTTCCTAATATTGCAGAGGATAAATCTACAGGACCTTGTGGTGCTGGCAACCTGATCTGTGAAGTTAAGCTGATCATCGATCACCACTCCCAGGATTCTGGCCTTTCTGGAAGATGTGATGGTTGATGAGCCCAGTTGAATAGAGAAGTTGTGATGAGTCTTTGTGTCGGACAGGATTACAGCCAGTTCTGTCAAATATGTAAATGTAGATGTGAGTTATTTTGATGAGTTTTAATGTGTAAAATGTGCATAATCCATGTTGATCTTTTGAGACTATTATCAAGTAGTTCAAAGAGAGGTTTGATTTGGATGTTTATATGGCATGCAGTTCCCTCATAAATATTTGTTAAATTTTCCTTACTCTTACCCCTTTATTCCCCAAACTTTACATATTGTTCCCCTTTATTTACAGATATGTACTGTAGAGGTACATTATTGTTACAATTATTTACGCTGTAAATCCTTTTTTATTATGCGGTACTTAGCAGGATGTAATATAAAGCGTTACCGCCAGAACAATACCTGTTGAGAGAAATAGAGAGGGTTAGTGTTTTTTTCTTTCATTCTTCATTTGCCTGTCAAGTATTCACAAAAGAGATTTTAAGTAGTTTTTTTAAAGGTGGTGAGAGATGTGTTTGACCGGACTGAGTTATGGTACATCCACACGGTACGTGGCAAGTGGTGGAATTGCCGGGCAGCAGCCGCCTTTCTCTCTAGTGGAAGCGCTTTATGCAGTAGGAGGTGCTCACGTCGCTGGGTCGGGGCGGACGTTGCCATGGTTACAATCAATAAGGTCCCACTTGTATTTGCTTAAAACTAAATAATACAAATAAATGTCATTATTATTGTCATTATTTGTTTAATTTCACTTACTGTCTTAAAATATTTAATAATATTTTTTTGTTTGGCCCAACTAATGCTGCTTTATTGATTTGACTATGGAGCGTCACACATGTGCTGATGTAAAGAATTTGTGGGAAATACGATTTTGAATCAGGTAAACCAAGTAGGCCAACCTAAAAAATGCATCCCAGAAACAGGCTTTTGCAAGAACGGAAAAAAACAGAAACCAACATGAGAAAGCCCATCATTTCAAAGGAGCGCCATTTCATTTGTCTCTGAGTTAAATAACTTTATGTGATAATATTTAAAATGAATAAAATAAATGAAACATATGTTGAAATTATGTATTTTTTATTATAACAATTAAAATGAACTATGTTTTTGTGCGTGTTTGAATAAGAAAGAGTTGAATAAAAAGAAACTAATGTATACCAGTATGGAACAATCTGAGGATGAGTGAATTATATCAAAATCATGATGTGTTGTATGAGGACATGCCGATTTCAACAACACGAGATTGGGGGGAAATAGCTAATGGGTTTCAGCAGAGGTGGAACTTCCCCAACTGTATTGGAGCTATTGATGGTAAACATGTGGTGTTACAAGCTCTACCTTCCTCTGGATCACTGTATTACAATTATATGGGCACACACTCCATTGTCCTTCTAGCATTAGTTGATGCCCATTATAAGCTTTGTGTTTTGATGTTAGGGCATTCGGAAGAAACAGTGATGGAGGCACATTTTCTAGTTCCACTCTGGGAAAAACCCTGAAAGAGGGAAAGTTTGGCATTCCAATGGATACACCAACACCAGAAGCTATGGTCCTATGCCCCATGTTTTTGTTGGAAATGAGGCTTTCCGAAGCCCTTTCCAGGAAAGCAAAAGAGAAGAGTTGAGTGTACAGGTGGGGTATAGATGTTACACCAGACAAAGCAGAGGCAACTGTGAAAGCCACGTGCATTTTGTAACAATTTTATAAGGGTTCATAACAATGAACATGAAGAAGAAATAAGTTCTCTATGTGAATCCTATGTGTCTTTGCAGTCAGTAATAAGAATGGGAGCCATAAGCAGCAACAGACTTGTATTATCTTGCAGGGGGGGGGAATTCTGCACCTATTTCAACTCACCTCAAGGAGAAGTGCCCTGGCAAAACAACATTATATAACCTAAACAAAATCAACTATACACAGACATTAAGATAGCTAGGCAAAAAACATGTTTATATAGTCTGTATAAAAAATGACTAATAAACGTTGTACGTTTTTTTCTCGTGCAAGGGCAGTTGTCTGTTGCAGTTTCTCTCTCATTTTAATCATATAAGAGAGGATGTTATTCTTGTTTGATGTGCCTGTTGCCTCCCAGCTCTCTTTCATGACATATAAGGGACCTCTAACTTGGTGGACGTAGAGCAGTTAAAATGGTGAAATACCAGTTGAAGCCTGGGGAACTTCTCGGTGAGCAAACATGAGGTATGGCAGCCATTTATCCAAGTCCTTGCCAGTTTCTAAAACAAACTTTTAAGAGTTTGGTTGAAGCGTTCAACAAGACCATCAGTCTGGGGGTGAAATGGGGTTGTTCTCACTCTCTTGATACCCAACAGTTGGTAAACTTGGTACAGAGTATGAATCATAAAGCAAGTACATTGGTCTGTTAGCACTTCTCTTGGCATGCCCACCTGAGAAAAAGAATTCAACAAAGATGAAGCTTTTTGCTTTGCAGTAAGATCTCACAATGGGTATGCTTCATGGTATCTTGTGGCATAATCCGCAATCACTAGGATAAATTGGTTTCCTGGCTGACTCCTTTCAACTGGTCCAACAATATAAACACCTATTCTCTCAAAAGGGACATCTAGTACAGGTAAAGGGTTTTATTTTAACACAAAATGGTTCATCAAATACAACATCAGTACCATTGTTTTGTTTCACCTGATCAAAACATAAAGCTAGGGTTGCATCCTCCCTCTCTAGTTTACCAAGTCATTTGGGATGACTGAGCCCACTCTCATGAATTGCGTATAAATAACACGCGCTGTGCAATATTGTGTAATACGTACGCCAAAGTTCGATTTTGTACGCCTATTTTTGCATGCATATGATACGCCAATTTAGCGTGTGTGCATATTAATCAGCAATTTGTCTCATTAACCTGTCCCCTAACCCAAACCCTAAACCTAATGATAGCGTTCATGCATGTTATAACCTCTACCCTAACCCAAACCCTAAACCTAAAAGTATTATTTTAATAATTTCAGTGTTTCCTCTTAATGTACGTTTCAAAACGGCTGCTCTCCCCCCAGGTGCATGCAAACATTGGCGTATCATATGCACGCAAAATCGAACTTTGGCGTACATATTACACGATAATGCAACAGCGTGTTATTTATACGCAATTCATGAGACCGGGTTGGATGACTAGTTCTGCTTCACACAAGTCAGGTTCATCAACTTCATTAGCATGCTGTTCTACATTGTCAATCCTATTCTCAACCCACTCTCTGGGCTGTTGTATCCTGTTATCTACTGTTGGTCTTTATTCTAACTCAATATCCACAGAGTTAAAAGACAAGGCTAGCATCATCAGGTACTGGGTCAGATGTTGTATGTGCAGACTGTTTTGAATGGGCTCTTGTTACTACCCCACAACATGCTGTACCTACCTCAGGCAAACACAGGCACTAGATAGGGGCATAATGATGTCTCAGAATGGAAAAAGGGAGAGTCTCCGCCATTCCAACTTCTTAAGATATGACTGGTTCGAAACCTTAATATATAGTAACTCGGCTGTAGACAATGGAGTGTTCTTCTGACCATGTACACAACACACAGTTACTGTCTCACTGTCAACAAGAAAGATATAACTGGTTGAGTGTTGCATTTTAAAGGGGTTAACTGAGTTGAATGAGGAACATAACCAAAACTAGCTGTTTTGGGGTTTCTTGTGGAGGCAGAGAGGTCAAGTATGTCCTGGCTGACCACAATGAAAACACATAACATTCCCCTTAGTTACACTCTGTGGGGATAGATCAACAGCAGTGGCTTTGGCATGTGTAACCTTAAGGACTTATGTTTGAGAGTTTGAACACACCACAGACCCCTCAGACTTACCTCTGAGAGAAGACAGGATGCCAACATAGTGGAGACTGCCTGCTCCTTTACGGGCTTTGACATATGCCTCCACAAGATTAGCAGCTTCTTCAGAAGTAGCTGTATCACGCTCCTTGACCCACGTCCTCACATCTGGGTACAAGACTTGTAGATACTGTTCCAGTACAAGGGTTTCCATAATACCCTGCTTAGTACTTTTAGTGTAGTTAATCCACTTGCAAAATAAGTATTTTAATCGTACATAAAGCTCTTATGGTGATTCTTCAACAGGGGTATTGAGGTTACGAAATCTCTTTCTTAAAGTCTCAGCATTGATTTTATACTTCTTCAGTATAGCCGTTTTAACAGAATCATAGTTTTGAGTGTGGGCAGTGTCCATTGCAACTAATGCAGATTTACATTTATGCCTTTGGCAGATGCTTTTGTCCAAAGCGACTTACATTGCATTGTCGAACCCATGACCTTGGCATGCTAGCGCCATGCTCTAACCACTGAGCCACAGGAAAGCTCATGGGAGCTCTTGCCTTACTAGTAAGCAAATGTATAAGATGAATAGCCCAGTCTTCCTAAGGCCACTGGGACATCTCTGCCAGTCTCTCAAATGTTAACAAGTAATGTTCTATATCATCTGCATCATCGTAAGTTACTCATAAAATCGATATGTAAATTTTTAACGCATTGTGTGTTTAATTGTGGTACCAGTATTAATTTGCGGTTATTTTACTGAATTAAGTGGGGAGAAAGTGTTTCATAAGGCCCTCGTGTGTGCTCCAGGAACAGCGAGACACATCAAGAGTGAGTGTTTTTCATTTGTTTATTTCTCTTTTACGAAAAATGTTTGCTGGTCATGTGTATGCATGTTCTGTGGGAATGTGTACAAAATGTTGTAATCTGAATGTAATCGGGTTCTAAATGTTCATACAAAGTTTGCAAGTTGTCTGCTATACTATATACAGGAAAGAGGCGAGTTTGTCACATGCTGTGCTAGTGTGTTTGTGCACCAGCGTGAAGAAACAACAGAGTTGAGTTATTAATTCATTTGTATGTGTAGCGAGGAAGGCGGGGCGAGAGCTGTCAGAAAAAGGGGCGGGGCCGGTGGCGTGAGTGATAATGGCTATCAGCTGTGCGCACACCGGCTCCGGATTACGACGGAGGAGAACGGAAGCATAAAAGGACGAGCTGGCAGAACATTCGACGAGAGAGGACCGGGCCCGGACATGTGGTTAAGTTTGTATTTATGGTCTTGTGGCCGGCAGTCGACCGTGAGGTGGCTGCCTGCATTTTACTTCCGTGTTTTTGTTTGTTTATTTTATTAAAACTTTATTTAAATGTTCGCCGGTTCCCGCCTCCTTCCTTCCCTACATTGAACTGTATTACAGTATGGTTGTGTAATATGCTTGAGTACAGTGTTACTGAAGCAAATATTAAGTAAATGGGAAATTCATGTTTAACATGTGCGTAATTTATCGACCATTCTGAAAAGTTTAATATGTTGTGAAGATTTTACTTTCATTTATTTCTTATGGAATTGCAGCATCTTAATTTGTTTTGTTTTGACACTCTTGTTTTTCTTTATTTTCCAGCAGGCTGCTACCGTTGTCTATGTTAGCCATAAATTATTTGATTGTTGTAATCAAAGCACTCTGTCTAATTCCCAAATTGTACCATAATTAACGCTGCACTGATTAAAGTGTAGTCTGGAATAAAAGACCCCTTTTTGACTTTTCATCCTGTGTCCGGTGCCATTGCTTTTGCACGGTCCTGGCCACATATATAAGCACTTGGTACCAAATATATATTTAACCTACCAGATTAAATATTTACTAGTTTCCATGTTAAACAGTGCACTAAACTCCCCACTACAACTAAACAGTTGGATGGAGCATTCTAGTGGCGGGAACGGAACATAGAAAATGGCGACTGACCGTAGCTCGGTTTTCACTGTTAGAATTGCGAGATGAACATGTACATAGTAAAACTGTTTGGATATGTAAATGGTAGTGGTGTCGAGATGAAGCGTTGAGCTTTTTATTCAAGTGGTTCACAAAAGGGTTAGTTTCTCGAGGCTTCATTTGTTCACAAAACCATCTGGTGGCCAAAAAGTGTGAAACAAGCAGATACAGTACACATGTGCCGGATGTGGTCTATGATGCACTGTATTTTGCGCCAGTTAAGGCTTAGAAATAATGGTGAAGAAAAAATATATTTCCACATAGACTAATCTATTTATAGGAACATAATGTGTATTTTCTGGTAGCATATAATGATTGTTTAACATATGGGGTGGGTGATCTAACTATCTTAAATCGCAATCGATCTTGAAGGCGTCCTCAATCCACTTTTCAACGGAATCGCGAGGACCATGATCTTGCCTGTCGTCTTAAAGGTCAAGTCAGTAAAATCTAGTGGCAAGGTTGCGAATTGCAACCAACCGCTCACTCCACCCCTCCCCTCTTCTTCTTTTACATTTTTTTTTGGCTGTTGATTAACCAACTCCTCTGTGCTTCTGCTTTACGAGACTGTTGTTGAACAACCCTCCAGATGGCGGAAAGTAAGCAAAAAACAAAGCGTGCCCATTAAAAAAAATCATATGATTGGTCAGTTTTACTGTCACTCAAAATGAAAAGATACCAAGTGAAAAATGTACATATATGGAAGAGTGTGTACAGGTAAGAGCAGGGGGCGGGGATGACCGCAGGTAAGAAACTGGAGGCGAGGTAAATATATAAAACATGTGTAACAAGGGCACCGTAAAATAAAGTATTACTAAATGTCTTTGTTCTGATGAACACAGAGAAAGGTATTTGGAAGCATGCTTGTAACCAGACAGATCTTGCCCCTCATTGACCCCCATAGTAGGAAAAGTAACTTTTTTTTTTTTTTTTTAAGTAAGTTCTTGATCATACATTTTAAGTTCTTCTGCTCATTTCTAGGTTCCTGAAATCAATATTGATACTATAGTAATACATGAAACATGTGTAACAAGGGCACCGTAAACTTAAGGATTACTGTTTGTTCTGATGAACACAGAGAAAGATATTTGGAAGAATACTTATAACCAAACAGATCTTGCCCCCTAATGACCCCCATAGTAGGAAAAGTTACTTTATCTTTTTTTTTTGTTCTGTTGAACACAAAAGAAGACATTTTTAAGAATGTAGGACAGCAAACAGTTCTGGGGCACTTTTGACTACCATTGTATTTTTTCCTACTATGGTTGTCAATTGGAAATAGTTAAAACAAACATTTCCAATGTCAGGGAAATAGTTATTTGGGTTGTTTGGGACATTGCAAGAAACAAATCTTAGGCTCTCATGCAAAAAAAACCTCCATCATATTAATCTGCCATACTGGAACTTAAACCAGGACTGTGTTCTATGGCCATATGAAATGAAAAAGAGTTTCTTTGGCAGCAAGAGCACAAGATGGGTTTGCTTTATTGTTTTAGACCTACTTTTATACCAGAGGTTCTGGACATCTTTTTCAGATACATGGCATCATCAATTATTTCAAATACCAACAGAAAAAATCTAAAACTTTGTGTGCTAGAAATCTTAGAAATTGTTGTGGTTAAATCTTCCATCAGGACATTGGCACAACAATGACTCGCTGACCACAAAATCAAGGTCCTGCTATAGCCATCCCAGTTCCCTGACCTGAACACTATAGAAAATGAGTGCACTCTTGAAAGTAAAAGTGCGCCATGATGCCATAGGAAAACGTTTTTTTTGTCTAAATGGTTCCAAAAAGAACCTTTCTGTTTCACAAAAGTTTTTTGTGGTAAAAGGTACTTCAGGATATAAAAAGGTAAGAAAGAGATGGTTCTTTCAAGAACTTTTGACTGAATGGTTCTTTGTGGAACCAAAAATAGTTATTCTGTGGCATCATGTGAAAAACCTTTACGGCACCTTTATTTTTAAGTCTGTGGGGTGAACTGAAGAGAAGAGAGCACCTACATGTGAAGGATCTGGATATATTCTGTATGGAGGAATGGACTCTTAAACCTCATCAAACATCAAAAGAAAAGACTCAGAGCTGTTCTTCGTGCAAATGGAGGTTGCCGAACGTTTTGAAAACAAGGGTACAAATAATTGTGGCCAACATGTTTTGGAGAAAAACATTTTTGGAATTTTCTAGATTTTTTTTAAGAAAAGAAGAAAGGGAGAAACAATGCTGAACAGCCTTACCTATTGCAAAACCCGGCATATGCTGGGTTAGGTATATTTTGATGCTGGCTTGTGCTGGTTTAAGCTGGTCATGTGCTGTTTCCTCACCAGCTTAAACCAGCTCAGGAACAGCACATGACCAGCTTAAACCAGCACAAACTGGCAGACCAGCATCAAAACATACCTAACCCAGCATATGCTGTTTCTTTCAACAGGGTTCTCAGCTCAAATTTAGCTTTATTTTTGTCCATTATTTGTGTTCTTTGATCATAATAGAAAAGTAAATGAGTAAAACTAGTAAAACTAGCTTTTTTGAAGATGTACCAATGTAGAAAGATTTCTGTGAAGGTTGACTTGGGGGTTGTGGTTATTGGCAGGGGATAGAAAATATTATTAGGTAAGTATAAAAACAGCAGTATAGTTTGATAAAGTTTGATAAAATTCAAACGAAGATGCCAAATGAAAAATTTGCATGAGTGTGTAAAAGTTGTGTACATGTAAGAGCAGGGGGCGGAGCTGACCGCAGTCCGCAGATAAGAGACTGGAGACGAGGATGACCCTCAGAAACTCCCACTCGAATCGTGCAGTTGAGTCTTGACATACAGTCTATCCATCCATGCACTCGAGCACAATGAACCTGTTTGAGAAGCAGGAGATTGAGTTTAAATACGAAACTGAATCAAGAAAATCGAGCTCGTCTGAATCTTATCCGAAGGTCTTTGAGCGCGTGAAGAGCCCAACCCTCGAGTTTCCCTCCGAAACCCCACTACAGGATGGACCCTACGTGGATTCAACTTTTAATTTTCACTCCGACATGGTTTTGCAACGACCCAAGGTGAGTTGACATCTCACCAATCTCATCTTCATGTCCTGAAAAAGAGCCAGAAAAGATCTAATGTCTCATGAGATGTAAAGAATGTCACAAACTGAGTTCATAGCTCAATCTGTATTATTATAGATGCTGTAGCATCAGCATTAGATTCACCCAAATTATTTTGACAGTTCCAGTCTCATTAGTTTCTGTTTTAATTTCTATGGTCAAACGTTGAAACACGTCCACAGTTACTGTAATATGAAGAGATTTAGAAAAAAAATCGTTTTTAAAAGATAATATAATGAAATAGGAACAAAACACAATAATACTGTCCAATCATGCAAAAGGGTTTAACTTTCAGTGCTGGAATGTTTATATAAGATGCTGTAGGGTTAGTTATTGATTGTATGATATGCAAATACCACAGGTAATGCACGGGCACAAACCACCCAGATGACTTTTTTTTTATCTTGTAATGATGGTTATATTTCTTGACATGACTTGGGGTGAAGCTTGTCATCTTCACTGCTTACGTTTAGAGAGTCAAGGAGTTCTTGATGCTACATTTTAAGTTCTTGTGCTCATTTCTAGGTTCCGCAAATCATTGGACATAGAGGATTTTCTACAGATCTTGATATTTTAAAGAATGCCAGGATGCACCAGGTGCTTCAAAAGGTTCTTTTGATGCCATAGAAGAACCTTTTGGTTTCAAAAAGACCTTTTAACGTCTGAAGAACCATTCTGTTTCAAAAAAGTTCTTTATGGCGAAAAAAGCTTCTTCAGATTATAAAAGTAAGAAAGAGGTTCTTGAAAAAAAGATCCTTTGTCTGAATGGTTCTTTTTGGAACCTTTAAAGCAGTGGTCACCAACCCTGCTCCTGGAGATCGACCGTCCTGTTGTCTGTTCCACATTTCCAGGCAAGAAACAGAGTCATATTCTCTTCACTGTTCTTTGAAATGATTCATTGTGTTATTTTCCTTCTGTCTCACCTGCAGGAGATCTTTAAGTCTGCTCAGTTCATCGTGGATGGAGCCACACATTTGGACATCTGCCAAGGAGATCTGAGTGAGATTTGCTAAATCATGAATAATTTAACCAATAAGAATCCAGATTGACAATCTCCAGGTGCTCCAGGTTCAAGTGGTTCATAAAAGAAGCTGAGGTATCAGACAGATGAGATATTAAGTACAGTAGTGCTTCTCACTGGTGTGCCATGTCCTGAAAAATCTTAAAAACAGATATATATTCTTGTACAGGGCACAGTTTGGTATTGCGTTGAGTCTCTTGGGTCCTGATGCAAACCATTTTTGGAGCAGATGGAAATTCATAAAGCAGAGAATGTTATTGTGTTGTATTGTTGTGTCACAGATGACTGCTGGTTCTTGTCGGCGGTGGCGTCCCTCTCTCTGTATCCGTCTCTAATGGAACGTGTCGTCCCACCGGGTCAAAGCTTTCAGCAGGGATACAACGTCTGCTTCTTCTTTCAGGTTTGTGTCATATGATAGCAAACAGTGTGAAGATGTTCTTGAAGTTCAGATGGGGTAATGGGTGCGTTCGTGTCTGTCGTTTTGGCAGTATGGCGAGTGGTGTAAGGTTTAAGTGGACGACCGTTTGCCCATGCGTGATGGTAAGCTGATGTTTCTGAAGTCTTCAAACAAAAACGAGTTCTGGAGCTCATTGCTGGAAAAAGCTTATGCCAAGTCAGTGATAATATGAGAGACATGAATGCACATCAACAGCTTTTCTTAGTTCTTGACCTCATCTCTCTCTGTCTGTCTCAGGCTGAAGGGTGGATACACCGCTCTGAACATGGGTTTTTCTCATGAGGCGATGGCGGACATGACTAGTGGGATTACAGTTCATCCGGTTGGTGCCTTCGCCCTGCAATCTGGGCCTTTTCATACGCCGCCTGTTGCAGAAAGGAGCTCTCATCAACCGTTCCACCCTCAAGGTGTATTGTCTCTTTAAGACACTTATTTAAAGGGACAGTCACCACACTGTAAAAATGTTTGCTGTAGTTATGCAGCTAGTTGCCAGTAATTCATGGTAGATTTATATTTACATAATTTATTAGCAACAATTTTTCAAAGATAAGAACATTAAACGTTAACAAGTCTTTATTTTTTTTAGAAAAAAAACTATAACAATATAACAGCTTCATGCAAAGCATTCTGGGAACCAGAAGTCCTCATCAACCTTTTTCTAATTTTGGTTCGCAGAATGCTTTGCATGAGGCTGTTATTTTATAGATTTTCTGTAAAGATAAAGACTTGTTAATGGTTAATGTTCATTTATCTTTGAACAAACTGTTGCCAGTAAATTACATAAATGTAAATTACTTGAAAACTGCTGCCAGCAATACTGTTATTTCAACAGATTTTTTTACAGTTATAGTTTGGTTTTAAGTATTAATATTATGTTGTGCTTTATATTTTAGTTTCAACGTTAATTTTCAGTTATTTTCTTACTTTTTATGTTGCTATATATGTTGAACTCTTTTTATTTCAGTTCATGAACACGCACAGTCAACTGTGTTTTCACAACCATGTAAATGTTAATTTTCATGTGCAGTCTGATTGAAACAATAATTATAGTTTGTAGTCAAACTTTTCATTTTCTAGCCCATCTGTTAGAAGAGCCTGATGTAGGTTACAAACATTGCATATGCACAATAGAGGCATCAAACTGCATATGCACACTTCAAGTATAACATGCGCTAGGTTTAAAACATGAAGATCCTGTCATGTGCATGTCTTCGTGTTTTACTTGTTAAAGGTTTAACTGTGTTCCAGGAAAACCAGATATATTTTGATCTGTTATCTCTGCTCTGTTTCGCTTGTGTGGGGAGTTTTTGTGGAAAATAATGGCGGGACTATAAGCGGTCATGCTTATTCTGTCACGGGTCTGGAGATGGTGAGACAAATATTGTACCTGTCGTTCCCCCCTCCCCACCCATAACTCCAGCAGAGGGCGCCATGAAATAAAGAAACAGAGGGTGTGCGATCGCAAATGCTTAGAATTGCTGGACGATGTTTTACATTTGCTAAATTTGCTGTATGATAAAGTGGTGGAACTGTATCCCACAATGCATTGTGCTTGATTCATGGACTTCCATTTCCAGTATAGATTTTAAATCATTTTTAACGATGGGACATTTTCTGTGCCTTTATTTTAGAAAGAATTGAGTTTGTGTGATCGACGCCCTCTACTGGACAATACTGCAGTGTCTCATTCAACGTTTAGTTTGTGCGTTTTAGATACAAAATAAAACTGGTCCTGTTGAGCTGGTGCCTAGAGCTGAGTGGGAGGGCCCCTGGACTGCACATCGTATCACGGAAAATGGATCCCTTTCAAGGTACATAACCACGCGTATGTACCCATACACAAACTAACATACACATATAATTAATGAGTGTGTGTACAGTGGACGATGACCCCAGTGTCCCAGAGCTAACGTGCTCTTTCCTGTTGGCACTCATGCAAAAACAAAATCGTAACCTTTTGATGTGTGTATATTTGCGGCTATACAAGGTACAACTGTTTATTTGTTTATGTTTTGTATATTATTATTATTATCACAGATGATGCTTTCAAAAATGGACCGCGCTTTCTACGACGTGTGTGTTTGTGGTCAGGTGGGATCTGAGGATGAATTTGTGTCCTCTCAAGATCTGTCTCGCATGACACCTGTGATCCAGTTCACTAACGACCATTTCCGGGAGGTTGTGTTGCGCAAAAGCCTGGCACCGGGTCATTACATCATCATTCCTGTCACCTCAGAGACCAAGACGGGAGAATTTCTCCTAAGAGTTCTGACGGAAAAAGGAAGCCGCACCGTGTAGGAGACTCGCATGCTCACATCTCTGTAGTCTCAGTGAGTTCTAATAAAAAGCTTTTATAAGAATCACAGATGAGATGTATTTATTAACTCAGTTATTTCTCTCTCGTTTGATGTTGTTTCTATGAAAGAGCAACATCTGAGCAATAACATTTTCCATGAGGGTGTAAATGAAAACCTGTGCTTTGATTTCTGATCTTTCTAATTTCGTTATCATGGCTTTACTGAATGTGTGTGTTTCCAGGCCTGTCGAGAAGCCTGTAACAGATGAAATCTCATTCCTGGGGTAAAAATGACTATTACATCATCATTCCTGTCACCTACCACTTCTCCCACCCACACACTCGCATGCTCACATCTCTGTAGTCTCAGTGAGTTCTAATAAAAAGCTTTTATAAGAATCACAGATGAGATGTATTTATTAACTCAGTTATTTCTCTCTCGTTTGATGTTGTTTCTATGAAAGAGCAACATCTGAGCAATAACATTTTCCATGAGGGTGTAAATGAAAACCTGTGCTTTGATTTCTGATCTTTCTAATGGTTTCGTTATTGTTGCTTCTTCATGTTACGACCTCAAAAACACACTTCACATTCACTTTACATATATGTTGATGAATGTGTGTGTTTCCAGGCCTGTCGAGAAGCCTGTAACAGATGAAATCTCATTCCTGGGGTAAAAATGACTAAATTCATATGGCATTACTGTTTGATGATTTATTTTTATCATACACCCGTTTAATTTTTCATTTATTTTGTATGTAGCCATTGTCTCCACGTCTGTTAGGACCTCCGTCTATTACTGAAGCTTAAGATCTCTTCATGAAACACTGTAGTAAGGTAAAAACCTGTTCCTCGTCTGCATTTTGCATGCGTATATTTACAGTATACGTGTGTTTATGGTTTGTACATGTGTTTCTGTTGGGATCTTTCTGTAGGCCACTGGATCTGTATAACCTGCTGACGGAAGCCATCGCAAATGTAGGTGAGAACATGTTTTCATTTAACACTTTTTTTTGTGTGTTTTTCATCTCTGTAATGCTTTTCATATAGATTTGCATGTTAACGCATGAAGCCGTTGGCGAGAGAAGTCAGGTTTACAGTTCCGCTTACAGTTTTGTATTAGTACAGCGAGAAGTGATGAAAACTTCACAGGACGTGAAGCGCTAACCAGTGAGGAAGTTTCGTGACAGTTTCTCTTTTTCTTTTGGGTCAGTTTTTGCAGGCAGTGAGAAGAAATTGAGTTTGGAGATCTGCAAGAGCTTTGTGGTGCTCATGGACGTATCCTGCACGCTATGTCCTAACACAGGGTTCCTCAATAGGCGGCCCGCGGGCCACATCCGGCCCGCAAGTGAAATTTTTTTGGCCCACTTGAAGCAATAAAAGTGTCTTCAGTTTCATTTGGGTCGGCATGACATCACCGCATGACTACTCACCGTGAGTAGACGTCAGTAAAACTATTTAATTTTGATCACCATAAATGTAAGAACAATAAAAATATTAATGCTGATAGGTCTAATAATTAACTCTGCATTTTAGGAAAGCGAAGGAAAGTGATCCAGTGCGGAGATGAACAGAAAGTCTTGATATGGATGGAAAATATGATCCAGATTTTTTTGAAACATATTGTTTTTTAGTAATACAAAGTAATGTTTATGTAATATAATTTTACTGTTTGATAAAAACTGAGAAAATATAAATAATAAAAAATATAAATTTATATTGTGATTTTTTTTAAAACAAATAAACAACATTAAAATAAATAATAATAACAACAATAATAATAGCAGAACAAATTGCAGTTATCAAATTATAGTTGGTGGCCCTTGACTTTCTATTGTTGGTAGAATTTGGCCCTTGGTGAAAACTAATTGAGGAACCCTGTCCTAACAAGTGTACTTGACAGCGTAGTGTTGATTTTCACAGTTAATAATTAGCTTTGCTTCCTCAATCTAAACTTGTTATAGATTTAAAGGGATAGTGTATCTAACAAAATACGTGAGGTGTGTGAGTGTGGGTGTGCTGGTTTATAGTACGTTTGAACAGATTGGGTGGAGATCGGTATGTCACCTTAACTGCACCAATCAGAGCAAAGGAACGGTCACCTTGACTGGATGGAATTCCAGGCATTGTGGGGAAAACTCAGACAGTGGACAGTGAGGATGTTTCTCAGTTTGAAGAAATAAAATACTTGGGTTTTGCTCAGGATTGTTAAACGCTGTGGTGTTGTGTGTTGAGTAAACCCAAAATCATTGTTCACCTTTGACCTGTTTACTGCTCTGCTGTGACCTCATGGAAAAAGAAATTAACTACATATTACTTCATATTGTAAATATAAAAAATCATCTGTCAACAGTCATAAAGAAGCATATACATTGAGAGGGCTTTAGAGCAAATAATTGTGCCACCGTCTGTTTGTTTTCTAGGGTATTTTCATGACATTCGAACAAAACAAGAATCAAATGCTGGAGCACCAAGAAATCCCACAGGCTCTAACAGCAGCAGGTGAAACTGACACATTCATATAATGTACACACACACACAAATGACGTAACAGTTCATTTCTTCAGAATTACACATGAAGTGATGGGTATCATCATACAATGATATCAGGCTAGTGAATCTGTTCTTTTTTGTGTTAACACACCCAGCTGTCAGACGTTCTTTCATGCGTTGTGTTTCTCTGTGATTGTTTGCTCTGGTCTAGGCATAAAGGATGATTGCATACTGGAGCGGATCAGCCTGCCTTACACAGAGCCAGATCTGACCGTCAGATTCCCTTTCCTTAGGATTCAATTTATATGGCCACTGTATATACTGTGTTTTTGTTTGTCTTTTTCAGGTAAGTTTCGGTCCGTTGATATCGTGGGGATGGGAAGTATTACAATCAAATGCCATCAGGTAAAAAACTTGATGTGAACCCTCAACACAAACACACTGTATATTTCTTCCTTTAAAGCTCTTTGATGTGTGTAATACAGCCCTTATAATTCTTCATAAGTGATTGTGTGACATGACAACATTGAGTTTTGAAGCAGAACAGATGTATCGTATATGAAGTCTTTAAAATATTCATGATATCTTTTCTTTTGATTTGTAGTTCTTGACTATGACCATGTACAACTGAACTCATACCAGCTGTGGGACTCTCGCGTGGAGCTACTGTACACAACATCTTCATCTGGTCTTGTTCCAGCCCCCTGAAGAGTCCGACTATTAACCTTAGTTTACATGTCAGGGTCTACAGTATATCACACAGCAGATGAAAGAAACATCATGAATGTGCTTCACTGAATCATTTTACTATGAAAATTAGCCGTCCTTAACATTTCTCGTTTCTGCATGTTGACATCAGTTTTTTATTTGTTTGACTTTTAACATTTTTGCATGTTCACATCAGTTTTAATTTTTTTAAATGTTTAAGTTTTGCGTATTGACATCAGTTTTCATTACTTTTTTATTTCTGCATGTTGACATCAGTTTTTTACACTTTTTTCATTGATCGTCGGCTGTTTTTAAACTATCCTCCCATAGCCAATAGTGTAAAAAATGTACTTTATCGATCAATACCGATAATTGGTCATTATATTGATGCATCTTTAGTTTTTATTTCTTTACATTTTTTATTTCTGCATGTTGACATCAGTTTTTATTTCTTTATACTTTTTTAATTTTTGCATGTTGACATCAGTTTTTTTATTTTTTGCAGGTTGACATCAGTTTTTATTAGAGATGCACGGATAATACATTTCTCCATTCAAAGCCGATTATTTTGTGGTATCTGTCGACACCTACGATGTTTGAAATTCTGAATACTAAAGATTAAATTAATATTTCTTAACTCTTTGTATGTTATTTATTCATATAATGAACTGGTGATGTTTCTTTACATTTTCATTACACACAGCACAAATTCATTGCATTTTCCTGTCCTTGATTGTCAGTATATATCGGCCCGGATCATCGCTGTATCTTTCAATAGCTGATAGTTTGAAAATGTTATTTTATCGACCGATTATTGTCCTTTATATCATTGCATCTCTAGTTTTTATTTATTTTATATTTTTGCACGTTGACATCCGTTTTTATTTCTTCAGATTTAACCAAATGTTTCTAATTCATGCCATTTACACAATTGTGATTTTATAACGTGTTTCCCTCCTCGTCTGTGCCGGAGGCCTGTTCTGTTCATATTAATACATTTTCAAAGCATATATGACTGAAAATGATGACAAACAATAAAACATCTTCAAACTGTGCAGTTCATGAATTGTCTGTAAGCATTGGATCTGTAAAATATCCATGTTGTGATTGTAAGCATCGCTGCTAGTTTGAATTGCAAAACAATAAATCACTAAAACATTTGCATTTAGATCAACAGATAATAGAATATGTTCTCTATAAATAACCATCTAATAAATAATTCAGTGTGTGTTTAGTATGAGAAAATGACCCAGAGGTTCTATTCTTAAATTTGTTGTTAAATAAAAACAATGTAAACAGCATATGCTCACTGCGCCCATCTGACTGATGCTGACCCACTTCACGTCTGACAGACACCATGAAATTTTAATGTTGGGATTAAGCAGTTTATATCTGCCTGAGAGTCCGTCCCTTTAAAACCACAATAAAATCAAGCCATACGTGTTTATGCATTGACAAAAATCTATGCGTGTTATTAAACCTAAAAGTGTGACATTTAGATCAAAGTTAAAGAAACAATACAAGTGGCTGGTGACTGTTTGGTGGAAAGTGCATAAATAATAGATGAACTCTTCCTGTATGTCAGCGTGCGCGCGTGTGCGTGCGCTTGCGTGTGTAAGAACAGAAGATATATGTTACACTGACCAACATGACAAAAATGTCTTGTTTTAATTACTAACTAACTATAACTATAACTAAATAACAATGAACAACAGTAGTAATAATGAACAGATATTCATATATGATCATTTTAGTTTTTAAACTAATATTGTAATATATTAACAATTATTATTTTACATATTTTCAAATGTATATAAAATAATATAATTTATTGTCAATAATATATAGGCAAAAATATTTTCTGAGTTTCAGGGTATAATTTGTCGTGTATAAAAATGTTGATTATTTGATTATTGTTTTAAATCTCAGATTTCCAATGTGTTCTTTCAGACCTCACCGTAAACATTTTCATATAGTAAACAAAAGTTACATTTGATATTCTCAAAATATTATAATGACACCATACCGGCCGTTTGGTGGGCGTAGCTACGATCGGATATCTCGTGAATAAGTGGCGATGTTAATTAAATATTCATGAGTCTCTAGGCCTACCTCCTCCTCAGTGGGAGCGGCGCGTCCCTCTCCTACTCCATTTTTGTCAGACGGGTGGAGAAACGCACTCTCGGCGGGGATACTGTCAGTCCACGCAGCGGATAGCATACTTCACACCGAGCGACAAAAGGCTTCGAGCACGACAAGTTTTTCTGTTCGTTTTCCTTTCAGTTAGAATCCTTGAGGTGTACTCAGGTTTCTGACATGGTAGATTATCACGCCGCTACTAATAATCCAGTCCAATATTCGTCGGGCGGGCAACAGACCTACATGGAGCAAGAGAACGATTGGGACCGAGACATGCTGCTCGACCCGGCCTGGGAGAGACAGCAAAGGAAGGTAAGTGTTCGGACGGGTTTGGGGGTTCGGGAAAGATCGCGGATCGCCGCAGGGGCCTGTGAGGGGTTAGAGAAGCCCGGGTGGAAAGGATTAGAGATTTGTCTTAATTGTATTTTGCAGTATGCACTGTGTGATTTATTACTAGTTGGGCATTTTATGTGTGCGTGTGTATGTGTGAGCGAGTGTGTGAGTGTGTGTTTAAACGGAAGCGCGCGTTTCGAGTGTTACAATGTTTCAGACTCGTGCGTGCGTGAGAGAGATGCATTGTAACGGCTGAACCTGTTTTTACAAGCGCCAGTTTCATTCGCTACTGGTTAATTTCTTCGTCTCGGTTTCATTACAGTCCGCAGACATCCGGATTTAAAATGGCTGTAGATTTTAGAGCCCAAATAGCCGCTGAAATAATGTTTCTGGAGTTTATCTGCAGTTCTGTGGGTGTAAGATAACCTTACAAAAGATAAAAGAGGAAAAAATCCTTTCAATTGTGCTGTGTTTCAGCAGCCAGATTTATGAATGTGCCCTGGTGTTTAATACACGCGTGAATGTGATTGAGGAACATTGAGGAATGCTTCAGGGTTAAATGACGTTTTTTGGGTGTGTGTCCTTTGGGGGACATTTGAGTTTTTTTGGATTGCGAATGTCAGTCGGTTTTACAGAGTTTGGAGGTCAAAGTTTGATCAGGAGAAAAACCGAGAGTCAATGATTAACCCACCCGAGCCCCGAACTACAGATTTTACACAGTCTGTGAGAGAGACCATAAACGAGACATTTATTTGACACGAGTGCAGGGACACTGTACATTTCTAAAGGAAAAATATTTAAACATATATAGTCCCTATTACCTAACACGCATCACCGCAGATCACATTAGTGTCTGTGAAAGCATTAGGCTTTGTAAACGGCAATGAAAGTTAACTGAAAAGCCAACAAACAGTTTTCTACCTGTCAGTCATTTTGTAGTAGGGATTGCTAACGTCCGGTTTGCTGACATGGCTTTGGAGGGCGGTGTTTCGGAGAATGGGCGTGTGCTTGAGTTTAGCAATTTCTTAAACACAGTTAAAGTCCATATGAAATTAAAATAGTGATTTTAGACTGTGTACGTTAACTTAGATGGCATCTGTATAATTATCTATGCAAGTAGAATAAATATATTTGAATCTTATAGAATATGTCAATGTATAAATTGTATGTGTAGTGAATAATCTTTCGTCTTTGATCGTAAAGTGTCGTTTTAACTGCAGAATTTCTATTGCATGTGGGTGGATATAAACAGGCAGGCTGAAGTTCGCTCATGATTACTAAACCAATGTGTTTTACATGTTCTTTATCTCCTATTCAAACCCCGTAGAGTTTCATGCCCAATTTCAGTTACTGAAACAAGGTGTGTGTAATTATTCCTCATACCCCTTAACAGTGACAGACGTGAAATTACCCTCCAACAAATGCAAAACGCCCTGTGACCGGCTAAGACTTGCCTCTCTGCTCCACCCAAAATGCCTAAAAGGGCTTTCAGGTGTCTCTGTCTCCATTGAACAACCTGTTTGGATTGAAAAGTTGAGCAGATGCGCATTGAAATAAAAGACAGTGGTTTCGCTGGCTGTGGTTTCGCTGGTTTGGTGTAGTGTTGATAAAATATGTCTAATGCAGTCGTTGTGTTTTCTTTGAGTGTTTAATCTGCCCTTATAATTTCGATATCTGCAGATTATTAATGACTCTAAGAAAGTTGTTTTTTGTGTTCTATCATTGTATAACACTTGATGATTTCAGCGTATTCTATTGGGGATGTGCACAAGTCATATTTTCAAAATCTTATTGTATTAGTATTATAAACTGTTGTAGACATTTAAAAAAAAAAAAACTTGTGTGTGATACAGAGATTTTATCACATATAAGGTGGTTTATGGCATCCTTGGTAAAATCACTGTAATGCATGGCCTCGGGTGCCTTATTGCTTTATTGTATTGTTGTTTGGACCTGATAAGTATTCCAGTCAACAACTAATATAGACCGTCATAAAAATTCTTCAGACATCATGACTTGCATAGAAGGTTGGTGTTTGTAGAGTACAGTTGATTTAGTAGCTGTGTTTAAAGGTCTCGCTCTATCTATGTTTCTCTCGCTCTTTCTTTACGCTGGCCTGTTTAAAGTGTTGCAGGAGTGAAATGATTACTGCAACTAAAGGCTTCTTGAATGTACAAAGACAGTCTTTCTTTTTTAGTTCTACATGATGCACGTGCTTTATTTACAGTCTGTTTCACCTCTTCACATTGCTATATTTGGTGAGGTTTGGTATCTTGCGGTAACACGGTAGCCTTGCTTTAGGGTTGCTGTCGCGTCCGGTCAAGAAGTATTTGAGTCAGCATGTGTATTGTGTTAACAGAGGCAAGGTTTTTATCTTGGCTCTATATGATTAGAGCATGTGTTTTTCAATGGGCAGTCGTCCTTTGGTCCTGATTAGCTATTCAAAACCTTTTCTGAAATGTATAATCTGCATAGTTTCACTGCCATAAGGAAATTACTATTTAATATGCGAAAGTATCCACAGAAAGTTAATTCCTTGTAAAACATTTCAGTGTGTTTTGTGTTCTTAACATTTTTAGATTCATCTATTGGCGCTTTTACACTGCATGGTACCTTCTGGGTTAGTACGACTCTGCTCGGTACAGCTCACTTCACTTCGGCTCAGTTTGATTTTCCACAGCAGTTAAATACTACTTCAAAGTGGGTGGGGATTATAATCTCATCGTCATAGTTGCGCCGCCTCTGCTGCTGTAGCATCATTGTGAACGTGACATAAACACATGTACAACACATGAGTTATGGAGCATATCGTTGGCGGATGGCAGCAAAACAAAATACTATTAAAAATACCAGAGAGTTTGGGAAATGAGAGCAGACAATGATCATGATTTGCTCGATGACGCACGAGGGTAAACTAATGTTGCATGTAGCATTGCGTTTAGGTGTCTTAATCTGTATCTATATTACTGTCATAAAGCATTTAACGAAATGCCAAAATTATGTATTGAAGTAGTAAAGTACGTATTAAGTTTTTCTACCTTAAAATAATCTCTCTAAAATTATTCTAGTAATAGGCCAACTCTTAACTGGATTAATTTTACTGTCGCTGCTACCCAAAGCAGCCATCTATCGGCTGAAATCACACTTGTAACTTTGGTGTGCGGGTAGTTTCACAAGCCCCGCCCATCACCTGCTTTACGGCATACGTCAAGTTTTTCTCGTAGCCTGGGTGAAGTTAGCCAACAGTTAACAATAAAACGAAACGCTTTAGTTCAACGCAAGTCTTTATATAACATTCATCACCGAAATGCATCGAGCAAACAAACAACGCTGGCTGGTTGGCGTGTGGGCATGCTCTTTCTCTTACGCTCGCGCGTGGGCATGCTCTTTTGCTCTCTGGATGACCCGTGGGTGTGCTTTTCCGGGAGAATTGTCCAATAAGGGACTAAGACTCCTTGTTACAAAACGGGAATCCGTGTTCGAAAAAAAACTTTGCGAAACCTGTACGAACCCTGGCAGAGTGAATTTAAAAACACAGAAATACAACGTTATACCATCAACTTGTTTTTTGACAAGTTGACAATCTTAAGCTTGAGAAGCCATGACATTTTACAGTGTAAAGATGTCAGAATGCATGAAATAGCATGTTACCTCCACTTAAAGTTGCACTTTCAGGTACAATTTTGTGGAAAATGTCAGTTTTCTTTTACTTAAGATATGAATGTAAAGTTGCCTGCAATTTTATGTTTCAAACATAGATGGCAATAAAGAGACAAGTTATAGAATGCAATTTATTACAATTTGCATTAACAGGTGATACAGTTAATGTTAACTTTGTGACCACAAACACGAAAGGATTACTGGTTTATGAAACTACAGAGTTTTTCTTTTTAATCATGCGATGAGTTCCGGGCGTTTATTGTTGTAGCTACACATGCAAACGCAACATCAGTGAAACTGACAGACAGACTACAGGAGCAATTAGGACTTGGTTATGCAAATGAGGATTCAGTTTTTCATGTGAGGAGCTGGAACTGAATGGACACACTGTTTTAGTGCAGGACGTTAAGAGTGTAACTGCACAGAAAATTTCTGTATTCTGTGCCTCTGATGGCACACAACACTACCAGGTTAAATTACCAGAACCACACATCATTTTCTGAAAATAATGCTGCTTTTCGTAACTAAGTTTATTCCTGTAGAGCGTAACACTTGGTTTAGTGATATTTTGTACTCGAACTGTGTGTCAGTTTTACTGTGGTTTAGTTTAACGTTAACGTGTTTATTTCACACCATGTTGTGTTTTAACCATAAAGTTGGCGTGAGGACATGCATGTCAGTTGCATCTCTGTATGTGTGAGCTTCTGCTAAGATGAAAGTGTTCAGGAGTTATTGACTACGTTTACATGCGCATCAATAATGCAATTATTTCCAATAATAATAATAATAAGGACTTAATCGCAGTAACATATTTACATGACATAAGAACTTCTCTTTGCTCCCGTTTACGTGGAAGTTTTATTAGTCTGATTATTTGCTATAATATACAGCGCAAACTATGCTCTCGGGTACAGTAGGTGTGTGTGACTGGCGTTTTAATCGTTTTTTTGGCGCTGTGTTGAATATAGAAACATGATGGAAAATGTCTCGCAACCGTGGTGTACGCTCGTTGCGTTCGCGATGTTTCTGAATGTAAGGAGCAGACAATGCTGACAGTCTCAGCAAGTTGTGTTGACGGTTAAACTTCATACTGTCATGTTTACCATGAATTTGCGCTTAAGGTGCGTGACAGAAGCACATGCGCACCTTGATCAGAACAGTATAAATGCAAAATAGGTGTTTTCATGCCTTCATATTGCGAATAAAATCGGCGAACGCCACATATGTTACTTCGATTATGCTTACTTCGATTATGATCTTAATCACATTATTTAAATCAAATGATTGCATTAACATGAGGTAAAGTATAAGCGCAGTATTTCCAAAATCCTATTATAATCGCATTATGAGGGTGCATGTAAACGTAGTAATTGTTGTAGATATTAGTTTATTTTTTAGTTTGTTGGTTATGACAAACTACATAATCACTTAACACTTCCGCTGTGTTCCAGCCTCCAGTCAATGAATTATAACATCTGTTTTCCTGCCACATGAGGTGCAAGGTTTGCAGATCATTTCTATTGGCAGTCACCTCTGTTTATTCGGCGTTGACGTTTTTCTGAAAGGTCATGTGGTTGTGTTCTTCCTGAGTTGCCATGATTACTGATGACACACATATACTGTGCATATTTATTTGATGATAAATTACTGAGTCACAAAATCATATTGAAATAGTTTATTGACAGGTATTAAAGTGGATATTTCTTGCTTGTTAAAACGACAAGGTTGTCTTTTATTATAACATTGGCTAACTTGGCTCACTAGAAGAAAATGTGGATGATTTGGTCACTAAATCATTGTTCACACATCAACATGAATGGAATTGCTCAGCAAGTCCAATTCTGGTTTGTTCTAGTAGATGTTTGGACAGAGTTCAGGTGTGTTCCATTGAAAACAGCGAGTGGGAGTGACTGATACCGACAGTCATGCTTCGAGGCGTTATGGGGACGTGTTACGTCACCTGACCTGCTTCAGTCACACCCAGCCAAAGAAACACTTTTCTAAATACTATCAGAAATAAATTCTTTGTTGTTTTAAATCTGTTCACACTATTTACTCTCAGGGTCTGTCAGCTCTGTGTATTATCTGAGAGAGGTAAAGTTGTGTCAACCGCAAGGATTTTCAAATGACTAATTTTTCTAATCATTTATAATGACGTAAGATTTCTCAGTACACTAAATACAAGGAATGATTTTGTGGTGTTTTTTCTTGCAATAGTTTTTTTAAATCTTTTCTTGTTTTACACTCATTTTCAAGCAGCATGAAAAATATATATTTTTTATCTTTCTTATCAATGATCATATTGATGATATTATTTGTGGATGGACTTTCAGTAAAGTAGCTGTAAGCTAGTATTGTACTGTTCTGTGATCTAGAATCTCTATAACTAATTCAAATTGAATTGCCCCCCCTGAGTCATTATAATGCCCATTTTCCTCATCCGATGAAATCAAAGGCATCTGTACGACATCAGTTATCACAGATCTCATCTGCCTACGCTAAGTGATTACGTCAGCACACGTAACCGACCTGCCGCTGTGGTCTCGCCTGAAATTGCCGTTGTTTGGTCACGGAGGTGTGTAGTCTGTCATAAAGTGTTTTGTGTAACTGTGTGATCTTAATGTGACTCTTTATGTCTGTCTGAACAGTCTTTGGTCCAAATTCACTATGTCAAAAACATGCTTACACAATGTAACTTTTCACCACAAAACAAGCAGTAAGAATGAGAAAAAAACTGCATTTTGCTGAACAAATTTAGTGTCATTTAGAATTAGTGTATTTTTTGTGACCATATTACGGCACTTTTCTCCATATTTACGGTTCACTTACATTTATTCATTTAGCTGATGCTTTTATCCAAAGCATGTTACAAATGAGAGTTGAAGTTTCTGCCTGATAATTCACTGTACTACAATTGTAAGTCTATGTAAGTACATAACATGAGATCATGAAAATGACATTTCATGCAGTGTGTAATGTTGCCGTGTTTGAAAGTAAGCTGCCTGCCATTTGTAAATCCGAAGGTGAATGAATAACAAAGTTGTTGGCTTGGAAAAAAAGGGAGTCGACTCTGAATCACGCAAACGAGTCGTCCCTAGTCGATTCGCGCACGGCCGCGGATTTACGACACTACATATAGTCCCCGCCTACATTTTGCTAGGACTGCCCGCGAAAACTTCACTCTTCTCCCCCAAACACTGTAGCTCGTGAGCCTCATTCGCGGTAGACCAATCACAGCAGACTATGCTAGCGGAAAGGAGGGGGTTAGACAGATGAATCATTTGAGTGTCAGTCAAGAAGTAAGGTTAGAAAAACTGCCTATTATTACGAAATAAGTGTTTTTACACCCATGACCATAAACTTGATGTTGGACACTACATAAACCAAAGTAGGAGCTTAAAAATCCCTAGTTATGTACTCTTTAATTTTTTTTTAGTTGGCACACTGGGGGTTCCAGGGTTTCCCTTTGTCCGATCTCTCAAAAGAGAGCACTGTACATTTTTATCACGACTCTTTTGATTCTTTCAGCCTTTTATGCTTGAATGGAAATTATTAAACCTTCTTGTTCTTTTTTGGAAGAGAGGTACATGTCGAGTTACGTTACCCATCATAAAATTCGCAAAGACACACTCGGCTGATGCACGCCAATAAAGTCTGTGAGGATGGCTGTTTATTGGGTGAGCTGTTCCCCCGAGGGCATCATTATCTATTGTGAGTTTTTCTCTGTTGTATTGTAAAGACAGACATCAGAATTGACCCGATCCCGTCTTCAGTTTAATCTTGTCAGATACCACCCGCTTACGACAGGAAGAGACTGCCTGACTGATATGTAAAATTGAATTTGTTTTGTTTGACATCTGACGTGACATTTACGGCTGGCTAAAACCGAAGTCGTTAATAAATATAGTAGACCTGCAAGCAATAAAGTAATTCAGAAAAGAGTTGTACTAGCAACATCAAATAAATGATCAGAAAATGTAGAAGAATGGGTTCCACAGGCATGATATTGGAGAATTTTAAAGTTCTGTAGTGCATGCAATTTTATTCTAGGTGTGATTAAAATACTTAATTGATTAGTTGAGTATTTGATCTGATCAGGTATTTAATGTCTTCATTCAGATGTTCTGATAATTGATTTAGTTTTTTTTAGCCACAGTCATTTAAGTAGATGTTTTCTGTACGTAGAGGCTGGGACAAGCAGTTTGTCAGCTCTTTTAAACATATATGGCTGTTTTGCTCCGAGGCTATAAAACCGTCACCTTTGACCCCTCCAACGTGGCATATGGTTTGGTTTGCGGCTGCATGTCATTGCGCTCCCTGCAAACCTTGGTTTTGCTCCAGAAGCGCGCTACCTTTACTTTAGATCAGCACTTTTGTTTTAGGAGTCGTAATGAAATAACCGTGTTGACCTATATTGAAATGCGTTGAAGTGCACAGTCCCAGTAGAGATGTTCAGGTCTTCTGCTCGTGTCTCTGTCTTACTCTTGTTAACAGGAGGAAGTTGTGGTTGCTGTGGTTTCTGTTTTGTTACCTCTTATGGTGTGAACTCGGAGCATTCATGTGTAAGGAAACATGTGACCCTGAGCACCAGCTGCCTCATGGGAAACTAGTGTTCAAATGAAATCGATGACTTTTGGTCACCGGGCTTGTGGGGTGTTTTTATTTTGTGTGTGCTCTCTGTAATTTTGAATGCATTTTAGTTATAGATATCTGGTCAGTTGTTGTACTGTCAGTTTTCGTATTTTTTATGATAGACGCTAAGATATGATCAAACACAGAATAAATGATGATTTTGACTATTTTTATATTCAACAATGCTCATTTGCTCATGACAAACCTGTTTCCGCCTGTATCGCTTTATAATATCTCAATTTATTAGCATTCAATTATGCAGGTTTATGTAGGTATCATAAACTATCTATCAATTTACTTTTTTTTACAGCATTCTTTATTCTGCGTTAATCTAAATATACGCGTTTACATTGGTAGCACATGTTTTTGTATGAAACTTGAACTGATTTTAATTTATACGTGAACATTCTTCATATTTCATTAAATATTCACTTCATGTTAGTCGTTAACTTATTTTGTTAACTTTTTTTGGCAGTTGTTTATTATGAAAAAGAGGGCATAATGCATAAAATTCACAGAATCCAGTTCGGTTTATCTTTAATTTCATATACAAGTTTTTTTCTGTTAGTTTTCAGTTTAAACTGTTGATTTGAATTAGTCAAATAATCTCAATTTGAACAGTTTTTCTGCCTGTAGACAGCACTGTCTGCTTCGTGGGGTAGACGGCGTGCTTTTTGACTCAATTTCCGCCTTGCTGCTAAAATATTCCGCAGACTCTTTTTGAGAGTCAACGTGTGAGATCTCAATGTGTGAAAAGCATCAGATTGTGCAATCGTTCACTTGAGCCTGTCTAGATGTTTTGGCTCCAGATCCATTGTGTTCCTCTAGTAAACTACATAGGGTAGTAGTGATGTCACTGCGCTGGCCCGCAGCCAGTTTGTTTTGCATCTTTTAAATGAACGTCTGTAATTCACCAGCGGTTGAAAAGATGCTGGTTTCATCTCTTGATTGTTGACTGCACATGCTTCGAAACCTCTCCGCTCAGGGGTTTGGTTTCATGCTGGAGTGCTCGTGGTCAGGATGTTCTCAGGCATTTAAGTGTGCGGTTCTTCTGGTTCCTGTTTGTTCTGGGGGTGGCTGCGAAGGGGGATGTGTGCTTCTCGGATGGGTTACACATATAACACCTCAAACTCGGGTCATTGATGTCTCATGAGTGAGCGTGCAGGTCGTTCCGGGATGTGATTTTTCTAGAGATCTTAACCAAGTCACAAACAAACAGAAGAACAAATAAAAACAATGTAACTACTGGCCTCAGCTTTGAATGTTTTTGTACTTTAAAATAAATGAACAATTATTGTATTGGTACAGTTTTTGCAGTCGTATTGGAATTGCCATTGAGGTTTATGAAGCTTTGTTGGTTTGGTATCAGCATCTGTCATGCCAACCCAAGTTGTTTTCTATACTAGTTACTAGGGCTGTGTAAAAAAATTGAATTAATAAATTTTTGATCGATTTCATAAAAATTTTGCAATATCGATTCATAGGGCATGAGATATAATAATTTTTTTTCCTCCATGTAATATCCGACTCTGTTTTCAGTCTCATGCAATTGAGTAAAAGTAAGAATACTACTATCGATCTCTGTTTATTGCACAAAACGATCACCGTAAAAGACTCCAATGCAAGTAGGCATAAAACGCTGCATGCGCCATCCGAACTCTGAATGATCGACTGATTCAGAACCTTATGAATCGAAATCGAATCGATTTAGGGAATTGGCCACGATACCCAGCCCTACTAATTACCACATCACACACACTTACACACTGTGTAGAAACAGATGTCGACAAAAGCCACTACACTGACAAGAAACATGAACTCACTCCGATTTACTTCCACCACAAGCGTGTGTGTATGAGTGTATTACTATACACTGTTGGTTCATTTAAAGCCTTGCCACACCTATTGTGAAAGATGGTGTGTGTGTGGGTGAACTTCAGACTTTTATTTTTTTAAGGAAACACATCGATGGTGATATGTGTGAGTGTGTGTGTCAGACAGATTAAACAGTGGCATAGTGTGACTTTATTACCTCTGGAATGTTTGAAAGGATGCGAGGCATGGAGGTTTGCGTGTGTGTGTGTGGAGAAGCTCAAACGGTTTTACTAAAGTGACTGAACAGCTCAAGCAACACTTCACCACAACACACAGTGCGCACACACACACCTCTTGTGTTGTCCTGAACAGGCCGCTGCTGATGTGCTCTCACAGGAACAGGAAGTGGGGTTGAAGTTTGTGAACAGCACAGACGCAGCAGTTTTGACCCCCCACCTCCCGGCGCCTCTGTGCTTTCTGTTTTTTTGCTGCCTCATTGAAAGCGTCCCTGCTGTGGGGGGGCAGCCATCCTCGTATTTTGCATTCCTGCAACCGAAGGACAAACAAACATAATTGAGCATGCATACTTTTCAATATTAGCCGTCTTCCTTTCTGAGACACGTTTTGGGTGTCAGTCGGGACTGCAAAGCAGGAAAAGGTGTGGTGTCTTTGATCAGGTGCAACTGTGTGTGTTTCTTTTGTATGCATTGTGGGAAAAAGGGGGTGGGGCCAAGTGCGGACCGTTGCGTCACGCAATACTGAG
The DNA here is from genome assembly GCA_006030095.1 of Triplophysa siluroides. Taxonomy (NCBI): domain Eukaryota; kingdom Metazoa; phylum Chordata; class Actinopteri; order Cypriniformes; family Nemacheilidae; genus Triplophysa; species Triplophysa siluroides. The sequence continues at coordinate 89,048 of VCII01000482.1, read as the reverse complement.
TGTGTGTTGCCTTATAAGGGAAAGTGAGCATTACAAGAGACGCAGGAAGAGGCGGTTATAGTGACAATACCAGGAGACAGGGCTGACTGGACCGACCTGTTTGGCTTCATTCTCTCTCTCTCTCCCTGTCTCTCTGTCTCCGTCTGTGCATACCACATTATGGGTCATGTATAACTTACAAGCACCTTCACTAGTGGTGTTTACATTGACAAGTGTTGATGCTGTTGCTAATACTGGGTTTTTAAATATTGAGGCATAACTGACCGCCAGATTGTTTGTTACAGCTGTGACTGACACCTTTATTCATTTGGCTGTGCTGTTACTTCATAAAGTTTAGACAGTGTGTTTTGTCGCTGGTGAAGGATCAATTATTTGTTTAAATCTAAAAATCTGATGTAACTTCATTGACCGGTGTGATGTGGAATGTGAAGGGAGCCCAGAACCTTCCTTGCTGGGGGGGCACTGTTAGTGCCCTTCACAATAAATATTAGCCCAGAGAGGGGCAGAGAATGAGTGTTTGTGTAAGTGCTGAAGAGACACATTCCATCCTCAAGTGGGCTGTGATGAGCTGGACAGTCTCTCTCTCTCTCTTTCTGTCTCTCTCTCTCTCTCTCTCTCTCTCAGTTCAGAGGGCTTCTGTCTCTCTCTTTTCGCTGGGGAATGTGTGGAATGAATATCCACAGAGCTCAGTGTCCCATGTTCTCCAGTGATGTGCACTTTTAATTGTTAGGGTTAGCCAAAAACATTGTACTGTACTCTAAAAGATAAATTCTCAGAAAACGTAGGAACTTAAACGTAAACTTTTAACACACTTATATATTGAAACAGAAGAGTCGCAAAACAGATCGATCAGGTTATTTACATTTAAGATGCAGTATAACTAACAAAATTTCTCAAAATTTGCCATAAAGATTGGGCTGCAATCATATGAACGGCTGCCTTTTATGTGAAAGGTGATGTTTAATTGGACGACACACCCGCATCTGACACGTTAATTAAGCAATGAATGAACGATATGCTCCCCGTTAAAACATCCACCTGCTGTAATAAGAAAATCTAGTCATCTAGTGGATAGTAGTAGCCAAAACATTCACGTTAATGAATGTTCAGTGCTTGCGGAAATATAAAAGAAAAAAAACGATTCACAGCTTTTTAGAATCGATATTGAATCAACCTCATTTTAAAAAACTTTTTTCGCCCAGCCATACCTGATTCTATTTATTGCTTGATTTTTACCATACAGCATTTAGGTCCAATTATGGAGTTCAGTTCATGCGATTTAGTCAGTATGACAATAATAAATAATATAATAATAAACGTTACAGCTACAACATGATACGCACTTGAAATGAAACTGCCCAGTAAATGAAGTTACAGATTGTCAGAGGTTCCTTAGTTTTACCCCTAAAGTTTTATATTGGTTATAGTTGAGTGAGTTGGTTTCACTGAAAAATAACATCCATTTATTATGACTGAACCACATTTGTGGGCGGCGAATCCCTGAAATAGAGAGACAATGGCTTTTCCTGTCACCAAACTAGTAATCGGATCCATCCAGAGAGAAAAGATCTGATCTGTGGTCTGCTGACATGCTCGGTTGGTTGCGCTTGCCCTTTGAGCCAGTATCTTGCCGTTCTAGAACTGAAGTTTTGTTAAGTTTCTGATTTCTTGATTGCGAGTTTCTTGACATATAGAAACTGCCTTTGTGGTTTCATCAGTTCTGCTGTTTTATTCTTAGCCATGGCTTGATGGCCTTTTTACTTCCCTTACGTTCTTGTTGAACCTAATAAGGTAAACCACTTTGTTAATTTAGTTCTGAGGATCCTGTCAAACCCACAGAGTGAAACCCTTTTTTTTCAGCAGGAGGCCTTTTCAATTTCAGGTGGGTTGGTGATCAGAGCAGTGACTTTGGCTGTGTGTCGGATGACCGTATTGGCAGACTGGATTTCCAGTGTCCCCATGAGGCCTCTGTTTAATCCGACCCGACTCGCTTTCCTCAGTGAAAGCTGGCCTGAGAAAGTCCAGCTCCAATCGTGAGTCAGCTGTTGAAGTGCCACTCTGCAGGCAAAGCCGTAACGTGCAAAACAAGTACTGTGCTAAAAAAAGCATTCGCTGAGGGAATCACTTAGGGAAATGGGCATATAGGCTGCCAGATAACCGTTGGGTCTGTGAAACGGGAAAGACCTTCAACAGCTTACAGGAAGACTCAAGCGGCCTTGCTTGCCCGTACAACTTAATACAATTGCATTGTTTTGTAGTGCATTTTTGTATGTGTTGTCACACACATTTCAGTGAGGATCTCTACTTTGGGTCATCCAGTCAGGTTAAGGGGTGGGGATGTTGTTCCTGGTCGTGATGGTGTAGATGAATCCATCTATAAACTTAAATCATTCTGTGCCTGACAAGGCATTTCCTTTAAGGTGTGAGAGAGAGAGGACCCTCCTTCCATCCCCGTGTGAAGGGTATAGTTATGGTGTCATACACCTGGAGCCTTGACCTTTCCTTGACTCGGACATTAATCACCGGAATGATTTCAGAATGATCTCTTGTGAAATTGTTTGTTTTCGTTTTTGTGGGTCAAAGGTCAGCTCATGTTTTAATCCCTGATACTAGACAGATTTTTTATGTATTGGCTAAAGAAACATTTCCTGTGTACATCCTGTAATAAAACCATACACGTTACATTCAAAGTGATAGTTCACCCACAAAAAGATCTGTCATTAATTACTCACCCTCTTGTCATTTCAAACCTGTATGTCTTTCTTCAGCAGAACACAAAAGATTATAATTTGTAGAATGTTGTTAACAGCCCCCACTGACTTGCATTGGTTTTGAGTCCATACAATAGAAGTCAATGGGGGCCAGTCTTCAAAATATCTTTTGTGTTATGCGGAAGAAAGAAAGCCATAAAGGTTTGAAATGTTAAGAGGGTGAGTAACTGATGTAAATCTTGATGGTCTGATTTAGTGATCGACCGATATTGTTTTTTAAAACAGATACCGATTATTTGCATGATTATGTGCCTGATACCCGATATGCAGAACCGATGTTTATTTACTGTTATGCTTCTGTTTTGACACACTGATTACAAAACAACTGAACAAACTATTTTATTTTGTAAAATCACTCCCTCCTCGCATACAAGGAGTGAGACGCGTTATATAACCATTCTTTCACTAATAAACATTTAAATAAATACAACCCTGTAGAATAAATTATTTATCTCCACAAGCGATCGCAGTTTGAATGTAACATTAGTAACTGCATATTTAAACAGTGCTTTGTCCGCAGGTATTTAATAAGACTGAAAAAAATATTATTAACATAACATACCAGTTGAGATATGCAATGATTTATATGCCGTTTTGTTTGTTACTTTCATGACAATGTATTATTCCATCAGTGTTTCCCATACAATGCATTTACTTGGGCGGGCCGCACATTTTGGCGTCAAATTTTGTAATTTTTTATCCATCCGTGAGAGTGACTGTATCTGTGATTGATGAACATCTAGACGCATTTTGTCAAATCTGAAACACAAAACTAAGATTATCATCGCATGTGTTTGTTGGACAAATGCTTTTGGTCTTGATAATGAAATGCAAATGTACCAGACACTTTAACGCTCTAAACCAACACGCTTGTTCTTGCAGCCTTTCTCAGAATATGATATGCATGTCTAGCAATCTTAAAATCACTCTTGTGCGATATTGGGATGTCTTTCATTCCTGCACAGACACTCCCTGGGTCAGGCACTCCTGTCTAACATTCTTTCATCTGTTCATGTGTTTATCTGTATCTTTATTAGCTTCTGTTCGCTCGCTTTGTTGCATTTGTGGGGTTTGAAATGATTCCACTTTATCCTTTAAGGGTTAAAGTTCAAGCAGTCTTGAAAGAAACCTGACCCCATCCGACACTGCTGGGAGTCTCACAAAGGGAGGAAATACTATAAATAAATCAACAAATAAACATGGCATCCACCAGAGCAACTCCTGTAGAGCATGGAAGTCAAAGACAACACCCCCCGTTGCCTTCCCTCTCTCTTTTCCTGTTCTCTGTTCTCTTCATCTTACTGTTCTGTTTAATATTGCTTCTGTTATGTGAGGGTTGACTGCTCAGATTTGAAATATTGGTCGAGTAACAAACTTTAAACATGATCTGTGTAAGTGATTTGTAAAAAAGTTTACTAAAGGATGATTTTACAAAAGCGCTTACCCGGAAATACTTCAGAAATGAGACACTTTGTCAGGTTTTGGTGATTGGGTTAATTTTTTTTAAGCATCGTGAGGCTTTTTATTTTGGCAATTGTTGAGTTTTTTTTTTTTGTAGATTACTGGAAACTTTCATTGAGGAACATTTAACATTGTTTTCTGATATGTGAATAAAGCATCTGCCTTAATTTGATCTCTTGTGATGTTTTGGTAAGGGGATGGCCGTTCTCCTGAGCTCCCCCTATGTTGTAGGGCTTGTATTAAAAACAATGTAGGTCTGTGTATTAAAAACAATGTAGGTCTGTTTAACAGAAAGAAATGTTTCCAACTGGTAAAATTGTCATGGCTTCAAACAGTGCATTTGTTTCTTTTAAACTGAGCTTGTGCTAAAGTTTTATTTTGTTTAGAATGTGTAAAGGACACTCACATTTTTCCATCGTCCTGTCCAAGCCCACATGCTGCATCCAACCCTCTTTAGAGACTATTATTGAATATTCATTGAGAAGTTTGACTTGGGATCATGTATACACAAACACTGGTGTGTATTTACGAAAAGCATTTTATTGAGAAGCTGTAGTCTAAGATATTTTATTTGTATGTCTCGAAATCAAACCCTTATCTGCTGTGCTGTGGTCATTATTTTGAAACCTTTGTCATTTTTTCTTATAAAATATTGATTGGTTAGGTTATTGATTGGTAATGTACTTTACACTTTTGAAATGTAAAATCAAGATTTAAAATAAAGGTGAAAGTGTCCATTACAATTCTCATAGTCCTGTAAAACTTATTTTTGTGTGCTTCGATAGAGGCGTGTCCAGGATTAACGTTAGATAAAGAATAACCTTTGTTTGCCAAGCTCTGCAGCTACATGTTTTTGTATTTTGATAATCAATTTATATTTTACTCGAGTAAATTATGTATCTGTAGTTTAATGTTGCTGAATGAATTATAGGTGGTAAAATATGGTAGTAAAATGTTGTTAAGTCTGAATAAGAATTGATATACAATTAAATTGAACTATCATGCATGCTGAGCTGATCGTTGACTTCATACCTCTCGCTGGCATCACACCCACACCTGTCAATCGCTCTTGCTCCATTCACACATGTGCTTCAGGGAAGTGTGTTTGTGGAAGGTTGTAGTCCTATCTTGCATATGTGTTCTTGTGAAGGGAGTGGCAGTTCGTTTTAACCAAGAGTTTTATATCATTTCCGTAACTTGGTGATGTCATCAGATCACACCCACCGATCAAAGTCAAAGTATTCCAATAATTATACCGCTGTTGCAATTAGCTCGCGAACAAACTGTTTTATTGGTCAATGCTTATGGGCATTTTTAGGGTGTTTATTTGGCCATTATCTATTATACTTATGGTACACTTTGGTACTGACACAAGGCACCAAATGACTATTGTCGTGCCCATTGACCAATGTTGATAATCTCATAAATAAAAAACGATTTATAAACCGTAAATAAATTGAGGGGTGTTTAATTAATCGTATCGATTTTCAATACATTTTTTGTCTTCCAACAATTATGAAAAAAAAAAATGTGGTAACAATTTTGTGCTGCATTTCATTTTGGCAAGGATCGGATCACAATTTTTTTTATACTTTTTTAAATCTATGTTTTACTTTTATCTGTATTTATTAAGTTGAATTCAGTGTTAAATTGCCTATTTATATTATTATTTATAATTTATTCATTTATTGACATTGTTTCCAAAACTATGAGTAATCATGTTAAATAATCATGATCTCGTCATCATCGAGCACCCCTATGAATAATAAGACTGCGTGGCACATCAATCTTTCATTTATTTTCATAGGTGGCCTTGACAGTATTTTAGAGCACACATGACAATAGCAGTTATCATCCACATTTCTCACTGTGTTAGGTGTGCATTTAGTGTGTTGGGCAAACCTGTAGTTGTAAATAGTATGACTCTGGCCTAACGAGCGCATGTTTGGGAAAGTGGGTCTTTCTCTGTAATTCTTGCAACGTGGCGTGATGGAATGATGTCACCCACAACCAACTAATCACAGACGTCCCGCTTGGCTTTCCCTACCCGCAGGTATAGACGTGCACACACAGAGTCCCCTGTTTGAGCAGAGGTATTTTCAGACCCTGTCAAATGGCATTTGTTTACAGTGTGGATATGCCCGACACGTCCAGTCTGGTGTGTGTGTGTGTGTGTGTGTGAATGCTGAATTGTTTTTCTGGCAGTCCTGTCCCTGGTAGGTGGATGTCATATGAGGGGGGTTGGTGAAGGGGCTCATTATCCACTAAACTCAATGGAATCATTGTATTAGAGCGAGCTAGAGAGGCGGCAGGCCCAGAGACCCTTTTCCTAGTGTGATGTGATGCTGGTCTCTGTGTTTATAAGTTTAACAGCTCACTCCTCTAGATTGTTTTAAAGCACAGTGATAGGCAGATTTCTCATGTCAAACTTAGTAGAATTTTAGGCTTTGAAATAGATGCCCACATTGATTTTCCTGCGAAAACATCTTGAACATTCCAACGTTTAGCAGAACGCAAACCCATTTCCTGTTTGCCTGACTCTATGGCCTCGCTTCCTCTGATGTAACTTCCTGTTTGTTCTAGACTTTCACGGCTTGGTGCAACTCTCACCTGCGGAAGTCGGGAACGCAAATCGACAACATCGAGGAGGATTTCAGAGATGGACTCAAACTAATGCTGCTCCTAGAGGTCATCTCAGGTCAGTGAGCTTCAGCCGTTTCACCTGACACCATGTTATGGAATAGATTGTAATCAGATTTATCTGTGTGGGCCATTCTTCATTCATTCACCACACCTACATACCATAGTGTGACGGACTGTTGCTCATGCGTCGGTTTTATACCTCTGTTCTTAAAAATATATTTTTTTTTTCCGAAAAGAAAATTCTTTCATCGTTCACCTTCACCCACATGTCATGACTCTCTTTCTTATGCAGAACATAACTAGGGATATTTTGAGGAAGGTTGAAAACCAAAACATGACCCCCATTGACTTCCTTTCTCAAAATATATTTAGTTGTCTACAGAAAAAAAGAGTCTATGATGTTTATCAGAGAAGAATGTGACCAGGCTATTTAGAATGCTGATGGAAAATGTGTCATCGGGGAGTTTGACAACTAATTGCTTGTGTGTGTGTGTGTAGGGGAGAGATTACCAAAACCTGAAAGAGGCAAGATGAGAGTGCACAAGATCAACAATGTCAACAAAGCGCTGGACTTCATCGCCAGCAAAGGAGTCAAACTGGTGTCAATTGGTGCAGAAGGTACAAATGCATTCCTGCTCTGAAATCCTTTCAACGTGTTTGTGTATATACAATGGTGACCAGAAATCCAAAGGCCATTTATTGACAGACGTTTCACTGCCTTTCCTGCCAAGTGAAAATCCCACGACGGATATAAAGACACATGCATGTTTGTGTGCGTGTGCGTTCGGGAAATTGTGACCTTTCTGATCCTCCTCCCTATTGATGCAGTGGTTGAGAGACGGAGGCTGTTTTTCTTGTGTAATTACAAGGCACAAATCTTTTAACTTCTGCAATCAATTTAGCCGGAACCACTATATATGGACGTTTTGTAGATAATTTGAGATCATATTGTGTATTGAAAGTTTGAAAATCTCACCGTTAGCGATGTAAGTCGCTTTGGATAAAAGCGTCTGCCAAATGCATAAATGTAAATGTAGCAATGCTTGCAGGCTGATTATAGATTTGCCTGGAACACTTTACTTAAAGCCTTTATGTATAATGCATCATAAAGGGTTATTAAAGGGTATGATGCATTATAATTGTTCATAATGTGTGTTGTAAAACATTTAAGGTTGTTGTAAAGAATTATAACCAAATTAAAAAGTGTTATGAATAATTGTAACTACAGTAAATACATTATGAGACATTACAATGCATTATAAGGTGTAATACAAGACATAATTAATTCATTAAAACCACTTTTATAATGCATTATACATATATGCTTTAAGTAAAGTTTACAGATTTGTCTTTATAACATCTATCGGCATGGTGAATTGGTTCATCTGTCTTTTATCTGTTTTAGCATATAATGCGGTAAAGACAGTGTCATGCTATGTGTTGGTTCTCATAAACAGCCAGAACTAGTCATGACAGCATCAAAGTGGCAAACAAATTGTCCTTTTCAGCAGCTGTCTTATAAAAAGAGGCTGTTCCTTTTCATTGACGGTATTGTGTCTATGTGCGCATTTGTAGAAATCGTGGATGGAAACGCCAAGATGACTCTGGGAATGATTTGGACCATCATCCTCCGCTTTGCCATCCAGGACATCTCAGTGGAGGGTATAATTTTTGGCCTCGAGAAATGTTCTGAAGAATTTTGCACAGCGTAATTAAATGTTGTGCTTTGAAGGACAAAAAACAAAGTTATGGTCTTTTTATGAAGTTTCTTCACTCCACAGAAACCTCGGCTAAAGAAGGGTTGTTGCTCTGGTGTCAGAGAAAGACTGCTCCTTACAAGAATGTCAACGTTCAAAACTTCCATATCAGGTGTGCACCAGACTCATGTTAACTTCTGACTCTTTATTTGATTGATGCTTATTCATCGATTCTCACATCCAGGGAGTGTTAAAGCGGGTTTTGCATAAATCATTTTTATGGACATTGCTTTATTTGAATAAGCAAATGAACAAGCTACAGAGCGATTTTAAATGAAATCACTCTTGCGTTCGAACTACATTTACTGTTAACTAAACAGTATAAAACAGTTCCTTTAAAATAAACTAAGTTTGGCAAGCTATGGGATAGTCCAAAAATCACATTAGTTCAGAAACACATTACTGTTGCCCTCTGCTGGAAAATGTGAAAAATATCTCTCCTCTGTTTATTGGACTGTGTGGTTTTCTCTCTGTACAGCTGGAAGGATGGTCTTGCCTTCAATGCTCTGATCCATAGACACAGACCAGAGCTCATTGATTATGACAAACTGAGAAAGGTGCGTATATCATGAAAAAAAACAAAGAATAAAGCTGAGATGTTTACAAATATAAAAAATGCAATGGGCATGGATTTGTATAGTTAAATTGAATCTAAATAATTTACTTCAAGCTTAAAATAGGTATATAGAAAAATTAATGGGAAAAATACTTCTAAAAGTCTTCTATGGAAATCTCCTGATGTTTCTTTAGAATGCAGACAACGATTTTAGAGAGACTCTGTGTCTTTTACTACAGATATGTATAATTGATTTCCTGTGTATTAACAGGATGACCCAGTGACCAATCTGAACAATGCTTTTGAAGTGGCAGAGAGATACCTCGATATCCCAAAAATGTTGGATGCAGAGGGTAAAACCTGTTCTGTTCTTTAGTGTGCGTGTGTCTGCAAGTATGTTTTTATATTATATGTTACGTGTTTCTGCACGTGAGTGTTGCATGGTCAGGTGTATATGTGTGAGTGTGAGAGAGTGAATGAGTTGGTGTGTAATAGTTTGTTTGTGCTTGTCAGTACATGCCCTGTATTTCCAGGAGTTGTTCCTGGTCTCAGAAACACAGACATTGCAAACACCCACACCTAATGTCTTCCACAAACAGTGTGTCACCATGGTAACCCCCCCTGAGCATTATGTTGTTTCTCCCTCGAGCACGATGTCTCCAGGATTCACCCTGTTGCACCAACGCTTTTTTTGGTGCTGTATATATATGTGCATGTGTGATTATTCTGTAATGCGTTCCAATTCACATACAATCAATCCTAAGGAGAATACAGAATAAGAGTTCGCCGTAGTATTTAAAGGGATACTTCACCCAAAAATGAAAATTCTGTCATCAGTTACTCACCTTCGAGTTGTTCCAAATCTGTATAAATGTCTTTGTTCTGATGAACACAGAGAAAGATATTTGGAAGAATGCTTATAACCAGACAGATTTCACCCCCGTTTACTGGCATAATAGTCAAAAGTGCCCAGAACTGTTTGTTGTCCTACATTCTTTAAAATGTCTTCTTTTGTGTTCAACAGAGTAAAGCTATTTTTCCTACTATGGTAGTCAATGGGGGGCAAAATATGTTTGGTTACAAGCATTCTTCCAAATATCTTTCTCTGTGTTCATCAGAACAAAGACATGTATACAGATTTGGAAGAACTCGAAGGTGAGTAAATGATGACAGAATTTTCATTTTTGGGGCAAGTATCCCTTAAACCCCAGTACTTTAAAGATGGCGTGCTCAACAAGGTGATGAAATTTAACTACATTTTAATTCAGTTTGCAACTACAAAGTTTGTGGCATGAATGTTATTCATGAGTGTCGACTTTAGAGATGACGCATGTAATTTCTGGACCATTAGTGGCACTGAACAAAAATAATAATATTTAATGTGTTAATTTTAAGGTAATTTAATGCATAAATGCAAAAGCATTTGAATTGTTTCCTTTGATTTATAAAGCAACAATAACAGGACGTTGCACCAAAGTGCTGTACAGACAATAAGTTATTCAGATATTAAGTGAAGTGAAAGTGACCTAATTGTCAGATATGGTGACCCATACCCGAAATGTGACCTCTGCATTTAACCCATCCAGAGAGTAGTGAACACAGGCACAGCAAGTCGTGAACACACGTACACCCGAAGCAGAAGGGAGCCATCATATATATATATATATATATATATATATATATTTATTTATATATATATTATATATATATTATATATATTAAGGAAATACAACAACTATCAATACAATGACACAACTCAACACCCTTCGGTCTCGTGGGCTATACAGAGAAGATAAGCCTTCAGCCACCTTTTAAAACAGTTTTGCGTTGGGGAAAGTCTAATAAGGGTTGGAAGACTATTCCATTATTCCTACTACAGAAAGACAGATCACCAGATTGCTGTTTTTTTTTGTATAACCTGAAAAAAGTTACATAAGTTTGTGAATTGAATGAAGTCGTCCTTCCCATGTCATGTATGTGTGTTTTTGAGTGTGTAACAGCTGTTGTCTGCACGTGTCTGTTGTGTACGTGCAGTTATGTCCAACATTATGTCCGGGTGTGTATAACTCTTGTTTCCCTGCAGACATAGTGAACACTGCACGTCCAGATGAGAAAGCCATAATGACATATGTGTCCAGTTTCTACCATGCATTTTCTGGAGCCCAGAAGGTACCCTGCTCCCTCCCGTGACCCCTAACCCTTGACCTCTGTGACCCCAGCTCCTCTTCAGCATGGCTTTTTCCACCAGTACTGGAATAACCCAAGGGGGGCGCTGGTTGAAGACACAATTCCACGCATGCGGCGTTTAGCCACAATGCGTACGTGTCTCAACTCGCCCTCCTCTGGCCTACAACAGACTCTTTCTCTCAACAGCGGATTTGCTCTCTCTCTCACTACGTGGGTTGCCATGGTTATAACGCCGGACTCCGAACCCCGTTTTTCTTTCAGTGGGGGAGCCCATAAATTGTCTCTGCATAACCGACTGACCCCCAGTCACCCACTTGCTCACTCAATGGGAACTCACAGGCTTTGGGTCGCTTCGCTTCACCGCTATCTCTCTTTCTGCTGGCTTTGCTATAGATATCGTGGGCACTCTTCGGCCGGATGAGAAGGCTATTATGACCTACGTCTCCTGTTTCTATCACGCCTTCTCAGGTGCTCAGAAGGTGAGAAACCTTTGACCCCTGATGTTTGCCCCGTAACTCTTTAAGGCGCTTTCAGACCTGGTTTGTTCAAGGCCAATTTGAGGGATTTTATATACATTGAAAATCAGTCATAAAATCAGCTAAATGTCTTATCTGCATTGCTTTTCATATCTAGGTTAAAGTGGCATGTGACTGTGTGTCTAGAGGCGTGTTCGAAACCTGTTGGTCGTGAAATATAACCACATCATGATTAACAACTTCCCCATTGTTCTCATGATTCACTTTGATTCAAAGGCACAGTATGTTATAGATTAAGTCTTAAACATCTGGTCAATTATTACTACTTGCAACATAAAATAAAGGTAATGATATACATCTGTATTCTGACATCAGGACTAAATGAAAACAAACCAGGTGTGAAAGCAGATTAAGAGTAGAGGCCACTGGCTGGTCATTACAGCTTTGGGCTTCACCATTCCTAAACCCACTTCCGGCACATCTTCTTTACATACACTGTTTTTCTTTCTGGTTAACATGCTTATTTGGGTTTACCAGTCTATCACAACCTTCTTTAAATGCTGTTGAGACTAAAAGTTTAGCGTTTCTTATTTGCACTCATTGATGCACATGTTTGTGAGGTCACAAAACTGAATGCAAACTTTGACCAACATTGAGTGTAAATAGGAAAATCATAATGCAGTATACAAAAACAAATTCTATTAAAAAACACTGGGGTTACTGTTGGGTCTGTCTTTACACGGATATACTGAACCACTGTAATTTATGTTATTCATGTTATACTAAAGTCCAGAGAAACCGCGTAGTTTAACATTTTGTTTACATGGACTCAATTGAGCTAAATCCATTAAAGCATACAAAGGGCAAAAGGACATTTCAGCCATTTTATTCTTGCTATTGGTTTTAATGTGCTTTAGCATTTTACATGAGCAGTATGAACACTTTCTGTTTCAGCGTTAGTTAATGCTGTAAAGAACCCTGGTGAGATCCTCCAGCAGTGGTATAAAAATTGAGAATGCAGATTTGATTTGGAAAATGGCATGTGTATTTTGCAGTTAGATTACACGTTTTCAAAACTAACCAAGTTTGGTGTTTGCATGGAACGTCAATTAGCATAAGAGTTAGCAACGTGTAATGTTGATGTTAAGCTGGTCCTTAATTTTATTTGGCTATTTTTAACGCATGTGAATGTTTTGTAGCACAATATTAACTGACAACACTTGGAGTTTTGTTTCGTGTTGTGATCAATAAGCCATTTTCGTGCGTTTGAATGTAAATGTAAAGCACATTTAGCTAAACCCATTGACTAAACCAAAATCATAATAATCCTTTAGTTTTTTCAAGAGGCAACTAAAGACGGATTACTTATTGAAGTATACTGTGTATACTGTATCATGCGACATACGGTGTACACTATATACTTTTGTAGTATGCTGTTTGATGTATTCTTTAGACCCGGGATGTAAGGAAAGCATTTCAGCGATTTCAATTTTAAAAGGGTTTAATAATTATGATGTTCTGTGATAGGCTGAGACAGCAGCCAATCGTATCTGCAAGGTGTTGGCGGTCAATCAAGAGAACGAGCACCTGATGGAAGACTACGAAAAGCTGGCTAGTGATGTAAGTCTGTTTGTTTTTGCTGTTTAAGATCCCGTAGTTGGTTTGCATCTCAGTTTCTTATTCTAACCCTCATTAATTTTCTTTAGTTGTTGGAGTGGATACGCAGGACAATTCCATGGTTGGAAAACCGTGCTCCAGAAAAGACCATGACAGAAATGCAGCAGAAACTGGAAGATTTCCGTGACTATCGGCGCGTTCACAAACCACCCAAAGTTCAGGAGAAGTGTCAGCTAGAGATCAACTTCAACACATTGCAGACCAAACTTCGTCTGAGCAACCGACCTGCCTTTATGCCATCTGAAGGACGCATGGTGTCGGTAAGAAACGGTTCACAACCCACCCTGTAATGTTTACTCTTAACCCAATTATCTGACATTGACTGTAAAAGTAAAACATTTGGCTAAGAATTTTTTTTTTTCTAGGACATTAATGGGGCATGGCATAAACTGGAAGGTGCAGAGAAAGGCTATGAAGAGTGGCTACTGAATGAAATCCGTCGTTTGGAGAGGCTTGACCATCTGGCAGAAAAATTCCGCCAGAAAGCAGCCATCCACGAGAGCTGGACAGATGGTATGCTTGCAAAAACCATACCTTCATAGGCAAAGATCACTAACTTATGTTTGGCCTCATGCTAAAATTCACCTTCAGCAAGACACATTTTCTATTTTCCTTTATGGTTGTTTAATTCCTACAATTGTCAATCAAGACGTGTTCATCGTTCAGTCATACGGTTACTTAAATATCTGTGATTGTTTGTAGGTAAAGAGGCCATGCTAACACAGAAGGATTATGAGACCGCGACTCTATCTGAGATCAAAGCTCTTCTGAAGAAGCACGAGGCATTCGAGAGCGACCTCGCCGCTCACCAGGACCGAGTGGAGCAGATTGCCGCCATCGCACAGGAGCTCAAGTGAGAACATGTCAAAAACAAAGCCAGCAAAATGAGAGCTAATGAATCAAATTAACAGAATTTAAGGGCTGAAAGTTAAGAAAAAGCACGATATTGAAAAAGAATAACAGGCTTATGCTTATGTTCTAGTGAGCTGGACTATTATGACTCTCCAAGTGTTAATGCACGCTGTCAGAACATCTGTGAGCAGTGGGATGCTCTGGGTTCTCTCACACAGAGCCGTAGAGAGTCTCTTGAGGTATGTTCGCTTTTTAGAAGAAACGGTTTCTGACACATTTATACGTGTGCTCTTCATCACTCTGTGTGTGTATATGTTGTGTGCAGAGGACAGAGAAACAGCTGGAGTCCATTGACGAACTCTATCTGGAGTACGCCAAGAGAGCAGCGCCATTCAACAACTGGATGGAAGGAGCCATGGAGGATCTACAAGACATGTTCATTGTACACAACATAGAGGAGATCCAGGTACAACACTAACAATGTTTGGAATGAAAGGGAACGTTTAACTTTAAAAGCTATCACTTTTTACCAAAGTAATTTATGTCGTGAATGTCTTTTTTTGTTTACTTTAAACAAAGTCCGTTTACTGATGTCTTGCCACTCGGCGGCCATGTTTGCAACGGCTCTGGGCAGCTATTTATGTCATAGCAAATCCACAGTCCTATCTACTTGAATGGGGGAAGGCAGATATTTCAAAAATCACTGGCAAAAACCACAATTAAACAGCATATTTCTGATCAATAATTAAACATGGCATGAACTGTCTCATAACTTTGGTTTTCTAAGCTTAAATTGTGTAAAAAATCGCCTCATCTACTGCACACAAGCTGGCAAGCGCCTCAGGGGATCCCCACCCCTCTTTATTGATTGACGATTGGTTTGTTTTACTGGAATGCAGAACTTCCTTAGCTGAAGCGGCCATATTGAGCGTTGCATTCCTCGCCATTCATTTTAACGGCAGTGGCGCATCTTGTTAATATTATTGTTTGCTTTAAAGGCCTTTCGCTGGGATCTCTGGTTACTCTCTTTTAAGAATGGAATAACGGAATGTTTTTTTGCTATTTTCTTCCTGTAGGGACTGATAACAGCTCACGAGCAGTTCAAGTCCACTCTTCCAGAGGCGAATAAAGAGCGGGAAGCTATCCAGGCCATCCACGCTGAAGTTCAGAAAATCGCTCAGTACAATGGCATCAAACTGGCTGGAAACAATCCCTACACCACCATCACCCCTCAGAGCATTGACAGCAAGTGGGACAAGGTAAGATTGCGAATAGCTGCCTGCACTTCTGCCCTTCCACCACAGTTGAGTTTGCAGATATTGATGTAGTGCTGGTCTCTCTTTTATCCACACATAGGTGCAGAAACTTGTACCACAGCGTGATCAGGCTCTTCAGGAAGAACTCTCTCGCCAGCAGTCTAATGACCATCTCAGACGCCAGTTTGCCAACCAGGCCAACATGATCGGACCATGGATACAAAACAAGATGGAGGTATAGTTACTCAAGTCTCTCTGACTTATTTTGTTTTTGGAAAGAATAAATGCTCGATAATTCGTATTGTGTCTTGATGTTTGTGTAGGAGATCGGCCGGATATCAATCGAGATGAACGGAACGTTGGAGGATCAGCTAACCCATCTGCGTCAGTATGAGCAAAGTATCATTGAATACAAACCCAACATTGATCAACTGGAGGGAGACCATCAGCTCATTCAGGAAGCACTTATATTTGACAACAAATACACCACTTACACAATGGAGGTATGTATCTCCAAGAAACGGCAACGTTTTCACAGAGAAAATTACTGTTGTCAGACCAACTTCATCTACTTACTTTGTTTCTCTAGCATCTGCGTGTTGGCTGGGAGCAACTCCTCACTACGATCGCTCGCACCATCAACGAGATCGAGAACCAGATTCTCACTCGTGACGCTAAAGGCATCAGTCAGGAGCAGCTTCACGAGTACCGCACATCCTTCAATCACTTCGACAAGGTCAGGGACTCAAAACCATATATTTTTTAAGACAGTTTAAGTTATTTACCGTCAGTGTATTAAAGGAATATTTGAGTAAAAATATACAATTTCCGGAGTTTCACTTTGATGTCACTTTAAACTTACATTTTTGTTTAGTTGTAGTTCTTTCGTGAAACACAGGACGTTTTGCTTAACTTTTCCTTTAATACACACAATGTCATCCCATTAGAATGGAGTAATTTTAGACTGTCGAGACAGACAAAAAGATGTTCATATAAAGATGAACGCGGTAGATGTAGCGCATGCTGCTCATGTCAAGGCTGTGTTTAATTTCAGCGTGATTGATGCATGTTAAAAATAGATCTCAGTTTAAAGTTTTGGTTGGACTTGTTTTAATACCTTCTCACTCGCTCCACTTTCTCCATTTATTCTGGCACTAATGGGAAGGAAACATCTCTTAAAATATACACAGCGTCAAACACCTCTGACCTGAAATGTACCACCTGTATAGTCTGGTGGAAGTGAGTAAATGCGAGGCGTTTTACGTTAGACATAGGTTTAGTTAAGAGAAGGAAAAGCAAATGTAGTGCACTCAGAATATTTAAGTATACATTTCTGCTTGACATTCATAAGAATTCAGGTCAGTCGTGTAAGATCTTTGTTTGCCATCAGTCCACGTCATTGTCTGACGTCGTCAATGTTTTGTCTCCATCTCTATATGTTATGCATCCACTTCCATCCCAAACATGCCATCATGTCAATGTGTATCACTACCACCGATCTTCATCTGCATGCTCTGATTCTTCCGTCCACTGGCGTTCATTGTGTGCTACAGGACCACAGTGGCGTCTTAGCAGCTGAGGAGTTCAAGGCTTGTTTGATCAGTCTTGGTTACGACGTAGAAAACAACAAGCAGGTATGAACACACGAGGAGGGGAAGCTTTAGGGTGCATGGTGTATGTTTGTGTCACTCATTAGTTGCATCATTAACTAACTGGCTTGCTCAATCACTCACCTGTCCTATTGCTTGAGAAAGGGTGCCCTCTGCAGGTCAGCTGAGGTTATTACTTGATTTTAACTATTGTCAATGCTTCCTTTTCTTTCCTGTTTTCACTTTTCTTTTCCCTGACATAACTTTCCACAATTCTGACTTTTCAAACTTCCTCTGATTCTTTACCCTCAATTTCTCTGGTGTCCACCTGTTCTTTTCCTATCTCCCTATCCTACACCTTGCGTTCCATAGAAACGCACAGGGATAATGGACTGCGACGATTTCCGTGCGCTGCTTATTTCCACTGGGAACAGCCTGGTACTGCTACCCGTTTTATTTATTGCTTTGCAATTTACCCAAAATCCCCACTTTTGCTTTTGTTTATGTTTTCTCAAAATGTTTTGACTGGCGTTTTTCTCTTAGTTTGTTTTGAAAATGTTTGTTGATCTTTATAAGAGTAAATCAGATGGATATGTGTCTGTTCAGTAGCTTTTATTGTTGTGTCATTGTAGGAGTTTAAAGAAATATTGTGGCATGACATATCACAATACAAGAAATTAGGATATGTATCCTAGAGCTATAGCAATTGTTTTATATAATGTTTAATCCTATTGTTTAAAATTACAATGCCTATGATTGTTGAATCATTGTAATTAGTTTATCAATGTTATCAAACAACCCTGCTTTCATTTACATAAAATACAATGTCTACTGTGAGCAAAGCCCACAAATAATATCTCAAAAGTATTGTACCCGCGGTCCATGGGATTTATCTGGGTTAACCTCTTACCTTTGGTGTTCAGGCTGATGCTGAATTTGCTCGTATTATGGGCATCGTTGACCCCAACAACAGCGGCGCAGTGACATTCCAAGCGTTTATCGACTTCATGTCGAGGGAAACGACCGATACAGACACCGCAGACCAGGTCATCGCCTCATTTAAGATCCTAGCTGGAGACAAGGTAAGAATGTTTATATCAGTATACAAGTATGTGTCCGATCTAAAGAAAAACTTTGAAAATAGGGATGCACAATAAATGGTAATTTTAATGTTATCGGTATCGGCCGATAATAAAATTTAGGCCGATATATTATAGCCGGTAAATCATTAATAATTTCCTCTGGTTAAACCACTTCAGCTGCACGCTGCTCTCAGTTAAAATACATTACAGTACTTTCTTTCTGTCATGATCATTCACTTACTGCTATTAGCAAAACATTGTTGATGTAGGTACAGTATGTAGACTGCTTTCTATCTTGAGACCTGTTAGACTTGTGGCTATTAAGAACATCTTATAGTTGCTCTGGAAGAACATCTATAATTTGTTTATTAAATAAAAATGTACCATAAGAGTGTGAAGGTTAAAGAATCGTTTACTAGTAGGCTTGGTACATGATTTTCAGGGGAATAAAGAGAACTAATGGTTACCTTGTTTTCTGCAGTGAATGTTTTCAAATAAAAGCAGTTGTCCACTTTTGCCTTTTGTTTAAGTCTTAGGGAACTTTATATGAATATTGAGATACTGTATATCGGCCAATATATCGGTTATCTGCTTCCAATGTTGAAGCATTATTGGTTATCGGCCAAAATGTACATATCTGTGCATCCCTAGTTTAAAACTATTATTCACACGTTCTTCTCTTTCAGAACTACATCACAGCAGAAGAGTTGAGGCGTGAGCTTCCTCCCGACCAGGCGGAATACTGCATTGCCCGAATGGCACCTTATACAGGTCCAGATGGCATCCCGGGTGCACTTGACTACATGTCCTTCTCCACCGCCCTGTACGGAGAGAGCGACCTCTAAGGGCAAACTCCAGAACTCCGGAGCAGCGCTCTCTCCCTCTCTCTCTCCTGTGCTGATCTTCTCACAGACTAAATAGATGAGAACACTGAATGATGCCGCCTTTTTCTCACCCATGTAGTCCTTAAAGAGATCAGCGCTCCTGAGGAAGAGGAAGATATTTAAGAGTGTTGGAAATGGGACTTAATAGCACATCTGAGGGGAGGGGGGATAGATGTAGGGGAAGGGGTTACCATGGCATTATGGGAGGAGCTAATAACTGTTGATGAAGCTTGCCACACCTTTTGATTCAGTGTAACTCATGTCAGTCTTAGAGAGCTTAAGGAATGGAGATGAAAGATATAGGAGACGATTATTGCAGGTTCAGAGTGTCAAGGGTGAGGGTGTGCAGGTTTGGATTGCTGCCGGCGCTCAGGCTCTTTAAACTCGTTTCATTTTCCCCCATTATCTTGATGTATATAATACAATTGAAGGTGCCCAAGGAAATTTTTTACAACAGCGGTAATGTAAAGACACTTAACGTTTTCTCTTTAGGCCACTTGAATATAAAAATATATTTTTGAATTCGAATCTACTAAAAGTGAGTTTAAAGAATTGGCATCGGCTGCACTCTTAACCTGCACCCTCTTACTCCTGGCGGGGAGGGCACAAGCTATTCCAGTTAACATGCTATTTTGTTTGTTTTAATTTTGTTGTTTTCTTGCTAGGGTTGGTGGGGAGGGAGGTTTGGTTTTGGATATGTTGTTTGGCAGATAGCAAAGCTGTATATCGTAGGAAAGTGAAGAGAATGAGTCAAAGTGTTTTGATATAGATTTTTGCGACATGCCCTCTTAACCCATTTTGCTGGATCAGTGGAAGACTTCGAAAATCTAACCTCAGCTTTTTCCTCCTATTTTATTTCTCTCCTCTCCAGCAATTTTGAGTTAGCGGGATTCCACGCTGTACATACTTGTTTTCCAGTACACAGAACTGTCATGTGGTTACATAGGGCTTCATAAGGATGGAGGTTTTGTAAAATGTGCAGTTTCACCCCTGCGCAGAACTGGTTTGATTTTATTTTGGGGTTGAAGAATGAAGTTACAAAAGCACCTGGTGTCATTTCCTTTTCCCCACACAGTCGACCATACAGCAGCCTCTCATTGATTCTAGACCCAATCGTGTTCCCATGTGGATTTATCTACCTGTAACTTATAATGACAACCATCTCTAATTGTTTCTTAGATATTACTGAATGTCCATGTAAGAGCTTCGGTGATGATGTGAGCAACATAGCCTTGTACTGACCCCTCTAGTATTGTACTGACCCCTCTAGTAGTGTCATTGACGATACGGCTATTGAATGAAAAAATGTTTTTATTTAGTTAGAAATAAGCAATGTGCCTGGCAGGTGCAGGATACGCTTTCTCCCACATGTTTTTCTTTTCCTTTCGTTGTACGCTCGTTTTTCTCTTTCTATAGGAAAAGGGCAGGGACCCAATGTACAGCTCTGGAGGTTGAGAAGGAGTGGGGGAGCTGAAGTCTTAATGAACATTCCATTATGTCTTAATTAAAATTAAATTACTGTTGAATAAATCTATGCAATCATATGTCAGATAGCAACCATGCTCGATAATGAATGGCAGGGGTGATTTGCAATCAAAAGTGTTCGATTTCTGCAAGTAAGAACAAAGTAAGGTTAAAGGAGAGGTTGGACAGATGTTTTCCGAAGACTTGGACCAAAAGCCTACTCTTATAGTCTGCGAAGTTAAATAAAAGCATTTGGAGTCAGATTTTTTTCTTTCTTTTTATACTCTTTAATATCAAACCTTATCTGCTGTACTGGAAATTTGCAAAAACGGCTTTCTGTCTTGAAATGAAAAGTGAATTTCACATGCACACATAAAGTTTCCTTATAAAATATTACCACTTGGAATGATTTGTCTGTGTCCCTGCTTGCTTGGAATTAAGCAAAAGCTTAAAATTTAGAACAAATCTGACATATTATTGGATTGAAGAATGATGTCTATCGATGGAATTGATGTCAAAGTGTAGTTGCCACAGAAAATAACTACAAGTCCCCCATTTTTTTGGAAGATTGTCGTAGCCCAAATGTTAAATGGGTCGGCATAAGACAAATCTGAGACTTACTGACTTTGTCTTTTAGGCCATTTTTTTATTTCGGTCATAAAAAAATGAACGGGTAATATCTGTAT
Source organism: Triplophysa siluroides (assembly GCA_006030095.1). Taxonomy (NCBI): domain Eukaryota; kingdom Metazoa; phylum Chordata; class Actinopteri; order Cypriniformes; family Nemacheilidae; genus Triplophysa; species Triplophysa siluroides. Next base: position 67,707 of record VCII01000482.1, on the reverse strand, counting down.
AATCTAGTAAGGTAAATGCTGTTTATAGAGCTCAATGTCTACTTAACAATTGAAGTTTAAGTATTTGTGTAGTACGTATAATAGATGTATGAAATATTAATGTTAGTTTTAAACGGCAGTTTTTTACTAACTACTAGTTAGCATAATTTACGCAGATAACCTCCAATAGGTGTTCACTTACCGTCAGGCTTTCCTGTGTGTGATTTTGGCAGTTTATGCTGTCGGCTGTGTTGTTTAATATGAATGAAACGTGACGGGAAGTTTCTTAATGTCAGAAAAGGCTATTATAGCAACTCGACAGCGTACAGTACGCTCTCATCCTGACAGTTGCAGCGCTGGTGTCGTGCGCTCTGTATAAACGCCGTTGTGTCAGCAATCATGCTGGGGTTTACGTTTAATTTTAGAATTAAATATTTTCACGTTAAAATTTAAACAATATACCTTAATTTTGTTTTATTGCAGAAAACGATCAGAAAGAATTTCAGCATTAATCTAGCTACTGTTATTTTTGCTAGTTAAACCTAAAGTAATAGTATGGAAGCATATTGGTAGCAATTTTCAAATTGAAATGCAATTTGCAAAATGGAAATGCATTCATTTAAAACAACATATGTGCAACATTAGGTGAAAAATGAAAATTCAATAAAATAATTTACATTTTGTAAGTTCCTACACTATGCATTTAAATCTCATATTAAAATTAGTTAAACACTCCTTCAGTTGAACATTAAAAAGGTCAGCTTTCCTGTGGCTCAGTGGTTAGAGCATGGCGCTAGCAACGTCATGGGTTCGATCACAGCGATTGCACATATTTAAAAAAATTCATATATAGTACAATGCAATGTAAATCGCTTTGGATAAAAAGCCTACTGTGCGTGTGCCAAATGTGTAAATGTAAAAATATTTTTTTTTGCCAAGCAAAACTGTAGCAAAATTATCATTTAAATGTTATTTTCCCTAAATGCATTAATATTCACAGGTTGAACATTTGGGATTGCGCTCTGAGTGTTGCAAAATTCCATATGGACTTGAAAATGCATTTTAGCGTGACAGCGTCATTGCGTGAAGGCGGAGCCAGCATCGCTCGTCGTTACGTGCTGTTTTGAGGTGTTGGAAACACGTTAAATCGCATGCACATTTTTCATCATCGACACATTCAGTATTTGTTGTTGTCTTAGTCAATATCTTAATCATTTAGAAATATTGTTAACGTTTCCGTAACTTCAGGAATCGAGTTACAGTGGACCTGTAACAGCCCAAACGGCGGCACCCGGATGATTAAGAAACCAAGATCTTCACTTTGGCAATGTTTACGTATATTTGTGCATAATCTCTCTTACACTGCCTCCAGCACTAAAGTACAGACAGGTACACTTGGGTTTTTCCACATGGATGGGTCTGTTTGGGCTGTACAGTCCCACAAAACGACTATTTCTGAATAAGTGTGTGAAGCTATTACGACTAAAAAGAAAATAGTCAAAATACTGAATGTGTTCATGCTAAAAACGCGCAACATGAGATGCTCCGCCTTTTCGCAATGACGCTATCTTGGCCATACAATCAATCCGGGAATGCATTTTCATTTTAATTTAGCAATTTAAAGAGCGTTAAAATTACATATTAAAAGTAGTGTAGGAACTGACAAATGTAAATTAGATTATTGAATTTTGCACCTAATATTGTACAAGGGTTATGTTTGGGGTAGTCGTGGCTCGGGCTTGTAGCCCAAACGTTGCCGGTTCGAGGCTCAGTACCAGCAGGGATTGTAGGTGGGGGAGTGAATGATCAGGCTCTCCTCCACCTTCAATACCACGGCTGAGGTGAGACCCTTAAGCAAGGCACCGTTGTTCCCCGGGCACCTCAGAATTGGCTGCTCACTGCTCTATGCTGATTGGAAATACAAAAGTCATTTAGGTTCTACACCAATATTCCTTGAAAATAAAATTTTATCGAAGGTGTTCATCAAAATATTTATGTTTATAAAAATAAGTCATTCAAATGTAAATATGTACACATTTTTTAAGGAAAAAAAATGTTATAATGTTAACATCTGTCTTTACAGGCGGTACAGATATCTTGCATATCGAAGCTTTGTAAGCAGGTGCTATTTAGAACAGAACGTCAGAGTTGTTCTCCCGTCCTGCGTTGTGCTTCGCATTCGGCAGGAGTTCCCCAATCCGGATGGACAGTTTGTTGGCTTCTAACCGCCCCTCGACTGAAGCGCGACACGTGCTTGTGAACAACTTCCTCCTTCAAAGGCCTTTCAAACTGAGAGGACAGGGGTGCAGGAATTGGGATTTGTTTCACCTTCTCCACAAATGGTGCGGGGTCTGCAAACACCTCCTCAAAGACGAGCTTCATCAAGTCAGTTACATAGTCTGTAAATATACGGTACAGAAGGAAATTTCATTGTATATATTACTGTTGTTACAATCAAATGCATTACTAAGTGTAGATTGCATTTGTAAATGTATGACAATAAAACACATTATATAACATACCATATGAAGGAGCTGTCTTTAGTGGCTTTGCAGTGGCTTCACCCTTCTTTGACTTGGGGAAAACAATCTTGTACATTGCTTGTCCTGACATTGTTACTGCCTGCTTACGGTCTCCATTTTCATTGTAGTGCATTGCTGCAAGGTACAACCTGCAGTACAATAATGAAATATATGTTAAAAAACACATAAACAAAGATAATCATGCATATTCATTATTTTAATATCATATAATATATTTGACCTGCACAACATTCCAATGAACGGAAAAACAACATTCTTGGGGGCAAAACGCAGGATCACACTGTGAAAGGCTTCTAGTGATGAAGTCTGGTAATGGTGACTGAGCTTTTCCACATCCTTCAGAACTCGCTTATTGTTCATGATCTTTTCCACTTTGTAGAGAGGCATTGACCCTTGAATGAGAAAGAGAAACAATATTAAGCATTTCATTAATATTAGAAAGCTTTTTTATAACTTGTTCACATTATAAAATAATCTAAAATTCTGATGCATACCTGGTTGGAACCATTTTTGGGGATCTATAGTCACTTTGTCTGCATGTGCGCATTTCGGGAATAGAGGGTTCTCATGAATGTGTACATTTTGGATGTGGTTGAACATCGAAGTATATTTTGCCACCTTCTCTGGACCAGATGTAGATGACATAGCACTCCAATATACGTGATTCTTGATGCTGGGCAACCACTTCTTCAATATCTCGCACCCCTTTTTTTGTGAAAGTTTGTCCAACTTTTTAGACAAACCTGTAACAAAGTATTAATATTGTGTATGAGTGGTACAAATATTAACATCATAAAATAATCATAACAACAGAAAAAAAAGTGTTTGTCATTACAGAGCACTGTTGGTCACATAATACACAAAGCTTAGTAGTCACCTTTTTCGAAGTGCCGCACATCGTAGAACTGTACGATGCTGCACCCTCTAAGAAACTTCTGGATCTTTGGACGACGACCCGTTATGATGTATTCCACAGCTATACCATTAGAGTCCAGATGGTCTAGACAACGCTTCAAGCCCTCCTTCTCCATGTGGTAGCTACCACCTACCTCGTTGCACTGGGTGTACACAAAATTTTAAAGGCGTAAACCTGCAAAGTAATACTTCTTATATGGTTACATTGTGGAGTTTAAGATATAAAATAAGTCTACCTGAACAAGCTGCATGTCAAGAATGGTATTGCTGTCCAGGTGCATCAAGGTGTAGCTGCCGAACTTTGCTGTGTCCCCTGAAAAAAAAGTAAGAGGGCAATTCCAGCGTTATGGACGTGACATTTTGCGTTATGGACGTGACATAAAAATGCTCAGAGAATGAATTTGTTACGAATAAATTTAACCATCTGTTTATATTTTACTAAACCCTTGTTGATAGAGTCTAAAGATCAAAAAATGTCAGTCTATGAACAAATTTTCTATTTTAAAAAAGGGAAATAAACATGCACATGTGACAAAAAAAGGATGTGGTTTTTGGGAGATGACAAACTTTGAAATAAAATGCACAATCCTGAAGCAATAATACCCAATAAATGGAGAGGGGATTTAAAGTAAATAGTTACTTTATTTAAATTTCCATGTGTCCATTTATGAGAAAAGGCACTTACCTGACTGTGAAAAATCATGCACTAAAAATAAAACACATGCTTTACAAATTCGAAGAAAGCTCTCACGTGGGTATTTAAACCACCAAATGTTAAAATCTGTGCTGTTACCATAGTAAAAACCGTTGGTAAAAACTTTATTTTTTCACAGCAAGGTTGACATTTTCATGGAACTGCCCAAGACTGAATTTTCTCCCCCACATCGTGCCCACACCAATCTCATGTCATGGTGTGCTGTTTTAGGTAATCCAAAAAATAATCAGAAGACTCCAGATAAACATATTCTTAGATCTAAATATAAACGTACCCGTTGAAACAGCCCTCATATCTCCAGCAACTGCAACTTTTCTCCTTTCTTGCAGCTTCCTGAAAAGATTGTTTTGATCCACGTTCCACTTGTGTATGATAGCAGGCTCTAGGTAGTTCCTAGCATGTCTCCTAAATGCATCATAGGGGATGATCCGAAGCTGCATGGAGTTGCAAATCTAAAAAATGATAAAAAGCATTATAAACTACATATTAATAGAAGCGTGACTGAAACGGAATTATGATCAGAAGGGTAATAAAAGCACCTTTTTAAATTTAAAGTAGGATGCACCACTAAAGTAAATAGCTGCAGACACCAGTAGGTTTCCAACAGGGGTACTTCCAATGACAGGCTGACTCTCCCACTTTCTGTAATAATTGCACCTTGTGCAAAGCTGGGTGTACGACACATAGGTGCCCATTCGTCGAAAGTGCACATGGCATTTTGTTTTGCAAATTGGGCATGTGTCAAATAGCTCTCGGAGGCAGCTTTCAAAAACAATGTATTTTGAGACATTGTTTGCAGTCTGCTGCCTAAAGTAAGACAAACAAAAACATTTATTATTTTAAGTCACGTTTACAAATTGCCAAAATAAATGAACATAAAAATGAAAAGGTTAAAAAATTACCATAACTCTGACTCCTCTGTAACAACTGATTCATCTGGGTTGTTCGAGGAATCGTCAGAAACTGTTTCTTCCTCTTCTTCATCCAACTCAAGACAAGCCCTTTTGCGTGGTGTGAAAGAAGCGGCTTTGATGGGAGTTGAAGAAATTAAACTGGGAGTAGCTTCAGTACCTACATCTAAAGAAGAAACCGTAGCTGAAAGGAAAAAGTGTGTATTTTTGATCAACGTATTATGATCATTTAAACATAACATCTACCGTTACGCATGCAACACTTAATTTTACTGGATTTTCTAGAAGGTTACATTCGGTTTTACAGTAATAAACAACTCCAAAAAATTCATTTATAGTTGAATTCATGAACATGAACATTACTGCGTGTGAAATACCTTTGCTCCGAACGTGCCTTTCCATCACTGTACCCCAAGACAGCTGTGTGCCAATTGAACGTGTCTTTGGAGACGCTGCAGGCATCGTATCAATACTGTCGGTCTGAGAACCAACATCATGACTTCGAGATGAAGTGAATAATTGTTCTAAACCGTAACCCTGCTGAGATGTACTCTAAACAAACACGCAAAACAAGTAGTTACATGATTGTATGTAAAAAACAAATTACGGTGTCGTTACTTCTGAAACATAAACAAACATATAGGCTACATCATACAGAGCATGCGTGGGAGAGAAACAAGCTTGCATCACAGTAGTGTATGCTACCACAATAAATCACAGGAGGTGAGACCCCTGAAAATGGTGATATGGTGGACTATGAATGCACGCTTCGGCTTTCTTGAGTGGAAAAGATAAATAAATAAAGTAATTTTTACGCTTCGGCCTTTCTTGAGTGGAAAAGATAAATAAATAAAAAACAAAAAATCATTAAAAAGTCAAAAATTACTTTAAGCCCACCAAGGACAAAAAATATGCATTAAATCAACCCAAAAAAATGACAATTGTAGATTTTTACCCCAAAATTTGCATTTGTGAATACAACTTTTACCAAATATAATAAAAAGATTAACAATATATTGATACAATTATGATAAAAAGAAAATAAGATCAGAGTTTTTTCTGAAAGACAGGTCCTCATTCCAAAAAACTTTAACATAAACACATTCACAAAAAAGATGAATAATTGTTTCTTCCATATTACAGAATGTACATTTGTTTTCAATACTTTCCATATATTTATTAGTACGCTATTACAGGGATAACATCTATGTAATATTTTAAATGTGATTTCCTTTATCTTGTTTGTTAATATATACTTGTGTGGAAGAGACCAGACAACATTCCAATTAACATTGTACAATGCCATCTATTTAAAAGACGAAGCTGGAATAAACTTTCTACTAATAAGATTTCCAACAAAACGGTTATTGAATTCGTCCTTAACAATCAAAATCCCTTCTACTGAAATAGAGTTATTGTACAAAGACACAGAATGAAAGGTTTGCTCGCATTTCAGAAGGATTTTTATACCACTTAGAATGGCATGATTAAATATAGTGTTATATTCTTTTAATGAAAATCCAAAATCAAACTTCTTAGAAAATTCCAAAAAGTAGTGAAATCGACCATTATCATCCATCAACTAATTAACAAAATATTTTTTATTCAAATACAATTGCTCAAAAAATAATGATTCATATCTGTAAACAATACTCTGATTATTCAAAATTAAGCAACGGCGAGGTGAGAAATTTTGTTTACATATTTATATATTTTTTAAATGGAGTTATCTCAATTTGGAACCAAACTCTTCATATATAAGTTTAACACATATAATGTTTTAACTGCATCAAAAAAAACTTAATACACTAAAGATGAAAGCATGGCTAGCTGTATTGAAGGCATTTTGGAAGTCTATAAACGTAATTAAAGCAGGGTCTAACAATAAATCACAATAATCAAGAACTAATCTAACATTATTAGATATGTGGCGACCTTTTATAAACCCAGATTGGCATTCATCAATCAAGTCATCCAGACCATATTTAATGCCAGAATAGATGCCTATATTTTATAACCAATAGAGGATCTTTTTGAGATTTTGGTAGGCTATAACTCATTGATGATGGAAGGTATCCATTGCCGAAATGCTTCTTCGTAAACCGCCAACAAATATTTTGATAAAGGGTCACAAAAAGTGTAATATTGTTCTTAATTCAGCCCGTCACTACCTGGTGCTTATTATTTTTTAAGATATTATTGACCTTCTTAACTTCCTCCAATGAAATTTTCTTAGAACATATAGAAATTTAAATCATTACTAACAGTTCTCCTTAAAGAAATAGAATTTACAACATGTAAAAGGGTCAGTAACGTTGGAGTCCTTTTTATATAATTTACCCAAAAAATTCTGTAAGAAGGGATGAAACAACAACATATCGCGATAACAACTTTGTGATCAGGCATTACAACTGCCTGCTAGATTGGGTCCTAAGCGGACACAATTCACACGGGGGCCGAATTTTTCATGACAGACTGCAATGATGGAGGAGAAGAAACTTGTAATGGCTGGGTCGGAGCTAGCACCCTCTGCTTGTACCTGTTTTAAAGTTTCTGCTAATATGACAGTAAACAGTAACTAGAGCGCTATATTCCTTGACTGACAGTACAGCTGTTTCGGTTGCCGCCTAGCAACATAAAATAATGCCCCTTTTCCCCAGGTTGCGCACATTTCTGCACTTGTGATCGTTGAAACGACAAACATGCGCTACAAACAAAACGCGATACAAACACACTCTTCTTAGTCCGTAGCATACTCTTTAACAATGAAAATGTACTTACAGACTTTGGGTCTGAAGTGCCAGACTGTCCTTGCAAAGTTGGAACGGTTAGAAATGGTTTACTTTTTAAAAATAGCCTTTGTGCACAGCCGGCCTTGTACTCTCCCAGGTTCAGGAAGCAATCGTCTGTAAAATGCGCTGCACACACTAGAATATTTGGATTGTACTGTAATGGAACAGTGTTGTAAATAAACTTCAACCACTTATTTCTAGTTGTGTCATCCTTTGGAAGGGCAAACAATGTCGATTTGCTTTCACAACGAAACACACAGCGTCTCCACGACATGGCGACTGCGTTAACTCCACTACAATGAGAATTAAAAACCTTCTGCCTCCATTGTGAAGTGTTGTTATATAGAGGGTATGCTTTGACGTCACTTTCCCACGTGAACATGCTGGGACACGCTCCTCTGGGTGGCAAAGGGGCTTAGAGGAATGGAGATGTAAAGAAACCGTGACTAAAACACCCGATTATGTGCTAAACTCACAAGCAGCTGGACTCGACGGTGATTCTTACGTGTTCCTGGACACTAAAATGTTGTGCGGAATTGTACACGTGGTAAAGTGACCACGTCCATACCCCCTATTTACAAGATCAACATTTGTTAAATTTACTGTCGATAATCACATAGCGAACAGTGCTGGCCACACAGATAACACATACAATCAGAATAATGTGAACTCCATGTAATTCAAATTAAACTAATGTAGGCTACTGCAATAGACATTATTGCATATAAATACTAAAACTACAGAAAATGTTACAAAGGAATTCAACAGAGCTGACTCACACTAGATATTTTAAAGTGAATATAAAATAAAATTAAATGTGTTTAAAATGTTTTTAAACATGTATTAATGTTTTAGTCGCAGTTTATGACTTTATACCAAGATTTTCAGTACAGTAAGTGATGTGGTGTTTTGATGTAAACGTATCCGTGTCCGTCAGCTTTCTCATGACAGTAAACTCTAGTGTCCTCCAGCCAGACACCATGTTGCCCTTTTTCAGAGTTTCAGACAAACTAGGCCTTTCACATTTAGCCAGATGTTAAAATCAGACCTCCTCCCTTTCCCTCATTATAGCTGTTGAGAGCCAGTGGTCTCAGGCTTGTGTGCTGGACTGCACTAGAGGACACCATCGAGTCGTCTGCGGCAACAACGGACTACTTATTGCTGTAAGTGTAAATGGTTATGTGATAGATTTCGACACACAGTATTCACATTTACATTTATAAATACTGAAATGATTTTATTGATACTACGATGTATTATCTTGCACAAAATATAGTGGTAGTTATGTTTGTTTCCTAAATATTGATTTGAGTTTTTATCATATGACTTTACACAGTCAATACTGACGATATCAAAGCTATATTTTAATAGAATGTAAAGGAGGATTTTATGTAGAAAACAGTAAATCACAGTTTTTCTTTGGAGACATTTTGGATGTCAAAACACTAAAAAGATTGTTTTTATAAGTTTATGATGTACACTATTTAGTGTGTGTGGTCCATTGTGTTCTTTACTTGAAGGGACCGGTGCCGTGGCTTCGCCTTACTTCAAATATAACTACTTGTATGTGGTTTTGACAAATATTAATAAATTATTATTCAACATTATATTATTTTAAATTGATGATTTAAGTATGATTAAGACCAACCTTTTCTGATACAAAAAGTAGAAAATAATTCATGGTTCAAGTCTCTAATGAATGCTTAGGCTCTCTCTTCCTGCTAGGTCAGTGTGACTGTGAAAAGGGACTTCTTATCATCATGTACGAAAAACATCTTCTGTTAGCACACACTCTACCCTTGAGGAGATTGTGTATGTGTGATTGTTTTGTTTCAGGTAAGTGAGAAAGAGTGGAATCTCACGAGACAGACGTAACATCATGTTTTAATTCATATTATTGTACATGCCTGTCATTTTTGATAATCTATAGGACTATATGTCCTGTGTCATGACTCCAGAAGTGTTTGAAAGCTTTGTGTTCTTGTATATCTATTGATAACCAATCATGTGAGCTTGATTAACCCAAAAATGACATAGTTAGTTGACTCTGTTAGATTAAATACTACTGCATTTTGGATGTAAGGCAGGTTGGCCTGTGGTACTCCTTGAGAGTGCTGAAGCTGACTTCTGCTGGTAGGCAAAACTACAAATAATTTTTCTTCACTAAATTTTCTATTCTATTAATTATATGTATTTAAATAAATACATAATAAATCTGTATTTATTAACACTGTATATCCTGCACTTGCTAATTGCACTTCTGGTTAGACCTAAACTACATTTCGTTACACTGTACTTGTATATGTGTAATGACAATAAAGTTGAATCTAATCTAATCTAATCTAATCTAATCTAATCTAATCTAATCTAATCTAATCTAATCTATATTCCTGACTTGGAGTCTTCTTTCATCATAACTGGTCTACGGGTCTTTTACTGTGAATCCCTGTAAAATTGTTTTTTTTTCAAAGTTTTGGTTACTTTTATCACAATAACTGATGTTTTTTATATAAAAAGAAGATTTTTGGTTTATGGGATAGCACCTAAAATTCGTACTGTATAAAAGTCAATATGTATATAAAAAGGTCCCATAAAACACAGAAACCTAATGTTTGTGTGTGTTTTTGTGTAGATTAGTATTGTCCGAAGCTCGTTTTTTTTTTTTTTGTGTACAGAAACCAGTTGCCATACTGCAGCCATCAGGAAACTCATGCTGTCACCAACATCTCTTTCAGGTCCGTTTCATTCTCTAAAACATTTGATTTGAGTACATATTACGAGACCATGCAAATTACATTTCATGCAGTGTGTAATGTTGCTGTGTGTGAATGTAAGCAGCCTGGCAAGTTGTAAAGCCGAAGGTGAATGAATAAGTCATTGGCTTAGAAAAAGGGAGTCGACTCTGAATCACGCAAACAAGTTGTGCACTTGTCCGATTCGCAAACCGCCATGGATTTACGTCACTACACATAGTCCCCGCCTACGTTATGCTAGGACTGTCCACAAAACTCCACTCTTCTCCCCCAAACACTGTAGCTTGTGAGCCTTGTCCGCGGTAGACCAATCACAGCAGACTAGACCATCTGACCAAATCATTAGATGGTCAGTCAAGAATTAAGGTAATAATCAGTGCTCGAATTGAAGGGGGACTTGGGGGATCCGGGACCCCCATGAGGCATTAGGGACCCCCATAAGAAGTAAAATATCAGATATTTTTATTTGAGTAAAAATTATAATGACAAATGTGATTAAATTCATGCAAAGGATATTGTACATTTTGTGAATTTATTATTTACGATAATTAATATGAAGTTTGTTTATGGGCTAGTTGTCATGTCTCTTTAAATTTTAAACGCCCTGCCCCACTCTAAAGACCGTTAAGTGCAGGACATCTTTGACCTTCAGCTAAAAAATGGAGAATAATAAACCTCCCCTCGCAGTCGGGAAGAGGAAACATCTTCTGTTTTGAGGGGTAATTGTCTCTCTCTTTACATCTTTCCACTATATTTATCAACTCCATGTCGGGGCTTTTGTATTCCTTGCGTAAATTATTATTAGGCCTGGTTCTGGGGTGCTAGAGATCTCCATGAAGATGAGTGACAACTTTTTAGTTATTATAAAGGGAGTGCTCATTGTGCGATTTCTGTGCTAAATATAACGTAAATCCGTTTAGAATTGTATAAAACTTGCTTTTTCATGCTGCTAAGACCAACAGCCACATACATGCTGCAAAGTTTCGGGAATAGGCCCTTTCACATGATCCCACGCATCTTCCATTCTGCTTCGAAGCAGTGTATCGTTACTTCCACTAGCGCCTCAGATTGGAGGTTACCAAGTCCCTTGCACAGCTGCCACAAATACGGCTAGATGATGTACAACGTCTTGCAGACAAATTTTCTCTAACGACAAGATCAAAGCTAGATTCATGATACGAATTCTTTGTTGAACAGTACCTGTTTGATTATGTAGGTAAGTGTTTTGTTTTCTTTTTGCGTTAGTGAAGGTGCTAGGATAAGTACTTGAATAAAATTCTGTCAGTCAATAACAACGAAATATGAACATGCCTGATACTAAACACAATAATAATCTTACCGATGTCTTCACCACTCGGATTTACAGTCACTGTTGTTGAATTCTAGCGCGACGGCAAAACGGAAGTTCTTCTTCTTGTTTGTTACAAAACGGAAGTTATGATACACTACTTTGCGAAAAAAAGCGGAAGTTGAATGACGTCATTGTGAAAAGGACCTATTACATCAGCATATAAATGCGTGATTCACTCTTGAAATAGCTATGATTGACATATTGATAGCCATAGTTAGTTCCTGAATAAAGCAGACTTTTGGACTGAAATGGTTGAATACTCCGCTGACTGACAGACTCACTCATAAAAGTCCCTTGCTGCCACCTACTGGATGTAACTATGTAAACTGCACTGAAATCGTTGAAAAATCCCCATTACGCTAACACACAGACTGACAGCCGGTCTTGTCACAATTCATATTTTTAATATCTAATAAAGATTTAAACAAGTCTTTTGGAACAAACATTATCATCACAAAGTGTCAATCATCCAGTTGTTTTTAGGGAAAATAGTAAATACTACATTGGTAAACAATGCTAGAATTATTCTATTGGACGTACGCTACTGTTCAAAATGCATTTCTGTATCCCAAGCCTGCACTGATTTGTGTCATGGTTTCACCTCTCATTGTCAGGTATTTCTTGGTTTAGAGGTGGAATCATACAGAATCCTTTGTTTTTATGTGGGGAGAGATGTTTTTGACCATGTGGTCTTCCATACTCTCCCCGAGTCGCGTCATCGTTCCTACCCTCCTGTTTCCTAGTTTGTGTTAATTAGCTTCCCCTTAGTGTTTGATCTGTGTCACCTGGTCCCTATTTAATTATCCTGTGTTTGTCTCCCTATAAAGAGTCCTCATGTTTCATTGTCCTGTGCGCGTTCATTGTAATTCTTACCTTGCCTGTTTGCAGTTAAGATTGTCTCGTAATAGTTCTTGTCACCTTGTTCCTGGTTCCTGTTCCCTGTCCCCTGCCTAAGTAAGTGTTAGTTTAGTGTGTTTATATTCGAGTGTTTGTTTGGTAGTTTAGTTAGTCAGTGTTCTTGTTTTGTTTATATTCATTCCAGTCCTGTTTTCCCCCTCGTGGGTTTTGTTTTGCCTTTTTGTCTCTATTAATAAAAACCTTTGTTACCCCTACCATCTCGTCTGAGTCCTGCCTGCACTTGGGTTCTCCTGCCTTGTCTCTCTGACCATAGAGATCCATGACAGAATGAACGCGCCTAAGTCGAACCCAGCAGGCACAGAAGCGAGACGCGCAAGTCAGGCCCGTCGCCTGTGCAATGTCCGTCAAGGATACGGCGACGTGCTTGACTTCGCGGATCGCTTCTTCGAGACTGCAGGGGAGATGGTCCATGATGAGCAGGAACAGATGGTCCTGTTCAATGGCGGCCTCAACCATCCTCTGACGCGGGAGGAGATGCAGACGCTGAGACCGCTGGGCTTCACTGAACTGATCAGGTACGCCATGAATCGGCCGAAGCCCAGGGTCTCAGTTGAGTCCTGCTCTCCTTCCCCGCTGGCCGTCATCCCCGAGGGTCATTCCCTACAAGTCGGGGTCATGGGCCTCTCCCCATTCTCTGCAGCCTCTTCTCCACCGTCCTCCACTCTCCGCAGACGGCGTCAACGGAGGGAGTCGTGGGACTCCCCGTCCGACTCCTCTGCCACGGAGCTAGCCGTGCCTCCCACCACCTCTCTTCCGTCGGCCACACTTCCCCTGGGCCGCTCCCGGAGGAAAAAGAGAGGGGTGCAGTCCAGTCCGGTGGTCCCGAGTCCGGTGGTCCCGAGTCCGGAGGTCCCGAGTCCGGAGGTCCCGAGTCCGGAGGTCCGGAGGTCCCGAGTCCGGAGGTCCCGAGTCCGGAGGTCCCGAGTCCGGAGGTCCCGAGTCCCAAATATTTTTTGGGGGGGCGCCGTGGGGATGTGACGGTCCGTGCGGCCAGCCCGGCCGCAGACTCTCCCCAGCAAACGGCACCAAGCCCGGTCCAGCAACCGGCACCAAGCCCGGTCCAGCAACCGGCACCAAGCCCGCTCCAGCAACCGGCACAGAACGCTGTCCAGCCGATGTCCAGCCCCGGCATTCCAGCCCTTGCCCGGCATTTTCCAGCCCTTGTCCTGCCCGGCATTTCAGCCGGCCGTCCAGCCCTTGTCCTGCCCGGCATTTCAGCCGGCCGTCCAGCCCTTGTCCTGCCCGGCATTCCAGCCGGGGTCCAGCCCAACAGTCCTGCAGGGGACTAGGACAGTTCCCCCAAGGACTTCCCCTGTCAAGCCTCCTGGGGCTCCGCGCCCTGGTGCGCCCCCAAGGGCTGGAACTTCCCCACCCAGCCCTACCCCTTCTGGACTGCCCCTAATGTACTCTTGTTTGCCCCCACCCCCCCTCCCTTGTTTATTATTTTTATTGTCCCACCCTAACCCATTAATTGTTCTTGCCTGCCTTCCCTTGATCTTGTTCTCCATGTTTTGTTTTGTTTAGTCTTGTCTTTGTCCCAGTCTGCCTTGTCTTGTTCGTGCCTTTGAGGAGCATCAGGTTGCTGCTCCTTAAGGCGGGGGTTCTGTCATGGTTTCACCTCTCATTGTCAGGTATTTCTTGGTTTAGAGGTGGAATCATACAGAATCCTTTGTTTTTATGTGGGGAGAGATGTTTTTGACCATGTGGTCTTCCATACTCTCCCCGAGTCGCGTCATCGTTCCTACCCTCCTGTTTCCTAGTTTGTGTTAATTAGCTTCCCCTTAGTGTTTGATCTGTGTCACCTGGTCCCTATTTAATTATCCTGTGTTTGTCTCCCTATAAAGAGTCCTCATGTTTCATTGTCCTGTGCGCGTTCATTGTAATTCTTACCTTGCCTGTTTGCAGTTAAGATTGTCTCGTAATAGTTCTTGTCACCTTGTTCCTGGTTCCTGTTCCCTGTCCCCTGCCTAAGTAAGTGTTAGTTTAGTGTGTTTATATTCAAGTGTTTGTTTGGTAGTTTAGTTAGTCAGTGTTCTTGTTTTGTTTATATTCATTCCAGTCCTGTTTTCCCCCTCGTGGGTTTTGTTTTGCCTTTTTGTCTCTATTAATAAAAACCTTTGTTACCCCTACCATCTCGTCTGAGTCCTGCCTGCACTTGGGTTCTCCTGCCTTGTCTCTCTGACCATAGAGATCCATGACAGATTTGATCCAAAATACAGTAAAAGAAGCATGTTCTTTCATGTACGCCTGTTTTTAATAAATAGTATATAATTATGATCAAATATATTGTGTATTTTGTATAAATTGTAGATTTTGTGGGACTAACCCCCACCCCCACCAAAAAAAGTCTTATGTATGTACATAAACTTGTTGTGGGACATAAACCAAAATAGGTTTTTACTGTGTACGTGCATGCCTGCATGTATCTGTCTTACAGGTCAGAGACACAGATTGATAATAATTAGTCATCAGATATTTATTATTTGAGTTATCAGGTATTACGTCATGACATTCATTAAAAACCTCTTCAAATTGTATTGCTTTGCATTTGCAACAGCTTTCATAAGCTGTCATGTGTGCATTTTATTCACTGAAATAAAAACTAAGCCGTTGGAAAGCTGATGTCCAGAAGTCTGTAAACACTGCATTCATCTGACGTGAGCATTGTAAAGTTTATTTATCATCTTGTCTTTCAGAACGCATGAGGAGCCGCCTCATGTCTCCACCTCTCCGCCCTCCGTGTCTCATTCTGTCAACCACCACTTCCCTCCTCCTCCTCCGTCCCTCTCTCACTTTACTCCCAGTATATTTAAGCGACTGGACGCCGATCCTAACGCCGTTCTCAGCGAGCGGGAAGCTCGACCGGTGCATCTTGTGCTCCGCAAGATGTAACGTCCTCGTCTCTGTGCCAAGAAGTTTCTGCAGTTCTGCGACCACAATGCAGACGGCAGTCTCAGCCCTTTAGAATTCAGCTCCTGTCTTGGAGTCTGACCGCAGCCTCCATAAATCTCATGCATGTTAAATTATCTTTTGGGTAAGGTCGCAGACATTAGTTTGACCTTCATCTCTCCAGAGCTTGTGGCCTCAGAGTGGCATTCGATCGCTTCGCTCTGTTTTTTCAATCTTTTTTAGCTCTCATGACCTTTATAGTCCAAACTCTGCCTTTCAAATAATAGACTGGTATTGGTTCTGTTAAAAGCACATGAGCACATGCAAATATCAATGAGATTGATTTCTTTTTACTTGAACTTTTAAATAGCAAAATGTTAAACAGATGTAAAACTGCCAACTATTATACTCAAGTGTCATCCGGATACTAATGTACTGTACTACAGATACTACTAGCCTACTACTGGAGCATTAACATGATAAAAATAATAATTTATTGTCCCTACCGGTGTATTGCGACATCCTTAGATGGGTAAGCAATGCTTTTGAAAAACGTTAAAGAAATTAAATGGTAAAACAACTTTCTAGGTTAAAGGGATAGTTCACCCAAAAATGAAAGTTCTCTTATCATCTACTCCCCCTCATATTAGTTTTATAAATGTGTTTGTTCTGTTGAACACAAAAGAAGATATTTAGAAATATATAAGAAATCACAGCGTTCTTGGGCACTATTGAACACCATAGGAGTTTTGTTACCTACTATGAAAGTCAATGTTGCCCCAAAACTAATTGGTTACGAACATTCTTCCAAATATTCTCTTTTGTGTTTAGTGGTACAATAAAATCCGTACAGGTTTGAAATGAGTAAATGATGAGGAACTTTCCCTTTAATAATTGACCTTATTATAATGTTTGTACAAAAGTTCAGATTTCTATTAAAGAATAAAAGTTGCTCTTTAGAAGAACATGTTCATCGAGCTTTGTTTAAGTGCTGCTGTCAAATCATACCAAAATAGTAAATTAAACATAATTTACCATATCTCATACTTGTCTTGCATGGTTTAGTTCACAATTGAGATAAGAATCACATATTTAGAACCCTGATGTGTGCGAGAATGATCCAGTAAGAGCAGAAGTCACCTCTAGATGACAGTGTTACTCAGTTCATGTGTCTGAACACTGCAGACGGTTCATTTACTGTATCTACATGATGCAAACCTACAGTAACACCGATTGTCTCAAAGTGCAACGGTTACATGCTGTATGGCTATTCAGACAGAGAGTCGTCACAATCATCTACAGAGAACCATCAAAACTATTCTGTGCTCAACTACACTGTAATATCCATCTCAGTGTTTCTAAAACCTCATCTCCATTATCAGATGCATCCTGCAGGTGTGCGGCATCGAGAAATTAGACATGAATAAATCATAAATCTACCTCGTTTTTTAAGACTGAATCAGTCGTCTATTCAATTTCCAGATGAAAGAGAGTGTTGAAGGATTAAATGAACTGCACCTCAGTTCTTTCAGCTTTATATTGAAAGGTTTTGTGACATACACAGGGAGTTTTGGTTAAATCCCTGATGAAAGTGAATCTTTTTTGAAACAGCTGGTAAATACGGTAGTATACTTTAGCATTTACTATAGTAAACTGTAGTCAATTGCAGTAAACTATGGTATATTATAATAATTACACTTAAGTATAATATTATGATTTACCTTTCGTAAACTGTGGTTAATACTGTAGTATGCAGTGGTATTTAATATTGGAAACTCTAGCTAAATGTGGTATTATAGTATTAATAGTATAAAATTATGAAGTACTACATTTAGTAAATTGCTATATTGCAGTCAATTGCAGTACATAATGGTGCATAACTTTAGTGCATAATAATTATAGTACTGCAGTATGCTTTAGTATTTACCATAGTAAACTAACTAGTACAGTCGTGGCCAAAAGTTTTGAGAATTACATAAATATTGGAAATTGGAAAAGTTGCTGCTTAAGTTTTTATAATAGCAATTTTCATATACTCCAGAATGTTATGAAGAGTGATCAGATGAATTGCATCATTTCAGTAATCATCTTGTTAACTCAGGTGAGAATGTTGACAAGCACAAGGCTGGAGATCATTATGTCAGGCTGATTGGGTTAGAATGGCAGACTTGACATGTTAAAAGGAGGGTGATGCTTGAAATCATTGTTCTTCCATTGTTAACCATGGTGACCTGCAAAGAAACGCGTGCAGCCATCATTGCGTTGCATAAAAATGGCTTCACAGGCAAGGATATTGTGGCTACTAAGATTGCACCTAAATCAACAATTTATAGGTTCATCAAGAACTTCAAGGAAAGAGGTTCAATTCTTGTAAAGAAGGCTTCAGGGCGTCCAAGAAAGTCCAGCAAGCGCCAGGATCGTCTCCTAAAGAGGATTCAGCTGCGGGATCGGAGTGCCACCAGTGCAGAGCTTGCTCAGGAATGACAGCAGGCAGGTGTGAGCGCATCTGCACGCACAGTGAGGCGAAGACTTTTGGAAGATGGCCTGGTGTCAAGAAGGGCAGCAAAGAAGCCACTTCTCTCCAAAAAAAACATCAGGGACAGATTGATCTTCTGCAGAAAGTATAGTGAATGGACTGCTGAGGACTGGGGCAAAGTCATATTCGCCGATGAAGCCCCTTTCCGATTGTTTGAGGCATCTGGAAAAAGGCTTGTCCGGAGAAGAAAAGGTGAGCGCTACCATCAGTCCTGTGTCATGCCAACAGTAAAGCATCCTAACACCATTCATGTGTGGGGTTGCTTCTCATCCAAGGGAGTGGGCTCACTCACAATTCTGCCCAAAAACACAGCCATGAATAAAGAATGGTACCAAAACACCCTCCAACAGCAACTTCTTCCAACAATCCAACAACAGTTTGGTGAAGAACCAATGCATTTTCCAGCACGATGGAGCACCGTGCCATAAGGCAAAAGTGATAACTAAGTGGCTCGGGGACCAGAATGTTGAAATTTTGGGTCCATGGCCTGGAAACTCCCCAGATCTTAATCCCATTGAGAACTTGTGGTCAATCCTCAAGAGGCGGGTGGACAAACAAAAACCCACTAATTCTGACAAACTCCAAGAAGTTATTATGAAAGAATGGGTTGCTATCAGTCAGGATTTGGCCCAGAAGTTGATTGAGAGCATGCCCAGTCGAATTGCAGAGGTCCTGAAAAAGAAGGGCCAACACTGCAAATACTGACTCTTTGCATAAATGTCATGTAATTGTCGATAAAAGCCTTTGAAACGTATGAAGTGCTTGTAATTATATTTCAGTACATCACAGAAACAACTGAAACAAAGATCTAAAAGCAGTTTAGCAGCAAACTTTTTGAAAACGAATATTTATGTCATTCTCAAAACTTTTGGCCACGACTGTACACTATACTAATGCAATATCGCTGGAGTAGGAGTGTATGTAGTGTTTTTTATATCTTCATGGCTGTGATTAGGCCAGAGGCACGAGGCCCCAGGCAGTCACAGCCATGCAGATATAAGAGCACTACATACACGACTACGAGAGCGATATTGCATTTATACATCAGTTCGACGTCACACGTGTGTAGATAAACCAGAAACAACGTCGGAGTGTCGTTAAACCCCTCAGGTTTTTAAGGAAATGGGGAACTACTTTCTTCCACCACCAATACAAGGCCAGCATAGCAGTTAAACCTCCGCTACTAAATCCAAACAATCACTTGTTTTAAATTTGCGCTGTGCTCAGGCGCGTAGTTTATGGGGGGGATGGGGGGCAGGTAACCCCCCCCAATATTCAAATCCATCAATTACAACCCCTCCAATATTTCAACATGAAAATCACAGTAGATCAAATGAAAAATATGTAGAATTATTTTATTTTGTGACAATAATTTTGTTCCTAATCAAATATGAGTTTGTCATAATAAATTAGACAAAAAATACTCCCCCTCCATTGAACCGATTGGTAACGCCCAATGAGTCGCACTTTCACCAAAACAACGCGAGTGGTGTTTGAATGGGAGATCACACGGGTAACTTAACGTACGCCAAAAATGAAGAGAAGCGCTGCACAGCGGACTTTATTTAACTGCTGGTCAGAGAGGGATGCAAAAAAAAATAAAGCATGTACTGAGAATGAGGTATGAGAATATTGTGTAATAATAGCTAAGTACACACCATATATGTTAGCTAGCTAATCCATTGCAATGTATTTAGCTATAACTATCAGTATAACAAGTTACCAGAGCAGCCATCTGTTTTGCTAGTTCATTTTTCAATAGTGTCTGTAATGATCAATGACAAAAGTATTCACATTGATGTTTGTTTTCTTTCTAAAATAATCTGACTTTTGAACGAATTGGATGAATGAATAATTTAAGTGGCTCACTCATTAAAACAGTGAATCGCTGCCGCCTACTGGCGCTTTCAATACTTAATTTCTTTCTTTTTATAATCTCTTCTATGTTAGAATTTTATGAATGAGGATTATACACGAATTTCATAACGTTATGAGGTGTATAATCTCTTAACAAGTTTTCTTAACAGATTCGAGGTAAATATAGCAGCAGGGTAGAAAAGTCATTTTTTTACATTCCGGCTTTTCTCTATCACAGTGAGGAACAGGGAGAAGACAACAGACAGGCAGCTCTTTCAGACGAAAGGGTAAGAAAACAGGGAGGGGTACAGAAATGTTCAAAAATGTTTGATCATCAGATTATTATACATCTTTAAAAGTATGCTGTGATTTTTATGAGTTTTATTTAATGAGGATTACTTGGTCAATTAAAAATAGTCAAATGTATTTTTTTTAAATAGATATTTAGAATAGATGGTATACAGTGTGGTTTAATAATTTGTTAGTTTTTGGTGTTTTAGTTGTATGTCTTAGTGGTTTTGTTCTTATATCAGATCCAATGTGAATATTAGACGTCCTATAGACGATGAGCAAACACTCTAAAAAATACGTCTTCCAGATGTAAACACACACATCAAATAGACGTCTCCGTAATGTTCGTGTGCTATCTGGGACGTTCAACCCCCCCAATGTTCAAACCAAATCTACGCCCTTGGCTGTGCTGATAAAGACTTTTAAAATGCAACTCACTGAGAATGAGTTAATCCCATTTCTATTATCTTGATCGAGACCCTCGCGTCCCGCGCTGAAATATTTGTAAACAATGAGTGCAGAGCGCTGTGAATAAATTGAGACACCGCCATCACTGACAACGTTCCAGTATGTACTTCAGCTAGTGGCAATTTTCCAGTATTGAAATTTGCGCAGTGTTGAGATTTAGATCTCATTCATCGCACAGTAGTAGCCTAGTTTCGGTTCACAACGCGAACAATCCTTGCTTGGAGAAAGATATGCCTATAAGTTTATTTATTATCTGTTAGCATCTGTTATGTTAACATAATATATAAATTCTTGGAAGTTAAACTGTGATCGATATAATGATAATGAAAGAAAGTCCTATCGCATCACATAAACATGTGCAGATCGCAGTGCACGCGTTTATATGTAGGTCAGGCCCTATACCAAACGAATTAATGTGCAGTTAGTAATTTCACATCTTGTTTATTGTATGTCAGTTTTTCAGAGTTTTGCGCAGAAGAGTGACACCAAGGAAGTCCGCTTTCTTGATGCACCCATCTCGCAGGGTGGGTTGTTGGTAACACCGTCGAGGACTGCGCTCGGCAGTTTTTGACGGTGAAGCAGACAGTGGCAATTAGCCACATTTTTTTCACGCCGCGACTCGGCCGCCTAGGCCTCCGAGATCCCGCGTGACGTCTGCTTCCCGGCAACCCAGGACCCCTTCGACATCGGCTCCGGTTTCTGTGCCCCCACAGGCGGCACCCCGGAAGCGGAGGTCGAGGGGGAAACCTCCACCCCGTCAGCAACCTTCTCGCGAGAAGGGACACTGACGGGAAGACCCCAAGGAGAACAACATCGGGCCCTACCTTCACAGCCACGGCTCTGATCGGTCGGTACGGGACGGCTCCTGCCTCGTCACCAAAGCCGGGCCCTTTTCAGGGCCTGGCGCCCACTTACTCGCAGAGTTTTTCCGTTCTCCCCGGGTGTACTTGCAGCCGATCGCACACTCCACTGGACTGTGCCCGGCGACCCGACCTCACGCCCTGGCGAGGCGTTGGGTCGTACACACACGACAGCTGCCACCACTCTCAAACCGACAGTGCGTGCAGCGGTCCCGCCAGGCAGGTAAAAAGGCGGAGCCAACCTTCCCTCCGGGGACCCCCCGCGACAGAAGGGTAGCTCCGCCAGCCGACGAACCACCCACCGTGGGAATGAGGAAGCAGACCGTCCCCTTGGTCACCCTGTCACAGTCCCTGGGAGCTTGAGAGCTGCCAACACTGTCTCGCTGGCTAATGAGGGCGGTCCGTCTTGGTTACTCGATCCAGTTCGCCAGAGACTCTCCCAAGTTTCGGGGCATCATCTCTCCCTCTGTCAGAGGCAGGGACGCCTCCGTACTTCGGGTAGAGGTCACCACCCTTCTGGCAAAACAGGCATCGAGTTCAAAGCTCCTTCACAAAGCACCTTCACAAAGCTGCCGTTCAGGGTGCTCACGCAGAGGCGCATCCTGACATCTATCAGGTGTCAGGATTGGTTCGTGGCAATCGACCTGAAGGACACTGACACTGACACTGACACACACACACAGACACTGTGCAAGGTCAGGGAAGAGGAGCACCAAGTGTTATTGGTTACACCGCACTGGTCTAACCACACTTGGCTTCAGAGTTGATGCTCTGGACAGCGACTCCCCCTGAACCATTCCCCTGACAGAGGACCTGCTCTCTCAGGGGAAGGACACGTTCTGGCATCCCAGATCAGACCTCTGGAACACCCATGTCTGGTCTCTAGATGGGACGAGAAGATCCTGAGATGGCTACTCCCCCTCTACGGCAGAGACCATCACCCAGGCTAGGGCCCCATCTACTAGGCGGTTACACGCCTCTAGATGGCGCCTCTTTTCGTCCTGGTGTCTCTCTCAACGAGAAAGACCCACTGAGGTTCTCGATCAGGATTGTGTTGTCCTTCTTACGAGACTGGAGACTAACATCTCCCCTCCACACTGAAAGTGTATGTAGTCGCTATCGCCACTCATCACGACTCAGTTGATGGAAAGTTTCTAGGGCAACATGACCTGGTCACCAGGTTCCTAAGGGGCGCGAGAGGGCGGAATCCGCCTCATCTCCGCTCCATACCCTCTTGGGACCCTAACGTGGGTCCAAGAGCCCCCAGAGGCTCCGATCTTCCTCACCTGAGTAAGACGGCCCCCCTGTTGGCGCTCGCTCGCTTCCTTCAAGAGGGTAGGGGACCTCCAAGCATTCTCTGTGTCCCCGGATTGCCTTGAATTCGGCCCTGGTAACTCTCACGTTATCCTGAGACCCAGGCCCGGATACGTGCCCAAAGTTCCCACTACTCCCATTCGGGACCAAGTGGTGAACTTGCAGGCGCTCCCCATCGGGGAGGAAGACCCAACCCCATCCGTGTTGTGTCCTGGACCGCACGCAGGGCTTCAGTAGCTCTCCTTGTCTGTATTGGAGGACAGCAGAAGGGGAAGGCTGTCTCCAAGCAGAGGCTGGCGCACTGGGTCGTGGATGCCGTTACGACGGCATTCCGATCTCAGAATCTCCCATGCCCACTCGTCAGTATACGCCTTGCGGAGAGTGGCGACTGTCCAGCTCATTTGGGTGCTGTTCGGACCAGATAGAGACACCACCCATTGTCCGCTTTGGTACTCCCTGACCGAGGCCCCCTCGGCACGGATGCCCTGGGCACAGCTGACCGCGGGACGGGCGGAAGCACACCTTCCCCCCAGGACCTTGCACAGACACTGTGCAAGGTCAGGGAAGAGGAGCACCAAGTGTTATTGGTTACACCGCACTGGTCTAACCACACTTGGCTTCAGAGTTGATGCTCTGGACAGCGACTCCCCCTGAACCATTCCCTGACAGAGGACCTGCTCTCTCAGGGGAAGGACACGTTCTGGCATCCCAGATCAGACCTCTGACCCATGTCTGGTCTCTAGATGGGACGAGAAGATCCTGAGATGGCTACTCCCCCTCTACGGCAGAGACCATCACCCAGGCTAGGGCCCCATCTACTAGGCGGTTACACGCCTCTAGATGGCGCCTCTTTTCGTCCTGGTGTCTCTCTCAACGAGAAAGACCCACTGAGGTTCTCGATCAGGATTGTGTTGTCCTTCTTACGAGACTGGAGACTAACATCTCCCCTCCACACTGAAAGTGTATGTAGTCGCTATCGCCACTCATCACGACTCAGTTGATGGAAAGTTTCTAGGGTGACCTGGTCACCAGGTTCCTAAGGGGCGAGAGGGCGGAATCCGCCTCATCTCCGCTCCATACCCTCTTGGGACCCTAACGTGGGTCCAAGAGCCCCCAGAGGCTCCGATCTTCCTCACCTGAGTAAGACGGCCCCCCTGTTGGCGCTCGCTCGCTTCCTTCAAGAGGGTAGGGGACCTCCAAGCATTCTCTGTGTCCCCGGATTGCCTTGAATTCGGCCCTGGTAACTCTCACGTTATCCTGAGACCCAGGCCCGGATACGTGCCCAAAGTTCCCACTACTCCCATTCGGGACCAAGTGGTGAACTTGCAGGCGCTCCCCATCGGGGAGGAAGACCCAACCCCATCCGTGTTGTGTCCTGGACCGCACGCAGGGCTTCAGTAGCTCTGACCAGCTCCTTGTCTGTATTGGAGGACAGCAGAAGGGGAAGGCTGTCTCCAAGCAGAGGCTGGCGCACTGGGTCGTGGATGCCGTTACGATGGCATTCCGATCTCAGAATCTCCCATGCCCACTGAGGGCTTACTCCACACGGGGTATAGCCACCTCCTGGGCACTGGCCAGAAGCGCCTCTCTAGCAGACATCTGTAGAGCTGCGGGTTGGGCTACGCCCAAACACCTTCGCAAGGGTTAACAACCTTCGCGTAAACCCGGTGTCAGCCCACGTCCTGCATGGCGACATGTAGGACTGGCATCCGGGGGGGGCGTATGCCTGCGAAAGCACCTTCCTACCCTCCAAGAGGTTGGGTCAGTGTGCTATCTACCTTTCTTCTTACCCAAACACATGGCTAAGAAACTGGTACCCCCAACCTTCCTTCTTACCCAACACTGGTTAAGAATAGGCATTCCATCCATCACTAAGCAAGCACCCCCTGGGGGTTGGCTGGGCAGAGCAGCCTTCCCCCTTAGGCCGGGATACCATATGAACTATCACAGATAGCTCTAACCGGACCTAGTGCTATCGGACGCAGTAACACCCCCCCCCGTGGGCTGTTCCGTCTGATATACCCTCATGGCAACGGTTCCCACACATGGTAACCCATGAGCTTCCCCAGGTGGGCCTCCACCTCGCGGTTAACTACCCAGTCCGCACGTTCCATGCGTTCTCCTCCAAGGACGAGACCATACCTATATCCACCATATTCCTCCCCACGGGTAGGAGGTGGCCTCTGCAGCGCATCCCTAATTAAGGAAGTTGCGCTTACCCGGTGTAAACCCGAGCCGGACGGCCTCTCGCCAGTAGAGAGCTAAGGCCTCCGTCCGTGAAAGGTTACCGGTCAGGGCTGTACCCATCTTTCTCCAAGAAAGCTCTGGAACCCCCCGACCACCACACTGGAAGGTTACAGTTTCGCGAAAGCATCGAGCTGACACCCCCAGGCCTGTTACCGTCGCTTCGCTAGAGATTGTGACGCGATACAGCATTGTGGCGTTTTCCATAGGCAACCCCATCTGTCGTTCTCGACACAACGTCGAGAGACCGACAGAAAGGGAACGTCTTGGTTACGTATGTAACCTCAGTTCCCTGATGGAGGGAACGAGACGTTGTGTCCCTTATGCCACAAACACGTATCGTATTCTGCTGCAGTCGTGAGAGGCTCTCAGGCTCTTCAGAACAAGAGGTAAATGAATGCTGCATGCCGGCTTCCTTTTATACCGGACATCCGGGGGCGGAGCCCGCCAAATTTCATTCGCCAAATTTCATTGGCCTTTTCTATAGTAGTCAGAGTTGATTGGTTCTCAAGGGCGAACCCCATCTGTCGTTCTCGACACAACGTCTCGTTCCCTCCATCAGGGAACTGAGGTTACATACGTAACCAAGACGTTCCCCTGATGATCCTGGTAG
Organism: Triplophysa siluroides; assembly: GCA_006030095.1. Classification (NCBI taxonomy): domain Eukaryota; kingdom Metazoa; phylum Chordata; class Actinopteri; order Cypriniformes; family Nemacheilidae; genus Triplophysa; species Triplophysa siluroides. Next base: position 41,758 of record VCII01000482.1, on the reverse strand, counting down.
AATATCTCACGGCTATCAGCCAATCAGATTCGAGAACCAGAGAGAACTGATGTATAATCTAGTATATTAGTATAGTAGTTCCATTAGTATTCAATTAGATACTATTGGAGGGTCAGACACACTCTCCCAATTTAAATCTAGAGTAAAGACGCATCTTTTCAGCCAAGCTTTCAATTAATGCATAGTTAATGAACAGCAGCTGCGCTAATTATTCTCTTTCTGCCCCGCATCCGAGGTAGGGAGAGATTCCGCGCGGCCCAGATGAACGTCATATGCCCATCCCCAACTAGAGATTACTCCAGCTACATCTGAAAATCCTGTGCCATCCTCCTGCGAGAGCCCGCGGACCGAATGACCATCCCAGTTCCATCTCAGGCAATTCCATCACCACCCAAGAGAATGGCGACCATCTGACCATCCCAGGTCAGACAATTCCATCCCCAACCAAGAGCAAAGACTTGTCACATTAATGCTAAAGTTACATTAATTGGTATTTAATGCTTAACTTACATCAAATGACAGCAGTTTGAAGTTATAGCTGCATTCGGTGACCCTGATTGGAGGTTGCTGGGTGGCTGTTTGTGGGGAGTTGGGGGGCTTGTTGGTTGGGGTTTGAAGGGGTTTCATTTGTTGGGGCTGTGTGGGTCTGGTTTGTCGGACAACAGAGGAATAAAGTTACATTATGCCATTATTATTTTTCCCTGGTTGTTCCTCTGTTTTCTGGTGTCGATCGCGGAGTGGGACCGGGTTTGACCTGCACAGTTTCGGCGAGTGGGACTTCCTGGGTCGTGGGTGGTGGGCCCTCCCTCTTCTTCATGGATGTTGCTCGGTGGGACGTATGGCACGTCAGAGGAGATCTGGCCCTCCCGGCTGAGCCTGGGTTTCTCCCGTGGTTTTATTTTCTCCATTAATCAATCATTGGAGTTTGGGTTCCTCGGTACAGCAGAGCAGTGTTGGCTTGCTCACTGGGAGACTGCATCTATTTATTTATTTATCAGATATTATTTATTAGAATGATCTTGCTTGTTCTATAAACACCATGCACTGTGCTGTGTTTTACCTTTCTGTGTTTTTCTTATTTGCTCCTGTAAAGCTGCTTTGGAACAATGCACATTGTAAAAAGCGCTATATAAATAAATTGAATTGAATTGATAAATTGAAGTGAATGCTGTGTTATATTATAGTATTTGCTATAGTAAACAGTAGTAAATTGTAGTATATATATAACCATAATGTAGTGTTTTAGACTTTAGTATTACGTATAGTAAACTGATATACTGTAGAATACTTTAATCTTTTTGGACCCTACTATAGTAAATATTATTGTAAAGGAATTCCCCTACGGTTCACTATAGTAATACTATAAAATACCACAAAGATGTGGAGGAATGCAAACACCAGTATATAGACTTTGGCTGGTTGCTTTTCTTGTCTGTCAAGTGGTCTCTCTTCCCGTCTCTGGGGGGCAGTTCAGAGTAAAATTGATAGTTCAGGGGTGTTCAATCTCCATTCTGCCGGGCCACTGGCCTGTAGAGTACAGCGCCAACCCTAATCGAACAATAACAAGCTTATAAAGATGTTGATAAAACAGAGGCAGCTGTGTTTTATTAGTAGAACAGTAGCAAGTAGAACAGTAGCCCTCCAGGAGCACGACTGAAGCCCTGGCTTACTGGATCAGACATGCAGATGATCAAACGTCTGGCCACGTGAAAGATGTCAGATGTTAATGACATTTCAATGTCGATGTGTTGTCTGTCGCCAAGGTAACGCTCTTCAGGAACTCAACTTCTATCCATAGCCGTCCATTTGTTGTCTGTTGTAAATATACACTCACTCTAAACTTGCAGCTGCATTTGAGAAATGCTGTTATTTCATTTTTGTTATTCTATGTCACAGTCAATAAGGGAGGCTCTTCTGAAAAGTGATTTCTTTTTAACACCGTGATTGCTGTTCAAACCCAAAAACAAGAAAAACAGGGCTTGTGGGGGATGAGAAGAGAGTCAAAGCTCTCTAATGAATGTGTTGACACATGTCATCAGGATCGTCCTCAATGACTTCTTTCTGTGAGATGTCTCACATGCTGTCTGTGAGGGCTGTAAAAAGGATTTTTTGTATTGTTCAATAAATATCACAAGTCATTCATGAATGAAGTTTTGTCTCAATTGTTGAGATACACAAAATAGCTAAAGAACTATGAGAAAAGATCCAGCTCAATAAATCCACTTCAATCAAATAAACACAACCTTATGTGTTATCATAAGTGAAAATGAATAAGCCATGAAAACAACTGAGAGATCTTATTAGATACTGTATAATTTAGGCCTAATTTTATTTTTCAACACTTGTGAACATAAACAGAATAAGACAAAGCCAGGGTGGGTTTTCATTTGATAGTTTATCATCAGCACGGTTTCTTCTGTATTATGTCCAGAGAGAAGTTACATCCTTTAAGAGTTAGTTATTTAATAGTTTGCCTGACCACCTGTGTATCTATATGTATATCTTTCTGTCTAAATGTATGCCGGTCTCTCTGTTGATCTGTCTATCTGACTATGTGTGGGTCTGTCTGTTTGACTGTCGTTCTGTCTATCTATCCATCTATTTAAATCATTTCTCATGAACATCCAGATGCTCTTGCACCTCCAGTGAGGATTGAAACAGGATTCTGATGATTATTTGCATGTAGATTTGCCTTTTAATTTCTCCATCTGCCCGGTGTGCTTTGCCTCTCAGTTTATTAACCGTTCATTCATTCTGTCTATCTCTCCCTCGTCTGTGAGCGTTTCTTTATCATCGATGATTCACTTTCTTAATTAAAAAGCTTTTCTGCTGAATCTGTCGATGTCTTTCTATTGAATCTAGAGTCGATACAAGCGTGTGCTGGGAATGTTGAAACATGTTTGGTCTTCAGTATGTTCACACTATTTTATGTTTATCAAAATAGTACTTTTTGCTCAATCTTGTTAGCTTGGACGGTTCTAGGAGAGGCAGAGAAGTGTTTGTGTTGTTGATCATTTTAAATACTTCCTACAGTGTGCACACAGTATTTATGTGAAATTATTAGTTATGTGTGAGCCCACCGAAGTAGCTGACCAATAAAATCACTGTAGTTGGTCACGATCTCATCAATGTGCTCATAAGGAGACGTGAAAGATAAATGGTCACAGTGAAGTCAATTAAAGTGTTTTACTGTAATAGTCAAATAAATAAAATCTGTCTATGAAAGACCCATGGAGATGTCCCTCTGGTGCCAGTGACGTATGATGATAGAATAAATATCAAATGCACGTCTGTGTGTTTGATAAAAAAATAGATCTTAAAAAATTAAGCGCCAATACCTCAAACCTCCAAGCAAGAGAGATGAAAGAGAAATTTGATGCGAAGAGACTTGTTAAACAGCATATGGCTCTTATAGATCAGACAGCTGTTTGACACTAGAGGAGATGCTCTGGGACCCTTCCTGTTCTCTCCTGGTGTCATCTCGTTTCATGTTCCCATGGGAACCCTGGGACAGATGTGTGACACAGGTGCTGTGCTGGATGTCTGCGGACATCTTTCCTTCAGGACCAAATCTCAGAGCCAATGATAATATCCTGAATGTTCTTTCAAAAAAGTAAAAGATTGTGATTTATCTAATGTGTCTTAGTTTAATGAAATACATTAATGTGAAAATATATTTTGTCGTCACTAACAGTGATCCCCCCTCATGTGGTTCAAAACCTGTATGTGTCTCTTTCTTCAGTGAAACACACACACACAAAAAGATATTTTGAGATATTTTTTTCCATTGTGTTCATACAATGGAAGACAATGTGCTTCAATGTTGTTTGGTTGCCAACATTCTTTAAAATATCTTATTTCTTCTTCTGAAGAAAGAAACTGATACAGGTTTCACATGAGGGTGAAGATTTTTTTTTCAATTGTGTGGCTTATTAAGAGGTGCGCTGTTACTTTGATTGCATGAGGTTTAGAATGGGTCATAAGAGAATTGAGACTTTCGCGCGTTAGCACTGCTGGAACTACCCAGAATCCTCGGGGGTAAATTGTTATGTCTGAAAGTGTCATTAACATGTAGCAAACTGATGTGAACCACATGTAGGCCAATACAACCTGTGAGATTTTAATGAGATCCTGTAAACCTTCCTCATTAAAACGACAATCTGTGATATAAAACACAACAAGTGCTGTTCAATTTACATTACAAGACTTACTGAGATAACAAGACATTTAATACTCAAACATTTCTCTCTCTCTCTTTGAAGTCTTTTCAATGTAGGTTAGAGAGATTGTTACTTGTTATTTTTATTCTTTTTGACATTACAGAATATAAAAGTAAACCATAAGTAATTCATTTTTCAGCATTGACAAGAATGGATTTTTTTAAGCTCAATTAAGCAGCAATGTTGTTGCAATACACTGATCATTTAAAATCTTTTCTTCATAAGCTCTCTCGTCTGTCAGTCTGTTCATCACTTCATTGTTTCAGAGCTGTAACGTTGTTGCAGTGTTTTTCTGGAAACCTTCAGGGAATTATTGATTAGTGTAGCATTTGATTAGTCACGTGATCCATCCTTTTTGTGACGGTACAGTATTTGGTTGTATACGTGCAGTGGGGTAAATAGTCCTGTTATTTCTGAACTGTACACTATAAAAATGTCCCAACCGTTGGGTTAGGAATTAAACTATGTTTGGCTGTTTCAACCCAAAATGCCTGCTTGTTTTAGAACCCATTGTTGGATCAAATATAAACCATTTGATGAGTTAATTTAACCTAACATTGAGGTTTGTGCATTTTTTTGACTCAATGTCGAGTTGAAATTACCTAACTTTTTTTAGTATGTATTAATATACATTATATGAAGAGACAACATCTATACTTTTGGAAATTTCTGATCTTTCTTTGATCTATCTGTGATCTTCTGAGTGTTTACTCAACTCAATCGGAGTTTCCATGGTGACCGCCCCCCCAACATCACCCCACCCAAGCCCACATGCCTTGTACACCCACCACCCTAACACCCAGAGAGGGATGCAATTAACATGTCTCAAACTGAGCTCAGATTTGTCAAGTCTGCAATCAAAAGTCAATATTGTTGCAGATCACAGTATGAAACATTTCTCATCAAATTTTACCTCTACATTCATCTCACATCTCCATACTCTTTGTTTGTTTCAAGAATTACACTCTCACTTGTTTTTCTTTTATTTCTCCTGAGCAATTTTAGGAGAAATATAACATTGATACTTATACGAAACACAACTAAGAACTACATCAAGTGCTCCTGAGCTATGAAAGAGCAATATTTGAGTAATAATATTTATGATTGTGCTGTAAAATCTGTGTAGCCCCACTGAGTCCAGCTATTGATCTCAATCACACACACAAACACTGTATGTTGTGAAAGTGTGTTGTTAAACTGACATTTTGCTGCTTGTGGATCTATAATCCGGCTGTCAGTAGTGGTTTGGATAAAATGAGATTAATTCGTCTCCTGCCCACCTTTTGTCTGTTCCTGCAGGGGGTCTTTCATATCTCCTGATGTCCCTTATACATGCGTGTCATTACTCACGGATGTCACACATAGACGCAGGTTTTTCTCATTACTGCAAGTGTCAGAAATGTTTGAACTGCAGATGAGTGATCATCCACTGCGACACAAACTGCGCCTGCCACTATTATTATTGTATGTTTATGTGTGTGTGTGCACATGGGTTAGTCACAAACACACACACTCACAGATTTATGTACAGAGTTTGACCCTTGAATGTTGTCAAACATGCATCGCAATTATGTCTCAATTTTGTTTTATAAATAATTAAAGTGCATGGTTTACAGCAGCGGTAAAAGCATAACATGATAATTTGCAGCTAACTTTCTCCCTTTTTCATGCATGTGAGTTTTAATTATATGGCAAGCAATGCAGATTTTGAGCTGAACTGAAATTTTTCTGTGATTTCTACTTTTTTCATTCAGCGAATAGAGAAATATCTATATCAGCTACTTTCAAAATTACCGTACTGATTAAACATTAAGCCATTTTTGTCTTTTTGTTTGTCTTTATTATCTTCATTAATATTTTTTTTTACACTGAGGACATTTGTAGCCAATAATTTCCAGCATAATGAAGATTAATATTCCGTCCTGAAAAAAGATATATATTATATTAATCCATCTGTCTGAATGTTCAACCACTCAAAACGTTCTGCTAATAAAAAGAGAAACAAGACAAGGAAATAAGGTCAAAACCTTTTAGAAGAGAAAAATAAGACGACTGTTTCTCAGTGACAGCCAGACTTTATTCTTCCGTGGACTGTGAAAGCACAGCAGGTCTGAGGTGATGTCAACAGTACCCACAATTCACTTCACCTCCTCATTTAAATGGCTATGAGAGAGAGAGGGGTTTGATGAGGGAAGGGCCTTGAAATGAGCGATGGACTAAAATGTCTCAGGATAATTGAGAATAGAAATGAGTCCATTCTTTTTCATTGGAATTTCATGTTTTATCAAGGACATACTGCTGTTGAACAAGATACTGACCAGACTAAAGATAGAAAATGAGAGACAATCTGTGCTGATTCTAAATCTAAATCCAAATCATAATATTTTCTATAAAGTATAATATATAAACTTGTGGGTTTGTTTAAATACTATGAGCATCGTGATTCTTGTCATAACAAATAATTTTCAAGTTAATAACTAGGTTTGAACAGTTTACAGTCACATTTTCTATGTTGTTTCGTGACATTGAATGGATTTAACCCTCTTGTGGTCTTCATTTAAAGGTTACTCTCATAGTCTTCCTTGCCAAAAGTGACCGAAGACAACAAGAAGATTGACAGTACGACAGAAAGCACAGCGATACATTGCTCACATCTGCCAAGTGTATCAAGATAAATAAAAGGTCTATTTGCAGGGTTCAGTGTAAATTTGGAAGAAAGGGTGAGGTAAAGGATGTGAAGAAATGAATTCTACTATCATAACCATCAGATCATGATCATTAATTGAATGAGATAAAATACTCTTTTTCACAGCATGTGTATCATATCAACTCACCGCATGGCAGAGAGAGAGAGAAAGAGAGAGTTAATGGGAATGTTTTATTCATTGACCTGTTGGTCATGCTCTAGTTCTCATATGAAATGAATCCTCCACCCCGTGTGTCAGGTCAGAGTTAAATTGACCTGGAATATCTTGGAACAAATGTATTTTATTAGGAGGTGTGAAGCAGCGATCACATACGCTAAGATTTTCTGCAAATCACTGCAACACAGTTCATTTCAATGGCAAATTAAACTAACACAATCTACAGAATGTTCATTCTTCTGCCATAACTGTATGCAAATGTTTTTCATCCTCTGTCTTCCACGGGTTGGATGTATTCATGACAAGATTCGGTCTCTCGGTTTATCGAATGGAAACTGACTTTGGGATGGTTGCGATGCTCAAATCTTTGACCAACCGGCAGACCAACACTTCTGATAAGATGCAGTAATATTTCACATTTACATTTAGCAGACGCTTTTATCTATCTATCCATCCATCCATCCATCTTCTTCCGCTTATCCGGGGCCGGGTCGCGGGGGCAGCAGTCTAAGCAGGGACGCCCAGACTTCCCTAGACACTACCTCCAGCTCTTCCGGGGGGGACACCGAGGCGTTCCCAGGCCAGCCGGGAGACATAGTCCCTCCAGCGTGTCCTAGGTCTTCCCCGGGGGTCTCCTCCCGGTGGGACATGCCCGGAACACCTTCCCGGGAAGGCGTCCAGGGGGCATCCGGAAAAGATGCCCGAGCCACCTCAGCTGGCCCCTCTCGATGTGGAGGAGCAGCGGATCTACTCTGAGCTCCTCCCGAGTGACCGAGCTTCTCACCCTATCTTTAAGGGATCGCCCAGCCACCCTGCGGAGAAAGCTCATTTCGGCCGCCTGTATCCGGGATCTTGTCCTTTCGGTCATGACCCACAGCTCATGACCATAGGTGAGAGTAGGAAGGAGTTTGGCTTTTATCTGAAACGACTAAATTTTTTGTTGGATTTAAATCCATTTTGAGCTGTGAGAAATGCATATAGACAACAGGCTTTATTAAAGATTAAGTTTATTAACTCATCAGTTTGGGTCAATACAGGGGTATTCACAGGATCTTCTTATATTCTGTAATAAAAAACATTTCACCATCTTACAGCCACATGATAAATAAAAATGTTGCCCGTTCCTGATGTTGAAAAACAACAAACAATCCAAAACAATGTTTAACAGTTAAAAATCTGAAAAATGTAGAAAACATCCGCATTAGAATTACAAAAGCAACTGCACTGAGAGATATGTATTCCGCTCATGTTTTTTTATGCATTCATATTTTAAGGCTGGTTTGTATAATTCATGAGCAGCATGACTTTTGGCAGCATTTGAAAAAAAAACCTGTTCTACACGTATAGATGTTAACTTCTTTAAGTATGTTGTGCATAAATTATTTCTGCATAGAAAACTGAATAGAGAATATGAAAAAACATCATGGACTTTAATGAAGTCAAAGAACACTAAAATGCACCGTCCGCATGTTTGAAAGATTGAATTGGCCTAAGGTTGGCCATTTGGGTTTTCTAGCCGTTTCTCTGTTTGCATTTTTATGATTTGGCCAAAACTCACAGATATTCTCACAGAACGCCCATTTGAAGAGAAATAATTGAAAAAGAATTACCATTGACAGAATTCTTTCCTTTTAAAATATTTTCCGCTCTGCAGAGTATTCGATAAATCTGTTACCATGGAAACGGAGCAGTGTCTTCAGCATAAGACGAGAAAGAAGAGAAAAGAAGATCAAATAAGATAAGACAAGAAAATGAGACCACATGAGATGAGAACATAAGAGAAGAGCTGAGATGATAGAAAATGAGATGACAGCAGAAAATGTGTTTCGAGACATCAAATCTGGCTTGATGCTGGCCCACGATGGCTGGACATGAGTGTGTGTTTATCTGTGTTTGTGTCCATCAGGACGTGAAGCACATGGAGCAGGTTCCTCTGCGACTGGACTCTTGCTGTGGCGAGATGGTGTCTGAAACCTCCGACTGTAGCAGATCCTTCTCATTTGCTATTATGTGCTTCACCAGACACTGTGCCGCTTCATCTATATTAATATTCTCCTATGAAGAGAGAGCGAGAGAGAGAGAGAGAGAGATAGAGAGATGGTTACTTTACTGTCAATGTTCACACACCTTGTCTCAGGCTGTGACTGAACTAATGAGCTCTAGAATATTCATGAACTCGCCAAAGAACTGTGACTCAGCGGAAAGTGTTTGAAACATTTCCTGCTTGTCATACGTCCTGTCAGCTCAAGTTATGCGCGCACACACAACAAATAATTACAGTATCTATGAAAAAGCCTAGAAGGTCAGTAATGATGCAGTCTAGATTCACACAACAAAAGAGAATAAACAGAGTATCTGTGTGTGTCTGTTATAGATGACATATATCCTTTAGATGTATTGTGTTTTTGAGCTTTTTGAAATAATTAATTGTATTTCACATTGAAAGGAATGTAACAATTTTTGTCAACATTTACTCATCCTCATGTCATTGTCTAACCTGTCTTTCTGCTTCAGAACACAAAATAATTTTTTTGAAGAATGTTGAACCCCATTGACTTCCATTGTATGAAACCACTGAGACATTTCTCAAAATACCTTCTTCTGTGTTTCACTGAAGAAAGACTCACATAGAGGTTTTGAATGAAAATGAAAAATTAATTTTAAGGTGAGCTATCACTTTAAGTGAATTAAAAAGCTTCACAGTAGCTGTAGGATCACTATGTTACTGTAGTTATTTTTTATAAATCGCCAACGTTTAAAATTTCCTTAAATATGAAAAAATCTCTTCGCTATAATTTATTCACGCTCTTGTCTTTCATTTACAAAGTTGACCACAGGAAAAATGTATATAAAAATGTATTTACTGTATAAAATTATTTGTTTGAGTTCAACTAAAGAAATTAAGTCATATTCATTTGAGTGAAGAATTCCATTTAATTTTGATCATGTGGTTGTCAATCATTAAATCCATTCTCGCATCACCATCAGTTTACTTCTCTAAATGAGGCTTAAAACCTCCAGATTTTTACTCCGTACTTTGGCTGAAGTTTCGAAACATCCCACGAAGCCATTCTCCTGGCAGAACTGCTCCGTACGGATGCCGTTGTTGGTCAGAACATCTCTGCCCTCGTCACATTTGTTGGCGAGCAGAACAGCAGTCACCCGTTTGCCGTTAGATAAATTCAACTTGGCATCGAGATCTTCCTTCCATTTCTTCACTGCTTCGAACGTCGACGGTCGCGTGACGTCAAAAACGATGAAGGCTCCCACAGCCTCTCGATAATACACCCGTGTCATGTTCCCGAAACGCTCTTGTCCTGTAAAAAGAATAAACCATATGAGAAACACAATGTGTGCTAATAGTACTTTCATTAAGACATATTTAAAATTACCCTTAAGGATACCCCAGTGACAAGCTATAGGGTGAATTTTTTTACACTTTTTCTGACAGTATAATTGAAACAGGACACTACAAGTATTTTAGGCCTACTACTAGCACGTTGAAATTATTCTTGCTACATACAGTATGCTTTGAACTAGCAGCTATAGGCTACTTGATAAAATGAACCTGAAGTATTTTGTTCAGACATGTGAAAGATCAATTCTAAGCGGTTTTCGCTTCATGCTCACACTATCTTAAGATGGTTTAGGTGATAAGAAGCTAAAAATAACTCATACCAAAATGGTTTCCAAAATTTTTTTTTATGTATCCTCGGTATGGTTTTGGTACCTTCACAGCCTACTTGTTTCAGTTGGTATGAATAAACTGGTCAAATAAGCCTAAGTATATTTGCAAAAATAACCTTACATGTCTATAGAATAAATGGACATAAAGGCATTTCATTGTGACTTCATGAGGATCACAGCAGTAGCACAAAGCAAATGTTTATATTCAGTCAAACCTTGTGTGTGTGAATGAAAAGGAATTTATCCTTCACACACGTGTTTCTTCTCGATAATCCACGTGATTTGTTGGAGATTCTTGTACATATTTCCAAGGGTCGAAGTTAAAACCTGGATATCGTTAATGAGGAAAAGCACATTCCAATGGCTAATATTGACAAAATCCACAAAGTCTACTGAGCTCCGTCCTCCTGCTGTTTAACGTAAAACACTGATCCTGAACTCTCATCCCAGATTAGTGTCTGGAGATTTACAAACGTATACAGTAAGAGGGAAATAAAATCGCAAATTCCCATGAACATTAGCAGTTAGCAATTAGATTAGATTTCACACAGCTGAAAAGATTGCCATTTACAAAACACGTCGAATGAAGTGGGGGGGGGGGCATTATTTTATAGCCTACATAAAATCAAATGCAAATAAAACAGGGGGCCCTACATAGTATTATATGCTTCGCTTCTATCAGAAACACTTCTGTGCGTTTCAAGCACTTTTATTTACAATGACATTTCTGTTTTCTCCCTCTTTTGAAAATTAATCTCCCTCACATGAGCGAGTAACACGTGACCACGCATAACACATGACCGCGCAGGGCGCTCCTGCGGACTACATTGTGCCAGAGAGATTTATGAAACGAGGCCCAGTTTATTAGATTTTTTAACAATATTATAAAGTTACATAAGACAATAAATGTGTATTACTCTTATGTCAAACATATAGCGTCCAAAAGTTTATCACATGAGAAAAATGTTTCTCTTAACCTAAAACCTTTTTTTCTGAAGGTGTATGTTTAGTGTTTGAAATTCATTTTGTAAACCAAAATATAATTCTGCATATTATTTTCACTACAAAACGAATGTTTTATTTAGTGAAAGTGTTGAAATGGATGACTTGGACTGAATGATGAATAAAAACAGCCAATAAGAGGTCAGAATAGACGGCTTTCCGTTTTGTAAGGATGACAACTCAAAAAACTGCTTGATAAAAGTAACATTTCAGGTAAACGCACATTTCGGCAAATTTTACCCAAAAAGAGTGACTATACTAAAAATTATTAATTCACGAGGTAAAATGTTTGGTATTTTTTATTTAATTTTGATGAGTTTACCTTTATTCTAAAATGCGGGGAAATAAAAACAAAGAACAAGTTGTGAATGTATAAGCATCATCGTTTTAGATTATTGTTATTTTTAAATATAACTAGTAACGCATAAAATGGGTAACTTTTTTCGCGTAAGTTAATTATCTTATTTTAAATACTTTTGGTATTGAAAATTGAATAAAGTCTTTAATTTACCAGCGATGTCCCAGAGTTGCAGTCGGACGGTCTCGTGCTCGAGGCTCAAGACTTTGAGCGCGAAGTCCACGCCAATCGTCGCTCTGTAGTTCGCCGAGAAGTTCTGGTGCACGTAGCGCTTGATGATGCTTGTTTTTCCCACACCCAGATCCCCGATCACCAGGATTTTATAGAGGTGTTCCTTCAGGTGATGGCTCTGCATGGTTCTGTGAAATGGACCCAACCATGGACCTGTGTGAGCCGCGGTGGGAGAGTGAAGAGAGAGAAACGCCCCGCAGAGAAGAAGCTTGTGACTCTAGTGAAGCACGAGACCCGAGCTCTGCCCTTACAAACACTCAACATAACCACACAAATCAAAAAGGTAGAAATGTAACGCATAATCTTAAAAGTTCTTCCCCTTGCCTTTACATTGTCTTATGTAGGCTACGAGAAAGCCCCCGTGTAGCTTATTGACTGTTCAAAGACGATATCAAACTCTGAAATGGAGGTTTTTTATTTCAAATATTTTATTACATAATGTTCTAGTTGTGCTTGGAATGTAAACTGACACTTTGCTTTGAGAATTATATCATAAGAGCAAATAAATCACACAACACATGAGCAAAGCTTTTTAAGTCAAGACCAGTAGAATGACTGCTTCAGTCAAACTCAAGAGCACCACTAAATGTTTTTGATAAAACGAGTCAATCTTTACTTTCATAAACCGTCAACAGTTTGTCAAAAACTTTCTGAATTGAGCAACAAAGGTTACAAACTCACTCTCTGCCTCCCTACACATATTGGGCGCGATTCAAAGATTCATCAAAGATTTAAAAATGACTTTGACTGACAGCATTATTATATTTAAGATTTTAATACATGGAATATGAAACACCAGGATAATGATAGTGAATTGTTTGCAATTCAGGCTATATAAAAAAAAAAAATAGACTAAACATTTGAAATCAATGAAGTCTTTAAAAACAATTTTATTGAAGATCATACCACATACAAGGCAAAATTAAAAACTGATTCGAACAGCCCTAGACAGGACTGCAAATATACATGCATGCATTCAGGAATCCCTTTATGAAATCCCTTTTACTTTATGAAAAGTAAAATGATTGTTCACTTAAGAACATTTTTACCTGAGAATAACTGAAAACATGATACATTTCTGAATACAGTGAAAAAATTAATGATTAAAACTGAAGTAAAAAATTATGTTGTGTAGGGACATTCAGAGAAATACAAAAAAAGCGGATCGATACAAATCTATAAAAATCCCTTTTAAAACACATAAGCAGAAGAAAAACAGACACTGGAGTTCCAGTGTGCATCCCAGGACCTGAAGGCATTCATGAGTGCAGATCTAACAATGAACAACCGAAGCGGTTTGCTTTCATTCATACTGAGTCTTTTAAAGTTTGGCGATTGGCGTAGCCGCTACAGCAATGCTCTCAATGGAACATTCATCCGTTCCTCTGCGGATCTTAAAGAACCCGTTCTCACCCCATCCGGTTCCCCAGCTGTTCTTCACAATCCAATACTTCTCCCCGGTCTTATGGCACTTCCCGTAGCCCACCAGCAGCACAGCATGATTGGTCAGCTCGAACGGATTGTTGGAGTCACGCAGGCCGGTGTGATGGTAAATGCCTTCCTTGTAGTTCATGAAATCCTGGTAAACCTCAAAGGCCACGCCCATGGGGCCGTCCCTGACCAACCCCAGCATCATCGCCTCCTCGCTGCATCCTCCGTAAAAGCCTCCGACGTAATGATAATCTGAGGCGTAGTACCTCGTGCACTTCTTGGAGATGTCGCACGGGGAATCACTGCCGGTGTACGGGAAACAGTTCTCTTCCACAATGCCAAAATCCTGGATGTATTTACCGATCAGATATGGAAAACCTCCATCACAACCTGCCAAAGACAACAAAACTGTCAGAAATGCACAAAAGATGAAATATTCTGCAGTTATCAGTCTGTATAAAAGTAAATTTAGTGTTTTTTTCGAAGTAAACTTGAAAATAAACAGCTATGCTACCACAATACATCCATTCAGGCTTTGTGCTTGTAAAACAAAACGTGGAAGCTGAGCACTCTGTAATATACATTAAAGATTTTTTCAAATTAACAAATAAATAATTGTTTCAAAAATGATGTTTTTTTATTATGTTATGTTTTTATTGTGTTTGTTAGCTGTATTTTTATATTATTATGGCTTAAATCAAAACAAAACAACTGCAGTTTGATTGATATTGATTGGAATGCACAATAAAAAAACTTGATTTTTTAACAAACTAAAAAAACAGTTCTCATTTTGGAATTAAACTAACTCCGTCATAGATCTTTCGATCTTATAAAAAATCCAACAAAGTCAAACATTTACAGAATTAATCCATTCTTTTGTAACTTTGAGGGAATTCAAAAGCAAACATTCACGGTTTTATAACTGCAAACGCACCACAAAGTCAAGTTCAGAACAGACAGGTCAAACTATAAATGACAGAGACGCATGTGATACCTTGAGAGTATTGAGAGCAGGACACGACCTGCTGAGGACTGAACACGGGCTGCTGCGTGTTGTTTGTCTGGATCCGGACTCTGGCCTCCATCATTCCCATAGTGGCGAAAGAATAACAACTGCCACAAGATGCTAGAGAGAGAGAGAAGAGAATAAATTATTTACCGGCGAGATGGCGAGTCACAATCTAATCTCATCATCTACAGAAGCGTCCTGTTATCCTTTCTGTTTCTCCCTCCTTTAATCTCTCCCTCTGTCTCGCTCTCCCTCTCCTGAAGGAGCTCTCATGAGGAGGAAACCCTGAGACACTCCAGATAAATCTACCAAAGAGACGATCATCATCATCATCATCATCTCACACACACACAGATACGAATGACTGTGCTAGTTGAAATGTAGGAAGTGCAATGAGATTTAGGTACAAAAACAACTAATGATCTTTAAAAGCGTGATAAACTGGCTTAAAAAAGAAAGTCACATTTACTAAAAGTAAATAGAAATGTACAAATCACAGGAAATTATTAACTAGCTATTCTCCCTAAAGTCAGGACTTTGTTCTGGACTAAAGGTGAAATGAGTTCACGACTAGATCCTCATCTTCAGGGAATGTTTCTTTTAACTGTCAGTATAATGAAGGAACAGAACACCTGTTGGACCAGAATCAAAAAACTCATTATTGGACCACAGTGACCCAGCAGGCTGGAGAGAGAGCGAGCGAGCGAGCGAGAGAGAGAGTCCAACACTTCACCTTGAAACACACTTGTACTCTCATTGTTTTGCACTCTCTCTCTCTCTCTCTCTCTCTCTCTCTCTTCATAAGGTCAAGATGAAAGATCACATTAACCTTTACATCTGACAATTTTAAAAGTGCAACCTATGCTATCTGAATTCCATTTATGCATTTCAATATGAGCACAAAGACTGGACTACACAAATACAATTACACATACAAAACAACATTATATTCCTAAACATACAGTGTCACACACACACACCTTGGTTGCGTACAGGGCTGACGTAACTGACTCCATTAACATCTCTCCAGTCCCAGCGCTCAGGAAGACCAGCGGCCATCTTTCCCACATCAGCGGTGACAGTCACGGGTCTGACTCGCCTTAAAGAGAACAACAAAATACAAGATCAAAACTGATCCTTTTCTAATATCTACTAAATCAAAATCCCATCTTTTTTTGCTTGTGAATCAGTTTTGAGAACAAAATACCTCAAATATCCAATTACAATCTAAATATTGATTTTGTTTATTTGAAATTCACTTGTCTAAAGCAAAGGGGATTCATTTTAAAATTGTAAACAAAATAAAAACTTTTTGCTGTATGCTGTACGGTTGTATTTGAAAAAAAGGCTTTCGATTGGATAAAAAAGGGTATTTGATGTGGCTTTGTGTAGAAGGCATTTTGAGGAATCCAATTAGTGATATACTGTGAACTAAAATTTCAATTTTGAAAGGCTTTAGGTGAAATGGGGTTAAATAGTTCATCGAGTTTTATAAAAAAGAAACGTTACACCATTTTGCCAATTACACCAAATTATATTCTCAGTCGACTTCAGAACAGTAAAAAAGGTAACCAAAAGGCTCAGCTTTGCCATGCCGTATGAACCGACAGGCGGATGTCACCCTAGTACAGCAAGAGTGATTTGAAAAATCATAAGGAGTTTCCTTTCGAATCCATCCCTCAGTACTTTGATCTTCTTTGACTTCATCCGCCTGTTGGTTCTTGCGGCGCCGCATAAAGTCATGGGTAAACCCATTTTTCACATTCCAATCAAAACCCAATGATTTACTCAGTCATGAGTAAATCATGTCAATACCTTGGTATTCTGGAAGCCAGGCCTCCTGATCTCCTCATCAGCTGCTGAATGGTGAAGGTCTCGTGGTGACTGTACGCCACAGCCCTCCACGACTTCTGAACAGAGTTTATTTGATCCAGAAACTCCATGTTTTGCGTGTACGGCAACTGCATGAGTCTAGAGTTCAAACAAAACATTTTAAATCATCAAACACTTGAAAAGGTCAGTGACACACAGATATGATTAGATCACAGATGACACAATCAAACACTCACAGCTCATGTTTGTAGCCTAACTGTGGACTGGGGTCAGTTCGGGGTGGGATGGGCTGGACTTTCTTCCCAGTGAAACAGGCCCAATTGTTCCCCAACACGTCATGAACCCAACCGGGCAGCGTCTGATCACAGTAACTAGTGACCTGTGAACCCTTCTGAGAATACTGCAGACACACAGAGACAACAGTGATCATTTTAATACATGACTAATAATAATACATAATTCAAATCTGTGTCGGTCTGCTGTCGTGAAAATGTCTTCTGAAGAGTTCATATTGCAAGATGTGTTTGTAAAACACGCAAAATAAAACTGGTGTGAACTTGATCTTAAGTGTTTAACTCAGACTACACTAGAAAACAGCTGAAGTCAGCCCTTCCTGATGTGACTACGATCAGTCATGTGATGTGTCATGTGTTATTTAAAATCGAGTGTCATAACAGACTTACTTTGAAAAAACCGAACCATTTGTAGTCATTGATCACCGCCTCAAAGCCCTGGTTATAGATGAGGGTGAAGAATCCGGTGTGGCCCAGATCATCCAAAGCTACATACAATTTCTGCAGATCCACAGTTACCGTCTTCACTACTTTACCTGCTAGGGATAAACCATCTGGGTATTATAAGTTTGTCTGAATGCACCTATAATGCTGCCTACGTAGGCAGCTCACCAATTTTTTACAACATAAACAATACACAAAAAAATCAAATCTAAGTTTCACATCTGTGCTATTGGATTACAGTTGTTAGGCCAACTATGAATCATGCTAAAAATAGATCACGATATTACATTACAAACTACCAAAATAGTATCATGTTTTTGGACGTCCTTTGAAAGACCTTGAGTACCATAAATATATTTAATATCCATCACATGAGCTAAACAGAGGATAAGGTCAAAAACACGACATGAAACTGAAAGAAACTTGAACTTCCGCGTTAAAGAAAGAGCAGTCGTTACTGTTGGGTCTGATCTGACCTGTGCTCGAGCAGTTGATGTTCCGATCCTGACCCACATCAGACACGCTGAAGATCCACGTGCCCAGCAGATCCTCATAGGAGCAGTTGGCAGGTGTGTCGGCAGCAGATCCGCCGAAAAACAGAAACAAGGCGACGACGGACAGTCCGAGCATCATCGCGACAGGCGGTCCGGTCTTCCTCGCAAACAAACAAAAACACGCGCGGAGTCTGATTTTGTGTCACCGGACACAACAAAACCAACGCGTATACTCCTGCGCACCTGCAGCACAAACACACTCAGTTGAGGAACAACGTACCGCTGACTTATAGCGGTGATGGTCATGTGACACGAATCATGTGATCGCAGCCATGTGACGAGTCCTTGAGCGCTCGCGTTCACGCCCGTTTATTGCATCTCGCAATTTTATTTAAAGGGTATGCTTTTTCTTTTCATGTTTTTTTAACAAGTAATGCTAATCTAAATATGTTGTTATACTTACTTAATTTGTAAGAACCATTTAAAAATGTGGGTCATGTGATGAACTGTTACAGAGCAGTGCGCGCGCTCACATAACTTACTGTAGACTGGAATTCAGGGTGTTGATGTTTTTCTTTACACATTTTTTTACAAGAAGGAACGACCTAGATTTTGCACAAGTGATGTTATTGTTTTACTGTATTTTTGATGACAGTTAAAAAATTGCCATCAAACATACTTATCATAGTCCTGTACACATGTTGTGTTTTCATGTTTTATGGGGATGTTTATAGAATTACTTTTATACCGTACAAAGCAAACTGTACAATTCCTTCCCTTAACACTCACAGAAAAAAGGTGATTTATAAGTTGTTTTCATCAAGGGAACCAAAAAAATCCCACGTTCAAAAATGAGTGGTAGCCTATTACAATTTTTGTAGGGACATTTCGATTCAGTTCCACACAAACATACCACTCAAAGAGGAAGCTCCAGACCTACGTCCCTGTGAATTTACAGTTTCACACCATAATCTTACAAAGACTTACGAAAAATTGACTTACATAAAAAGGAGAAATGGTTTGATGGCCAGACTTTTCCCCGAAAGAAGCGTAATTGCTTTAGCAAACACATACATACGCAAAAGCATTTCCAGCAGTGGTATTACATTGGTCCTTTGGGAAAGTATCCTGCTACTTTATTATGAGCAAAAAGTTTTTTGTCCCTTCAGGAAATTAAACACTTAATGATGCAGTAAGTTATACAGAGGTATAAAAGCATTATACAAAGCATTTATAGAACAATCTCAAGAGAGGACAATATTTCATGGGAAATGTTGTGTAACGGCACATTTTGCCAAGTTGTGATATTCAGTACTTCCAGAATTACAGACACACTGTGCACATGCACATTATATACATGCTTTAGGCCAACATAAATACTGATCGCTATCCCAAACACAGCCATTGACCCTCGGCGACATTAATGTGCCCTCCTACTTTATGAACATCTTTCTCAGGAGTTTAATGATTCGGTAACCGAGATGATTCCTCCTGTATTTATGTGTTTCTAAAGGCTATTGGCTGATTAAATTTAGAGAGAGAAAAGACCATCTGACGCCCCCCTCTGCGCTCAGCTGTCTCTTCTGCCGAATGGACAAGCTTCTGCATTTAACAAGCCTCATTAACCAATCAGAGCCAAGCGGGGTGGGGGAAGACAAAAGACGGGCAATTACCACAACGACTATGATTCACACACTCCATCCTAACAACCCAGAATAGATGACGCCGGGCTCGCATGCACAGGAATTAGTCATGCTGGCTACGACGCTGGCAGCGTGTTTGTGTGTGTTAGGAAGCGGAAGGAAGGGAGAACTTAAGGGCGTCCACATCAAACAGCTGTTTTATTTCGGAATGGTGGGCTGGTGTCAGGGTTTCGGCTGACAGAACCGTTGTCAATATGATGTTTCTGATTCTGTTATAAATCGGGAAATATAAAGACGATTGGAATGAAATGTTCACATATATACCTTTTTGGTTAAGCAACCGGTAGAGCATTGCATTAGTAGAGCAAAGGCCATTTGATCCCCAAGAAACACACATACTGACAAAATGTATAGCATGAATGCACTTGTCGAATGCACAAGCGTTTGCCAAATGTGTAAATGCATATAATGAGAGACAGCACACATTCTGCATTGTGACCTTTATGTCATCTGCATCATCACCACGGGGCAAAAATATCTTTCTTTGTTGATTCAAAAGTACTTCTTAATAATAAACGAGATATTTTGTCATATAGATATATGACAGCACGGATTGGCTAATGGCACCATAAGGATGGTCACAGTCTCAAGACCTTCACAAGAAACTAAACTGTGATGTGTTTCCAAAGACAGCAGACGCTTTCATTTCATGCTTTGGAAACGGAGATTCCATGGATACAGACACGTGCGTTTACTCTGAATAGCTCTTTGTTTGCTTAATTGAAATAGGCTAGTCTTGTATGTGAGAGAGGTATATGATCAGCGCACATTTTCATGGTTTGTGTTCTGTGTGTGTGTATGACGTGATCTTCGGGGTCTTGAATTCAAACATGCTGCTGTTGTTATCTCGCCCACACTAATTACATAAGCTTGCCATCTGCTGTCACTCTAATACAGCGCTGAAACACACATGTCACAAGAGGCACTTCACAAGAAGACTACATGACACACACACCAATTCATTACTACAATGCTAATCTTACTTTTCAGTACAGAGATAGACAGACATACTAGACAGATAGACGAGATGAATGGACGGATAGACAGATAGATAGATAGATAGATAGATAGATAGATAGATAGATATAGATAGATAGATTAGATAGTTTGCCAGTAATTTACTGTAGATTTAATTTACAATTTTGTTTGAAACATAAACTTACCTAGTTCTTATATTTTCTTTCATAAAACAAGACTTAATATCTTTTTATGTAAATCGTATCTTAAGAAGTTTTAAATATTTTTACCAGAAAACAAAACAAAAATGCTTAGGAAGAATGTAATTTTTTGCAGTGTAATGCCAGTAATGAGACCAGTCTCTTATTGCTCATTTTAAATCTCAAAAGTCAAAGTGTTTCAATTTTGATTAAAATAAAGTCTAACTCAAATTAAAAACTGTCATGGTTCCACTATCATGTCATGTTTTGTTCTTGGTTTTCTGTGGAGCCATGGCATAGCCTTTGGTTATGTGGTGGGAGAGAGACTATTTTGGCCTCTATTAGGCCATACTCTCTCTCTCTCCGGTCTGCGTCATTGTTCCCGCCATCTCGTTCCTCGTCAGCCTCTCCTTAGTGCTTAATCCCCAGCACCTGTTCCTCGTTATGATCCTGTGTTTGTCACCCTTTAAAACATCCTCGTGTCCATTGTCTTGTGCTCGTTCATTGTATGAAGTCTGCTTGTGCTTGTTAAGTTCTACCTGTACCTGTACCTGTACCTGTACCTGTACCTGTACCTGTACCTGTACCTGTACCTGTACCTGTACCTGTACCTGTACCTGTACCTGTACCTGTACCTGTACCTGTCCTTGTGTACTGCCTTGTGTTAGAGTTTCCCCATGTCAAGTAAGTGTAGTTTATTGTGAGTTTACTGTTGGTCTTGTCAAGTTTATATTCTGAGTCTGTTAGTTTAGTATAGTCTGTCGCCGTTTCCGTTTTTTCCTGTTTACCCTTTTTACCCCATCGTGGGTTTTGTTTTGCCTGTTTGTCTTTGTTTTGTAATAATAAAATACCCTTGTTTACCCCAACCGTCTGTCTCTGCCTGCAATTGGGTTCTCATGCCATGTCTTCCAGTGAGTTTCATGACACAAAACAGTACGTTTACAAGTACAAGTCGTTATCAAATCAGCACTTAGTTACTGGCAAACCTGCTGTAAAATTACAGCAAAGTTTTACAGTGTAGATTTGATGTGTTTTACTGTTTTTCTCCTGTAAAACTGCTTTGGAACAATCCACTTTGTGAAAAGCGCTATATAAATAAAACTGAATAGATAAATGTATCTATAATTTAATATATATTTTACATTGTTAATATATTACAATACATTAAATAATACATAAGCAATTGCAACATTTCATACTATATTAATTCTTAATAAAGCATTTGATTCTAATATATGAAAGTGTTTTGATTCCATTGTATATTTCCCACCACTGACATCTGTTTCATCTACAATTCCTAGTAATCTTGTCCTGTGCTCACGGCATACTACATATTGTTTGACATTTCATTTTTACAAAACATTAACAGTATATAGTACATTACATCTGCAGAATGCAGTGAGCAGCACTTTAATATTCTATTCCGATCACAGGCAGTGTCTCTTGTGCTATATGTTTAATGACATGGCTGCTCACATGGTCGTGTGAGTGTGCGTGTGTGTGTGTGTTAGCTCAGAAGAGAAGCACAGAAATGATGAAATGCAGTGCAGTATAGCACTGGTCTGCAGTTAATGATCTGAGCTGCTGTAATAAAGGTCTCACGCAGGGAGAGACTGTAAACCATTAGCTACTGAAACGCACACATACCGTCACCATTGTTCTTCAGCAACAATCTACAGCTCCAGAAAAACTGAAAGAAAATGCTCTTACCCACCCACAATTAATGTTAATATGTATGTGTGTGTTCAAGTGAGCTGTGAAGTGTTAGAAAGACTTTCATCACCTCAGCTGTGTTTTTGAACCTCTACATTGAAGCGTGTAGTGACATATTTTCAACACCTGTTATTTATCACAACAGTGGAGATTGTGACAGATTTAGACCTTCAGATAAAGGTCTGGGCTCACACAACGTTAATAAAAATCTGTTTATCTGCTGATATTCTTCTGACAATGAAAAACGCTTTGGTGTGACGGCACAAGCTTCCAAACAGCCGGGGGCGACGTCCTTGATGCTAGTGCGGTTTCAATCCTCCGCAGAGTGACATGTATTCAAATATCGTCCTGCACTTTCTCAATGCGGTTTTCTTTATATATTTCATGAATGTCACAAGATTGTCATAACAACAGCGCAGAGCGGCGAAGAAAGCTAAACGGTGATTTGCAAGACAAGCTGCATTTCATCTGAGCTTTTATAGATGGTGAAGCGTGTGCAAGCATGTTCTCCTCTGCTCTTTCGAAGAGAATTAAAACTGAATCCCAGACTACCTCCTGCATACAAGAGAAATATTCTGTATGAACCCACTGAGAGATGTGTGTTTATGTTGGTGAAAGAAAATTACGCTGACGCGCTTTCATACCGGCCTGTCTGGGATTGAAAGTATTTTCTCTACAGAACTTTCCCGTAGCACGTTGTATAGTCTGGTAGCCATTGAGTTAAATCAATAAAGTCACATTTAATCAGTCAAATCTAAAATCTCATTATTCATGCTGCGTAGTCAACTTGATTCGGTTGTAATACACAGGAGAAGTAAAGAAGTTTAGTGTCATTATAAGAATAACAAGTTCTATTTTGGATTTAGAAAACAGCACACACGCCATACGGCCATATTTTGTCCATATTTGACCTAACCATGTGTTGAAACAACCCTACATTAAACAAAAATATTACTGGGCGGCACAATTGAGATCAATAATCTGTTGGTGCGACCCTAACTATAAGACATAGGCTGGTGTGGGGAGATTCAAGCGACCATTGCTGATGAAACTCTTCCTAAGAATAAAGCGGAAAATGTATGGATTAAGACAAGGCTAAGAACCTGGCACAAGGTTATAAAGGAACATAAAAAAGGACTCTGTGAAAATATTGAAATAGGGTTCATATGATTCAGATTTTAAACCAAACACTTTGGACAAGCATTTGGTCCGAGAAAGGTATTACGGCTTATTCCTCTATCATGGACAAAGGGGAACGATTAGATTTTCAATCCTTGAAAGAAAATTTAAGCTAGAATCTAAGGATTTCTATAGATATCTCCAATTACGGCAACACTTTTACCAGATAATTAAACAAATGACTGATGAAGACCCAAACAGAAAATAATTACCCCAATTTACAAAGTCTGTTTCTAAATTATATACATTTAGAAATTAATCAATTTAAATAAATGTATATAATGTAAATCATTAGTAGATTTACAAGGTGACTCTTCTGTATATGTAAAAAAAGATGGGAAAAGGAAACTGGCAGTATACCACACTTTTAAAAAAATCCCGTAAAAAAACGGATAAAGCACTGGCAGAAAATTTGCAGTACATTTTCCTGTTTTTAATTACATTTCCATTAATGCTAAAATATAATTTAATGCAATGCAAAATGCTAAATACAGGTGAAAGAACCGTAAAAATGAAAATACAGAAAATTCCTTGATATTAATACAGTATATTGTTCCCCATTTTTACAGGTTTTTGCAGAAGTGGCAGAAGTGGGAAAAACACGTGTAAACTTAACTGGACAACATCACGCTCTCCATACTCCATACTTAGAGAGAATTTTGTTGGAAAAATACTATCTGGTTTTTCCTTACCCCAAATCAGAAAAATATTTTGTAACTCAAATTCCTGGAGTCAATGAGGCATTCAAGAAACCAATCACTTGTTTTCTGTGATTGCCTATTATTTTAAGTTTGTGGAAAGAGATACACAACATCCTAGGAGAAATTCTTGATATGCCAATTGACTTTAGTTTTGAGGTACTTTATTTTGGTAATGTCTGATGTCTTGGGTCAAGAGTAGGACTGTGCAAAAATATCGATACATGTAACTATCGCAATATTTTTTTTTTCGATATTATATCGATATTGATACCTCTACTATCGATACATTTTTTAAAGGGGTCATATGGCACGAACATGTGTTTTTCTGTGTCTTTGCTGTGTTATAAATTGCCAATGCATGTATTAGACAGGTAAAATGGCAAAAAAAATTGCGTCGAAAAAAAGATGCATTCTATCTTAAAGCGAATGCTTATCCAAAACTGCCTGAAACGATTTGTGTAACCACACCCCCACGAATCCACATCAGTTCATGGTATGATTTGACTAAGACCGCCCAAATGTATACGCAAGTAAGGTGAGCATACCTGTCAGTACAATTGCTTTAGAACCTGATGTTCCAAATAAGAGGCGTTACGTTTCCGTCACACGCTTGCAGTATTCGACCAATCACTACGCACTGGTTAACTGGCCAATCAAAGCACACCTCGATTTTCAGAGCGATGAGTATTGTAAAAAATGTGCGCTTTTCAGAGAGGCGGGGGGCAATCCACTTTAGGGGCACCCAAACCTCTGATTTATAGATCCATGCATCGCACATCATGGCCACTCTGCATAGATAAGGGAGGTTTTTACACTTACCTTAACAGAAATCCCCAGGTGGTGCACAGCATGTTGTATTTCTAACTCTACCTTTTACATTTTCTATTTAAAGTATTGCAATATATCGCAAATGTGAATCATATCGAAAATCAAATCGCAATATATTGTATCATAACCCATCTATCATGATATGTATCGTATCGGGAGATACACAGCCCTAGTCAAGAGTAAGCAATATATGTTTAAAATAATTATTGCATCAACCAAAAAAGTAACAACTTGGTGTTGGTGTAAACCTAACCCTCCACAAAGGCGGGACTGGATTGATGTCTTGAAGAGTATATTTATAATGGAAATTTTGTGTCAATTTCCTGAAGAATTTATGTGTTGATTTTTGGACCAAATGGATTGTGCGCATAACTCCTATTGAACCCAATATTTTTGTTCTAGAATAATTTTTTGCTTCCCCCCCTCTTGATGTGACCAACACGCCCCTTCTTTTGTAAACAGTTTCAGTGTTGAAACGAAAAGAACACAAAGGATAATTACTATCATAACTTTGATTGTGTTATTGGCGAATTATTCTGTCGTTAAATTGTGTAATGTTGACTTTAACTGTAAAAGTGATGTTGTCATCAACAGATGTTGCTGACTGTATCCCTTCGCAATAAAAAGTTAAATAAAAAATGAAACATCACCCAACATTTCTTTTTGTGTATTATATTGTTTTTGTGTGATCTCAAAATGTCTCCTCTTGTGTTCCACAGAAACACAGCTTTTATTATTTTTCCTCATTTTAATAAAGAAATATGCCATACCACACCACAACGGTTTCCATGTCAAGAAAAAGGGAGAAGTTTTTTTACACAGCATTTTGTTTTCTCACAAAGTTGCAAGAAACTACTGGAATATCAACAAATGTCAAAAAATCATCTGCAGTATCACGTCAATGATAATCAACATTCTATAAGAGCTCTACGTCAGAGAATCAGAAAACACAATCCCAATATATAGATAGATTGATATATAGATATAACGAAAATAAAACCATCACTTGAAAGGCAAGAACACAAAAAAGGTTCAGCACTTAAGATGAAGTCACAGAGTTCATGATTTTATGAACCTTTGTCAAACATTCAGGAGTGAATTCACAAAGCAGTTCTTCTGAGTTAAAAAACTCAATTAACAGATAAGACTGATAAGAAATGTGTTTAAACAACAAATTCACCTCCTCAAAACACCCAGCCAGGTTTAGTTTTGTAGTTTAAACTCTATTAACCGACTGTGTTTTGCGCTGATAAATGATTTCATGAACTCTTAAAAGCATCATCATGTAGCAAAATGTAAACATTAATGTGAGTCCGCAGTAGACATTCAGCGCAGAGTTCTTACAAATGTGCCAAATGTATCTGTTATGTTCATAAACCCATTTAATGAACAGAAAATCAGAACAAAAAGACTGAGATCGCCTTCCTGGGGTTGAATTAGCGTCGTGTTTTTGATCATGCAAAATAAAATCTAAGTTGTTCCTGACAAACCGCGGCTGGTTTTTAATAAACTGCAGCTTTCAGAAATCAGAATAATCTCTCTGGCTATTTAGTAAAGCTAAACAACGAAGCCTATTACCAATTGACACATATGTTAGATTTAATTTGGAATATATAGATTTAAAAAACAGATTTTAAATATTCATAAATATTTGATATTTATAAATATTTATACGTAAATAGATTCATTGCAGCCCTGATACAGTATATTCTCTATGAAACAGGAGATAAAGAAAATAAAGAAGTGCAACATACCGCACAGGCAGACCACAGTAAATCCTCAGAGTAAAATCACAGTTTTTAAAACAACGTCTTTGCGATGGTCTGAATGTTCAGTACACTGAAAGCACAATGTGACTTTATATCAGCTATAGCTATCAGCTGTATATCAGCAGTTTTTTCGTCTAACACTGCGTCTATACTAGAAGTGGCCGACATCACAGCGCATTGCGACAAAATAGCACAACATGTTTCCTGGCTGTAAATGTTCATTGATAACAGAGCGGCTGTAAACTCAAGGCTTACAGATTAACAACAGTACAATGAGTGCAGGACATCATTCATATTCATTGGAAATATACAGTTGAAATTAAGAAGTATTGCTACATCATGTGGAGAAATCAAAAATGATTTGAAATGATCAGGACGGAATTGAAACATCACAAGCTTGCTTTAAGAATTCAAATGTACGGCAGACATAGAAACAGGGCGTTCATCATTCCAGCTCGTCCAGTGTCGTCAGAAATGTTGCAAATAAATTAAGAAAAACTTCCTCATTTAGCACAAATACGCACTAATGTCTGTGTGCTTTGTGTAGGTGTATGGTTTGTATTGCTTCAAGTCGTCTGGTATATTTATAATATATAAAAGAATATTCATCACCATAAAATCGATTCATATCATTATGTTACGAAAACCCACATATCATCCCTCTCCCCTTTGGCACTAAAAGCTCTATTAAGATAAATATTACTTTTAAATCATGTTTTTGTTTTTTATACATCTTTATAATTGCTAGAGACTTAGGCTCACATTCATCTAAGTTCTGTACACGAGGGGACGTAAGAAAAGACATCTTTGATTCTGATGATAAAAGTTTCCTGTCCTCATATTATCTGTGTAAAACGCTGCTGTTGTATAGCTTTAACAATCTGTGCGTGTGAAAACGGCACCATACTTGTTGCTGTACGCATGCCCTTGATATTTACACGATCAATAGAAATGATCAATGAAAATGACTGAATGGTGAACTGATATTAACTATAATTCTGAATAGACTGTCAAGAACTGTTTTAGACTGAAATGGTGTCAGAAGCCCTTCTGCTAGTGACCACAGCCTTTAAAGTCAACATGAAATCTTTCTTTTGTGATGTGGTGAGTCATACTAGGGGTGAAGCAACATTGTTCTCTTTAGAATCCTGACTGATGAATTGTTTACAATAACACCAAGGTTGTCCAGAAGAAAATTGCTCAGATGTTGCTCTTTTTTAGCTCAGGAGATTTGATGGAGATCAAATCAGTTGTGTTTAATTTAAGTATGAATGCAGATTGTAGAGGTAAAATCATCTGGATTAGAGTAAATTTGATGAGAAATGTCTGAGTTCAAATTAAGATCTATAATAATATTGACATTGGATTGCAGACTTCACAAATCTGAGCTCAGTTTGACACATTCTCTTCTGAAACTCTAATGACAGAGACATTTTTGACATTTCTGACTCTTTTTCTCAGGAGAAATATCTGAGACACAGATCTGAGACTTGAAAAAGGAAAATTCTGTTATCATTTACTCACCCTCAGGTTGTTCCAAACCTGTATACAATTCTTTGTTCTGATGAACACAGAGATAGATATTTGGAAGAATGTCAGTAACCAAACAGATCTTGCCCCCCATTTGCTGCCATGGTAGGGAAAATAAATACTATAGGAGTCAA
Organism: Triplophysa siluroides; assembly: GCA_006030095.1. NCBI lineage: Eukaryota > Metazoa > Chordata > Actinopteri > Cypriniformes > Nemacheilidae > Triplophysa > Triplophysa siluroides. The sequence goes on along the minus strand of VCII01000482.1, from coordinate 13,178 downwards.
TGGGGGATGAGAGCGGTTTGGTAACTGACATTCTTCCTAATATCTTCCTTTGTGTTTAGCAAAACAAAGAAATTGATACAGGTTTGGAACAATCTGAGGGTGAGTAAATGATGACAGAATTTACATTTCTAGGTAAACTATCCCTTTAAGCAAAAGTTTTCATTTGTTCTTTATTTAATCTCACTGATAATAATTAAACAAAACAAATCATTAACATATTAAAGAAATCTGAAGTGTTCTTACCAGTGTGTATGAAATAAAGTGGCTCAATTTTCATTTCATGTTGACTTTAATGAATGGACTGGAATGTTGGATGAGTTTTAATAATCGTTAAACCACAGTGAAGCAGTTTGAAAGAGGTGATAAGATGTAACTTTATACTTTACTGTATTAAAAAAGGTTGTATCAACATTTTTAGTCTTTCATTCACTAGTTTGTTGAAGTCACTAACCCAAAAAGTGACAGAAAGTACCACGGTAAAGCTAGTATTATTTTTACCATGAAATTTTTTGAGGTACCTTACTTTGGCATTACCATCATATATCATTATTGTGCCACGATACTGCCCCAGTACATCTCATGATGAGAAGTTTACTACAGCAGGATAAAGAATCTATTCTAGGAGGCCGAGACAGATACATAGTTTGGTCCCACAATTATTTCAATACAATCAAAAAACAGCCAATCTCACAAAACCAAGGTCACATTTCACCCCCAAATCAAAAGAGGTTGAAGGACAGGTTAAAAAATTCTATATATATTATCAAATATTTTTAACTTTTATTTGAAGGGGTCATATGACAGGGCTAAAACGAACACTATTGTTTGTTTCAGATGTAATGCAATCTGTAAACACGATTTAAGGTTAAAAGATGCTGTATTTTCCACATACCGTGCATGTTTGTATCTCCACTTTGCCCTGCCTCTCTGAAAAGCATGGATTTTTAACAAAGCTCATCGCTCTGAAAATCGAGGTGTGCTGTGATTGGCCAGTTAACCAGTGCGTAGTGATTGTTCGAATACTGCAAGCGTGTGGCGGAAATGTGACGCCTCTTACCATATTTGGAAAATCAGGTTCCAATTTGGGCGGTCTTATACCACGATCTGATGTAGATTGGGTGAGCATACGCTTTTAGATAGAATGCATATTTTGTTCCGACACTTTAATTTTTGCAATTTTACTTGTCTAATACATGCATGGCCATGGGCAACTTATAACAAACCAAAGACACAGAAAAATACGTGTTCGCGCCATATGACTTTTTACAAATAATTTTGTTTAGTTTCAAAACAGGTTTTTTTTGGCATTGCACTAATATATTAATAGCTGTCACTGTGCAGAAAGTTTCAATGGTTCTACATTTCTTTTGATATTGGAGTAAAAAAGGAGACACCGTGACCTGTTTTCTGTGAGATTCATCTGTCATTTTGATCCCAAATAAAGACATACAGAGGGAAAAAGGTGAAGACTGAAGATGACGGAGCTGTCGGTATCTCTCAAACCTGCCTGTGTTTGCAGTGACATTGCTCTGCTGAACATCAGACGAAGCACTTTGTTCAAAGATTGAGAAATCTGCAGGGACATCACCTCTCACAGACTTTAATTATGACGGCGTACCAGCGGTGTGTGGGCACGCGTGATTATTCAACATGTAATTATACAGGCTTTTCTGCTTATCTTATTCCAGCCCTTAATAATCTCATTGTCTGACGATGAACACTGCAGAAAAGATTTATAATGTCCAGGTACGTTGGAAACGTCCCCGTGGCGCACGTCTCCCTGTGAGCTCGTCCACCCCGTCTCTTCAGAGACACGCCAACACGTCTGAGACAGCACTAATTAGATGAAAGCCATGTTTGTTTAAGGCCACTACAAAACAGACCAACGGCACTCCGACTATACGAACGATCACATACCTTTGCGATTCTACTGCAGGTCCGTGAAAGAGTTTGTTCTGCATTGGTCCATAAGTGAGAACATGTAAACAAACACACATGTAAGCCAGGACTCCCGTCCGTCTCCGTCTTGTTCTTCTGATGCGTTGTCCCTCTCTGTTGTCCCGTTCCTATAATGAGGAGGAACTCTGGCTGTAGTGTCGGAGCACCAGGCACTCGTATTTAGGTGTGGGCGGAAGGGCCGATTCGACTTCCGACCCGGGCGAGGCGCTACCTGACCCGGCGGAGTCCCTGAAGGGGGAGGGCGGAGTCAGCTGCAACAGTTCATCGAGCTCCGGCTGATTGGAAGGAGACTCCCGCCCCGAGACCGCGGCCACCTTGAACTCCTTCCCGCTAGCTGTGGGTGAGCATCTGAGGCACGTTGACCCGGACAGGGGGCGAGGCGGGGTCTGGCGGCTAACGTTAGACTCCACCGGTGGGAGGGGCTGGATCTCGGCGTATGTGGTCATGGTGGTCGGCATTGAAACCTCTCTCGAGAGGCGGTAGGCCGAGGGTTCCATCACAGTGGCGTGAGCGTGCGCAGAAGTGCTGGTGGACAGACCGGCAGGCCCCGGCGGTGGAGAATTGGTGAGCATCATGCTGTTGAGCTCGCTGATGTTGGCGGTGAAACGGTTAACCACGCAGCTGATCTGCTCCATCAGCGAACCCTGCGACGCACTCCCGCCGCCGTAAGTTGTGCTGCCGCGCTGCTGAGGCTGACACATGTACGTGGAGACGCTCATGACCTGCGCATCCACCGATGATCTCTGCGCTAAAGTCATGCTGGCTCTCTGGGTCACGGTGCTGATGGGCGACGGCATCTGAGGCAGGTATGTGACTGGATAGCGTTCTTCCGTCTCCGTGACCTCGTAGAGCATCTTGTTGTTACTGTTGTCGGTGTTGATGTCCGTGCCGCCGCAGTAGCGCCCTTCTGCCGTCTTGGAGAAGGGTTTGATCACTGCGGTCTGGTTGCTCTCGCGTTTCTTGATGTGGAAGGAGAGACGCTGCCACAGGTGGCTGCCTTTGGAACTGCACTCGTTCTGAGCCCACGTCACAGACTTTCCATTAGAGCTGCAAGAAGATTACAATAGTTTATTACAGATGCTCAATGTGCTGGATGCAAACACAACCTGACCAGAGAGACGTGCAGTCAAAGTGAAGTCATAGATCAGTGTCACTCTCTTTGTGGTGTTGTGGGGTTAATTAGACTCATTACTGTTGCCTGAGGTTAAACTGGAGCTTCTGTTTGTCTAACACACACACACATATACGTGCCAAAACAATGACCTTCACTTCACAACACATTTTCAGTTTTTGTCTGAATGCAGTACAAGAGACCGCTATAGAGAGAGAGAAAATATGGAGAACGTTTTTCAGTTTCCTCTGTGATATTAAATATGACTGACAGACAGATGTGTGCATGAACGACCTTCATCAAGGACAAATAAAACAACAGCTTTTGTGTTAATGAAACTCCATAAACCACAATGACAGGTGAAACTGTACAATCTGTCTTTCTGTTTCCTTTTGTGTCTTTGACTTTCCTTCGAAAAACAATGACAACGTGTCTATCTGTCATCATCTATCTCTTTCTGCCTGTCTAACATCTGTCTGTCTAATCACTTGTTCATCTGACTGGCTGTCTATCCCTCTGTATGTCCTTATCTATCTATCTATCTATCTATCTATCTATCTATCTATCTATCTATCTATCCATCCATCCATCCATCCATCTATCATGTTGGTCTGTCTACCCATCCGTGTCTCTATCTAACCACCTGTCTGTCTGTCTATCATCTGTGTGTTTATATAATCGTCTGTCTGTCTGTCTATCAATATATCATTTTGTCTGCCTGTCTGACATTTATCTGTCTGTTTACCACCTGTCTGTCTGCCATGGCATCTATCTGTCTGTCTGTCTGTCTGTCTGTCTGTCTGTCTGCCCACCCATCTATCTATCCTACTGTCTGGTTGTCCATCCGTCTGTCTTTATATCTGGTGTCTAACCACCTTTCTGTTCATTCATCTGACTGGCTGTCTGTCTGTCTGTCTATCTGTATGTCTGAATATACCTATCTGTCTGTCCATCTTACCTTCTATTTATCCGTCTACCTGTCTTACCATCTGTTTGCGTGTGCGTATCCATCTGTCTATTTACAGTATCTATCCTTCTGTCTCTCAGAATAACTACCTGTATTGCTGTCCATCTGTTTAACCATCGGTTTGTATGTCCATGTCTGTCTGTCTACATATCTAATTGTTTGTCTGTCTTACAGATGTGGTAAACTCTCATGTCTTGTGTGCTCTTAACAGACGGTGATGCAGAGGTCGTCTGTGCTGTGACGTAAACATTTTCATGTAATGGATAGTATTAACTTGATTGATGCACATCACCAAGCAAATTAACAGTTTAACCACTGTGACCCCAGAAAGACATTCTTTAACCTTTGACTTCATGTGCCTCTGAATCTAATCTGATCATACGGATGTCCATTATAAATTTGTCTGTACATCTTATGCTACCTATTTTATTTTTGGTAAATTATGTCATGGCGACAGCATAATGGCTCTAATGCAGCCTTTCATTTACACACAACTAAGCTTTAAGTTATCTCAAACTTTAATGCTATTCCCATGATATCCAAATCTGGTATTTAACACACACACCTGAGTGTCTCTCCGGATGATCCTCGTCTTTTCCACAGGTTTACCAGACTACTGGAGCGGCTGGCAGCGGACGACGATTTTCCATCCCCGACGTGCATGCGCACCACGGTCGACGTGGTGAAGGCGCTTCGGACGTTTCTCTCTGGTTTAGCGAGGATGATGTAAACCTTCGGCACGAACATGCAGCACAGAGCAACGGTGGCACTCAGACTGACGGAGAAACACATGGTGATGGTCTTGTAGTTGGAACCGAAGTAAATGGGCACAAACGCCAGCCAGATGATGCAGGTGGTGTACATGGTGAAGGCGATGTACTTGGCCTCGTTGAAATTCGCCGGAACATTGCGCGTCTTGAAGGCGTAGAAGGTGCAGCTCATGATGAGCAGGCCGTTGTAGCCCAGCGGCGCCACCACGCCCAGGTTGGTGGTGTTACAGATGAGGTTGACCTCGCGGATGGACGGGTAGTCGTGAATGACGTCGGGAGGCTCCATCACGAGAGCGCCACAATGATGCCCAGCTGCAGGAGGATGAGGAGGAATGCGATGACCAGCTGGGCGCATGCGCTCATGAAGCGAGGTTTCTTGGTGCATATTTTCTTCTTGCTGCCGGCCAGAATCCGAGCGATGCGATTGGTTTTGGTGACGAGGGCAGAGTAGCTCATGGCGGGGGACAGGCCAATGCCGAGACGCTGCAGGTAGCAGTAGATCACCTGAGGTTTGGTGATGAGACAGAAGGTGCAGAGGTATCCCAGACAGATTCCCACCAGGATGATGTAGCAGAGCTCACGGCTGGATGATTTCACCACCGGCGTGTCACGGTAGATGACGAATATGGACATGACGAAGAAAGTGGCCATCAGGCCCAAGCAGGCAAAGACCACGGCGGCGATGGGCTCGGGGTCTCCCCACCTCAAATACTTCACCGGGATAGGCTCACAACCTGAAGAGAGAGAGAGACAGTTAGTACTGTCTGCTAAAATGATCGTAAAAATACTTTGAGCCATATCTAGCGATCAGATTATCATAAAGACGTAAATAGTCGATTTTTCAATTAAATGTTTTTCCCTTTGTTAATCTGATTGTATAAATAGGTGATGAAGACAGACAGGAAGACAGATTTGATAAGTTCAGCTCAGACGACAGCGATGCTGTTGACCTTCACTTGAGCTGAATAACTATGCATTTGAAATGGATTGGAAAATGGACATTTGAAGTGGAAACATAAATCTCTCATTCGTCTCTCTTTCTTTTCCTATCGATGGTAAATTTAATAGAGATACAATCATCAGAGATACAACAATTTCCATATAATTTATTTTCGTCATCCCTTTTCTAAATGACCCTGAACGAAACGCTTGGTTTTTATTAGAAGATCTGTGTGTTTGTAGCTTGTGCGCTTTGCAAATATACAGAACTACATGGATAAACACGTTATTGAATGTCAACACAAGTGCAGGCAGTAAATTCAGGGCTATCAGATCTCTGTCATCAATCTGATCGCTACAGAAGTCTAGGAGTCTGATCGCTGTGCTCTTGATGTGTTGCTGGGTTTGTGTGTTTGTTGACTCACCAGTGAGGTCATCGGTGGGCCAGGAACCCAGCTCACACGCTCGACAGGTGTACTCATCAAAAACAAACTCATTTTCTTTACATGGAGTGCAGGTCCAGCAGCAGCTCACCTCACCTTTACGGATAACCTGCGGACAGAGAGAGAGAAAGAGAGAGATAAAGCGAGAGAACAGTCTTTTACATTCAATTAAATTCATACAATGTATAATTTTGCAAGCGACACAGTAGCAGCTAGACAAACCACACTAAAGTCAACATGTACAGGTTGTTTGACATGCTCTTATCCAAAATTCATGAACAAAACTACCTAAGATAAAATAAAATATCCCACAGACTATAATAAATACTTGAAATCCTGTGTATGAAGGACTATGAGTGCTACTTAAAAATAAAATGAAGGAACGATTGATCAATTTATTAATCATTAATCGCCGTCCAATGAGTAAATGGTCCAATGTCATTTTTTTTACTCGATTCACAAATTAAAAAAGTAAAACATTTGCCGAAAGGGCAAAGAAAAGCAACTGGCAAAAGCTTTTCGAAATTAAATGTTTTATTAAAATGATTGGTTAAAATTATTGTTATATTAATCTATGTTTTAATCATAGATTACAACTAAAAAATTTGTCTTTTGTAAATGCATTTTTCAATTACAAAAATATGTTTGTAATTCATTGTTTTAATATTCTATTTTATCTCCTTGTTAAATCATGATTTATTCATTTGGCCTTTTTTTTTTCAATTAAATCATTCCATCATTTTACTGTGTTGAACACAGTGTGCTGTGAATGACTGAATTCTGGGAACAACAGAAATCAAAGAACATTTATTAAAACTATTACGTAAAGTCTAAAAAAATGTTATTGTCAAAGCCTTTGCAGTTCATGCCAACAAATAAAAAAAATATTTTAAGAACGTTTTTGTACACTTTGTACACAAAATAATTCTGGTGCTGTGTTTGGGTCTTAAATAACCTTGAGACAGTATAAAAGCTGAGCTGGTTTGAATGATTCAGAGACATTTTCTTAATTTTCCTATTACTGCTATATTTTTACCAACAAGCATGCAAAACATATTGAAGATGAAAGATTATGTATCATTCAGGGTTGATGAGCATGTCACTGTTTGCTGACCTTGATTTGACCTTTGTCACAGGGTTCACTGCACACTGATTTGATGATGTCATCTTTGTTGGGCCAGATCTCGTCATCCTCGATCTGCAGTCCGGTTTTGTCCCAGCTGCCCACGTTGGTGTAGTCAAAATAATCCTTCCCCATCTTCTTGAAATTCATGATGACATAACTGTGAACATCCAAACACACGGTCTGATCAAAGTGATATTGATCGTATGAGTCAATTTATCAAACATGAATTGCCTGACTTGTTCTGATTTATTAACGGATTGATTAAATCGCTCAATGGCCGTCTGCATGAATGATTGATTCATTTTTTCAATGATCGATTGACTACTGTAGTTCAGTGTTTCCCAGGTTGGTAAATGGATGGATGGATGATTTTACCTTCCGAGTGAATCTCCATTCTCGTCGAAATAAATGTTTTCCCCCGTCACTCCAGTGAAGTTGGTCTTCATGAGGAACTCGAGTAGTTTGGAACCATCAATGGGTCTCATGGCATCACACAGTCCCACCATACCAGGACACAGAGCTTTCTGCATGTTATGAAGCCCATAGGCCATACTGTAGATGGCATTTATCACGAAACCCATCTTAGTGTCCTGAGCATACTGCTGCCGGAGAGAATCTCGCTCTGAGACACATACAGAGAGAGAGAGATGGGTGTTAATGACATATAAGTCTTCTTTCTGTCCTGTTGGCTGCGCAAATGAAAATATAACTGTGTTAAATTGCTTACGTATGATGGAGAGACTCATAATTCTATCGGTGAGAGGGATGTACAGTATTTATAGGGGATCGGTGAGGGTGTTACTTACGCGGCTGTGAGATTTACACCCGAACTAACAGTTTCAAATCCTTTTCATAAACTATGAAGAGGTCGGGTGAGCTGCTATAAAAATATGGCTTCGTCTGTTAGATCGTTTCTCAAAATTTTCTCACCATGCTTGAGAAACTCAGCAGACACACACATCTGCACTTTTATTGTACTGTACAAGGCTTTCTTAAGACCTGAGAACTCACAATGGCTGCTGGACAAACGTCTAGTTTTTCAAAATTTTAGCATAAGCTTTCCAAATATTTTTATCAGTTCTTTAATGTGACCCTGCTTGTGAAAACCCACCTAAAGTCATTTTTTGTGATTTACTGTTTTCTACATAAAATCATCCTACATATTGTGAAGAACATTCTGTGAAAATATAACCTACACATCTTTACTCAACTCAACTTTATTTATATAGCGCTTTTTACAATTTTCATTGTTACAAAGCAGCTGTACATGAGACATATTGACTATATGCAAATCAATTAAAGTTATATACCTGTAAAAACAAGAAAAAGGTTAAAACACAGAAGACAGACATACCCACTTACAAACGCTTCACACACACAATATGCACACGTGCTAAAACACATATACATAGACACATACAGACATACAAGCACAAGCACAAGCACACACGCACGCACAGTGAAAGCACATATTTAAGATAAAGGAGAAACAAACACAGGTCAAATATTAAACAGACTATAAATTCCTATATGCAATATGAATTATGTAAAACTTTAAAATTCTATTTCTAAAGCAGCCCCCCTGGCCAGGCAAATAGTGAAAAACAGTATGCAAACGGTGGCGAGGAACCCAAAACTCCAATGGAGAAAAAAACCCTCAGGAGAACTCAGGCCCAACCAGGGGATTCCAGTTCCCCTCTGGCAAAAGCTGCTGCCTCTGCACAAGCTCGACAGTGCTTGCACAACAAGGCTAAATACAAATAAATAAACTTTAACTTTGCCTGAGTAAGAACATGTCAAAAAGGTAAAACATAGGGAAATTAATGATTTGTCAAAAATCCAATTTAAAAAGGTTCTCCTAACAAAATCAATTAAGTAACTTGAACAAAGATTTTTTAGTAGGAGTCAAATTATTATTTTGTGTGTACTGAACAATTTAAACTAAAACTGTTTTAATTTGAGTATAGATATTTAAGTTTTTGTTCAAAAACTTAACAAACTGTGTAATCTGAACAAACGGAAAGTTCCCAGAATGCATTGCAACATGTTCAATTCGTCACTTAAAAATATTACTGTTTTAATGTTTGCAAACTTTATTTATGCTGCTGTTGTTGAAAATGCTAGTTACCTGAAGTTAATAGTTTTTCTTTTTTATGAATGATGGTTTTTAATGGATACCATGATCAAGGTTTGTGTGATCAGTGTTGGGGGATCAGTGCATGACGCAAAGTTGGGGCTTCAGCACAACTGATTGAGCAATTGCTTGACCAATGTTCTGGTTAACTAAAGTGTTTACATAATGTAATAAAATACTAAAAGAAAGTTAAATGAAAGCTTAATCTTCTGGGTTGGGTGGACTTAAAGTCGTAGTTGAGAGAAATTAGAAAAGTGCTTGTTGCCAAATTAATTAAGTTGGATCAACTAATTTTTTATTTTTGTAGCTACTCAGTAAATTACGTTTACATTAACCGCTCGCCCTAAAGTTGAGTAAACGAGAAAAAGCTATGGAAAATGAGTACTGAGATTTTTGTTGTTGTTTTGAACGCTTAAAATTTGGGAGTATTTATTGATTCTGAAATTGTCTTGACTGACCAATAAACAATGTTGTGAAATCCTCATTTTTTTGACAAGGAAATTGTCTAAACTGAAAACTATTCTTTCGAACAAGAACTTGTAGTCTGTTATACATGCTTTTATTTATTCGTGGCTGGACTATTGCAATACTTTATACTTGGGATTAAATTATTCTCTGGTCATGCGTCTTCAGTGTGTTCAGAATGCTGCAGCAAGACTTTAAACTAACACTAGAAAACGAGATCATATTACACCTGTGTTGGTATCTCTGCATTGGCTTCCTGTGCAATATCGAATACAATACAAAGTGTTGATGTTTGTGTATAAAGCTCTACACGATCAGGCTTCTGAGTACATAAGGGATATGTTGGTCCCTTACAAATCGCATCGACTACTGCGCTCCTCTCAGAGTTTGCTGTTGTCCCACGGTCTTGTCCGAGGCGGAGTGGAGATCGGGCTTTTTCTGTTGCGGCTCCAGTAACTGTAAAATCCTCACCAAGCATGGACATTTTTAAAAAGGACTTAAAGACTTACTTGTTCCTTCAGGCTTTCGGAATTTGACTGGTCAGGACAATTGTGAACGACTTGTTGTTTATTTTATGTTTGTTTTTATGTTTTAATGCTTACGTTTTTTTTCTTTTTTTATACTGCTTGTGTACAGCACTTTGGTCCATTTTTATGGTTTTGAAGATGCTTTATAAATAAACGTTGAGTTAAGTTTATCCTGATATGGTAAATGTAAAATGCTTTTGTGTGTCCAGAACGCGTTCGAACACGTGTGTAATATAACTATATGCATCCGTGACAATGGAACCAAGACTGAGGTTTTGTTTCCTTACGTTGATGTAAAATTTCATTTCATTCGATCTGAAACATTGAGTTGATAGTAAAATCTCTCTATGGCGTGATCGGATCATTAAATGTTTTGTACACAGTTGAAGCAAAACCAGCAAGTAAACCAGATATATCAGAGTCTCTGTATTTTATTTCATGTTCTATTATATACAATTTAGAAGCTCTAAAGCGTCACATTAAAAACAAACTTTGGTCAGTTATCAAGTCAACCCCTTCTGGATAAGTCAGCAGTTCTTGGCCATAATTCCTTCACGATTGAGAACGACACCACAAACACAAATGCAATATACTCAAAACACCAAAGATTGTTGTGCTTTGTGACTCACTGCTGCAGGTTCGGTTGTATTTGAAGTTCTCCTGTGGATGTCCTTTCAGTCTGCAGTGAAAGCGATGCTGCCAGAACTCGGGGAACCACGGATTCCTCGGGTTGTTGTCGGGTCGTAGTTTCAGGTAATAATCGTCAAACCATTTCACATCTGCAGACTGAAGCTTTATCGTAATCCCGCCGGCGGCCTCGCGCACGTAGCCATCAGTCACGTCATAACGGTCCGCCCACCCATCGCTGCGAATGAACAAAGACAGCATTTGTATGTATTTGAGTGTGTGAGATTTTGCCATGGAGTTCTGCCATGTGAATTGTCGCTGAAATTCACGTTGACTGATACATTTGGACAAATTAAATAGTTTGATACAAACTAGATACAAATTGCCAATTAACTGAACACCCACACTCAAATGACTCATTATTTTTCTCTGCCTGCTCTGCCAGTTTCCCTGGTCACCATGACAACAACAGGAGTATTTTTAAAAGACAATAAAAGATAATCCTTCATGTGAAAAATTCTCACATACATCTGTATATACAGTAAGTGCATGTGTAAATGAGAAATGAGCATATAGACCACATGGCACTTAATTATTTTTTAATAACTTACACACAGATGGACTGCTGGTGATTTATGACTATATATGTTACAGTTAATGTCAAGAGAGCAGAGATGAAAACAGTTTGATGGACAGAAATAAATACAAATATTACTCCACCACAGGTGAGACTCCAGGGAGACTCCACACACAAGTTTGTGTTTTAGCATGAAGTAAAACTAAAGACACAAATATATACAACTAAATCTATACAAATCTTTGTGTGTTTGTTTTAAAAGGAAGCATGTGTGTGTGTGTGTGTTTGCGTGCGTGCGACCGGACAGCTTCAGTGGTCTGACCTAATACTACAACACAGATGCAGGTCATAAATAAACCTCAACACAGCATATAACAACACAGTCACCTGAGTGAGGTGGAAAAGATCTCTCTCTCTCTCACACACACACACACACACGCACACACACGCACACTGAGGGTGCAGATGGCATCATTGTGGGTAAACTCATCTGACACCATGTGGGGTTGTGTGAAGGTGCTGGTGACCTCACAACTGGCTGGACTGTGATTGGCTGAGACTGTAGCCATGGCGACAGCATCGGTGTAAGTGCCTAATGGGAACTCCGAGGGACAACACTGAGACTGTTAGTGTGTGTTGATGTCCTAGAAGAAAATGTTATTGCTCACAGGATGCTCTTATATCAACTCAAGAGTTTTGTTTCATTCTAGAAACAACTTCACCTATTTCTCTTAAAATACTCTTAAAAATATACACAAACAAGCATAGAGCTACACAATGAATGTGGATAGTATACCACAGTTCATTTGGTTTGGAGAGAATTTGGTCAAAGATGTACACATTAATATTGGGATCTATGATTTTTAAAGCTGATTTTAGTATCTTGCACGTTTTAAGAGATTTTTGAGATCTGTTTTATTCTTCTAAATCTGTAGAGAAGGCATATACGCACACAAAACATATTTTAAAGCGGCCCTGCAACGGTGTTTCATGCATTTAGACTTCTTCACAATGTTAAACGTGCTGTCTTCTCATGCTTAACATGGTCAACTTGTCAAAAAACGAGTTGGGCGTATTACGTAGTATTTCTGTGCTCGATACACTCCCCCAGCGATCGTACAGGATTCGGAAAGATTTTTTCGAACATATAAAACTGTTTCGTAACATTTTTTTCTTAGTCCCTTATTGGACAATTCTCCTGGAAAAGCACGCGGCAGCAAGGAGAGCAGGAGAAGGAGCATGCGCAGAGGTCACTTTCACTTGTGTGCAGGAGAGAGAGAGAGCGTACGTTTGCAAAGTTCAGGTGTTTGTTCACTACATTTGGGTGATGAATGTTATATAAACTGTGGATATAACGCTGGATTTGGAGATCGTTTGAAACTGATATATGGAGCCGTCGCAGCTCTAAAAGATGCCGGACATGAACCTTATGCGGTGAGTGAAACTGATGTCTGTGTTTTGTTGACAATGGGTGCGCACGTGCTTTGGATCAGCCTACCCCTGTATCTATCTTTTATAAATGTGATCAAACTA
>VCII01000481.1:0-66658 GCA_006030095.1 Triplophysa siluroides | reverse complement strand
ATGTACTAAAGTTGTTAAAACTACGTTATGTTGAAAACCACTGCTAGAGAAACCAATAGATGTTGGCCGACTGTAGACATAAAAGCTGAAAACCTCCATCTGTATCTGTAGAAACCATACATATCTTACAAGCACACACGCGATTTGAAGATATGCTGACAATACATCAATGCAGTGTACATCTGTAGTTCATACGGCATTTAAAAGTGATAAATATATTATATTGCAATATTAAACGTGTCGTTCTGAGATAATGATGGGACGCTACATGCGGTCGCCATAGAATGATCGTTTTCAACACACGTGAGCATGTGGCCCATTGGAAGATGCTCTGCGAAATGATCTTAAAACACTGGAGGAGAGACACAAGAATTAGAGTCTGTGTCAAACATTCTGAAAAAGATACAAGCCTGTTCTGTTGAATTGTTTATGCCCTGGTCCAGAATGGTATGGACCGTATCGTTTGATTAAAACCTTATACATCTGTTCTCCTGGACAGAAGGGCACTTGGCACAATATAGACGATGGTAACAGGTGAAACCCATTGAGAAATGAACGCCTCAGAAGTTAGCCTTGGATGTGACACACATTCATGTGTCTTACTAACGTGTTTGTTCTTCATTTTCGGTCTTGTATTAATCTGAATTTGGACCCAGCCTCTGGTCAATCCAGACGTCTGGCCTAGAAGACTGTTAGTTCTGAAGCGGCTCTTTGAAGTTGTTAATCCTGCCAAACCCCTTTGTAGAGAAACAAAAAGGGAGGATGTGAGATGGGCATGAATCCGACTGGCCCACCTGCTCTCACTGTAATGTGAAGTTTAATTGTTTTGTCATTTCTAATGTGGATTAAAATCTCTCTCTGGACTGGTCAACTTCATGTCTTTGTGGCAAATTTGGATTGCGAGATCGTCAACAGTCGTGCCGGGGCTCACCGCACTTCAAATATAAATACTTTTGTGGGGTTTTGACAATATTCATCAATTACTATTCAGAATGATCTTATTTTAAATTGATCATTAAAGCACAATAAAGACCAACAGAAAGTAGAGAATAATTCATGGTTTAAGTGTCTAATGAATGCGTCGACTCTCTCTTCCTGCCAGGTCAGTGAAAGTGACCTATTAGTCAGATATGGTGACCCATACCCGAAATATACATCTGCTTTTAACCCATCCAGTGAGTAGTGAACACACGCACAGCAAGTGGTGAACACACGTACACCCGGAGGTGGGCAGCTGTCACTGCAGCGCCGGGGAGCAAGTAGGGGTAAGGTGCCTTGCTCAAGAGCTCCTCAATCATTACCTGCCGGCCCTGAGGATCCAACCGGCAACTTCTGGTCACGAGTCCGACTCTCTAAACATTAGGCCACAATTGTGTCCAATGTCAATGCCAAAGGGCAGTGCGCTTAACGCACACTAAACCCACACCTGCTGGAATACTGCTTCATGCATCATGTTCTGGATATGAATCATGACTTTTGGCTCGGGTCTCGCGAGATGTTGCGGAAAGCTTTCCAGTGTGTGTTATACTACTGCTTTTTAAGGTTATATATTTATTTATTCTATGTTTGGCTAACACGTGTTTTTCTTTTGTGTTTTGGGTACAGCTGCTTTGAAACAACACAAATAAAGCGCTATAAAAATCAATCTGACTTGACTATATAATTAGATATTACACATCATTTCCTAGTAAAACGAAGTGTTACATATTTTATTGGTGAAAACTCAGTATTTTGTAAAACTGCTTTTTTATCTCATTAGAACCACCACATTATTTAACGTTACATGTTTGCACTTGCTAAGTGTGTCGCATCGGGTTAGAAATACTAAATGCTCACTTGGGATCTTCACGCCCACTAGAGCACTAGGGCCATAAACAGGAAATACGTCATGAAAGTAGTCAAGTGGTCAAGTGCAAAGCTCGCACGTGGGGGTATTTAAACGCAGCCTCTAACAAACAGAGTCGTTTTCAGCGTTTTATTCGGGACACGATTAGGATTAAATATGTCCATATTGTGAATTAATTTAATGGTTATAATAAATTCAATCTTCGAAGACCTTCACTAGAACATGGCAAACTGTGTGGCTTTGTGGTGAGCCTATAAAAATAAAAAATAAATTCTAATAGACAAACAATATTTCTGTATTGCTTAGTTTCCTTTAGTTTTTGACAAAATCTCCCAAGTGTCTATAAGATGAGTCCGTGTTTGGTCTGTGTTGAGGGCTAAGTCAATGAAAGTAATTAATGTCGTTAGCAAATATGTGTCAATCATAATAAACTTGTAACGCAAGGTTGAGCTGGACTCTACATACACAAACAAGACTTTACTATTGTTGCGTTTCCTGATTTCATGTCATATCTACATTCACACATAACTCGCAGTGAAATGTTCATCTGGTCAATTCCGTAGCGCGAGCAACGAAAACAAAGAAAAAAGTTTAGACGTGATTTTAAAGCACACGTTACTACACCGCCCCCTACAGATCAAACAGCAGTTTAACTTTCTAATATCTCCTTTAACTTACACAAACTGATCCACAGCGATACACTCGATCACATCCAAACTAGATTTGGGCAGCACTCATCAGTTCTGCCCGTAATTGTGCGATTCATGTCCGATAACAGTTTTTGACAAACCAACTCCAACATTAATCCATCGTGTAAAGTCAATATCGGAAAATCTTTTTCAGAAAATATGGGCGGCTCTTAAAAGAGCCTTTGGGGTGTTGAGAGCTTCAAGCGGGAGTTTATTTGGAGCTGGTGTACTTTGTGACGGCCTTTGTGCCCTCAGACACGGCGTGTTTGGCCAGCTCACCGGGCAGCAGGAGACGAACGGCGGTCTGGATCTCTCTGGATGTGATGGTGGAGCGCTTGTTGTAGTGAGCGAGACGAGAAGACTCACCGGCGATGCGCTCAAAGATGTCGTTGACGAAAGAGTTCATGATGCCCATCGCCTTAGAAGAGATGCCGGTGTCGGGATGAACCTGCTTCAGCACTTTGTACACGTAGATCGCGTAACTCTCCTTCCTGGACTTTCTGCGCTTCTTTCCTCCCTTTACAGCGGTCTTGGTGACGGCCTTCTTTGAACCCTTCTTGGGTGCGGACTTCGCTGGTTCAGGCATGATTCTCTCCGGAACAGAACCCAAATGTGTGAAGAAAGTAACCAAGAACACCAGTATTTATCCTCTGATCATGCAAATTTACGAAGACAACGGTCTCACTTTCTGATTGCTTGTCTGGGTTCGACAACGAACGATAACTGGTTTCAGTAGATAAGCGGACACTTAAAAGAGCCAATCAAAGTCTTTAAAACAATAGCCACGCCCATCGCCTCTTGTTTGTAGACATGCCTATGCGGCAGTCTCCTTCCCGCTCTTTTTCATTTATTTTGCAACACAAGCGATGGAGGCCGTTTACTATTAAAATATTGATACTAGGTGTTGTTCAGGTCTTTATTTAGCATTAAAGCGTTTATCAAGTGAATACATGTAAATGATGGATAATACAAAGAACGTTGTGTGCAATATGACAGCAATGTGCAACATAAACATTACTGCTAACAGTTCACTTGTCAGTAAAGAATGTGGTTGTTAGAGAAGCTGCATGTATTCACACATCCGTGCATGTAGTGAAATAATGACAAACACATTACATTTATTTATTAGACACCAGAGCGACTTACAAGTGAAAGCGTCCAACATTCTGTTATTCAGATAATAGTGAATAGTTGAATGTGTTTATAATTCAGTGTCTACACCGGATCAGGGAAATAATTAAGGCACAAACCTCCTTTAATGTAATTTCTAGAGGAGATTGATCAGTTATTTTAAACTCACAAGCATTCAGGTGAAATCCGTTTGACAGGTTTGTAGTGGCAGTGTGAATATTTAGCTCAAGATTAGTTTAACGTATTCTTTGGTTTCAATGTGTTTCTGCGTTCATATCAAACTGCGACCATCTTAGATTTTAACCTCCTATAAATAATTCATCATCACTACCGAAATCTATTAAAAGGGAAATTGTCTCGATAAGTTGATTTGTGGTGGCTCTTAAAAGAGCCTTTGGGGTTGATGTGGGTGAAGTAGGCAGGAATTTAGGCGCGTTCTCCACGGATGCGACGTGCCAGCTGAATGTCTTTGGGCATGATGGTGACTCTCTTGGCGTGGATGGCACACAGGTTGGTAT
Source organism: Triplophysa siluroides (assembly GCA_006030095.1). Classification (NCBI taxonomy): domain Eukaryota; kingdom Metazoa; phylum Chordata; class Actinopteri; order Cypriniformes; family Nemacheilidae; genus Triplophysa; species Triplophysa siluroides. Next base: position 62,474 of record VCII01000481.1, on the reverse strand, counting down.
CCTCGAAAAGTCCGACCAAATAAGCCTCGCTGGCCTCCTGCAGGGCCATGACGGCGGAGCTCTGGAAGCGCAGATCGGTCTTGAAGTCCTGAGCGATTTCCCTCACCAGACGCTGGAAAGGCAGCTTGCGAATCAGCAGCTCGGTGGACTTCTGGTAGCGGCGGATTTCTCTCAGCGCCACGGTGCCGGGCCTGTAGCGATGAGGCTTCTTCACGCCGCCGGTGGCTGGGGCGCTCTTACGGGCAGCTTTAGTGGCGAGCTGCTTCCTCGGCGCTTTGCCACCGGTGGACTTACGAGCGGTCTGCTTAGTTCTTGCCATGACTTCGGTATCAACACTCCTGCGTCGTGCGAGGTAATGTAGAAGAAACTTCACTCTGCTGGCCGTTTATATACACTGGCCGCACACGAGCTCTGAGGGTGGCAACAGTGCGCTGGCATGTGATTGGATAATGTGTGACGTGTATGTACACAACCGACCAATGGCTGTGACTTTTTTCAAATGAAAAGCAGCAGCAGCTTATGGTTCCCGCTCGAAACCCTTTGTGTACTTTCAAAGTTTCATTTTTATTTGTAATTATGGATCCATGTTTTTGATGGAAATACGGGAACTCATTGGAAAATCTGATAGTCATCCGTCACAGCAACAGCCGTGAGATGATAAACCCCATGTGTAATGATTTCCCTTAATATCGCGTACAGCTCAACAAAAACCAAATAAACATGAAAACACCTCCAGCTTTAAAGCACCCAGACCAGTCACTGCATGTTCATCTAACTTAAAACCAGAATGTGGTTCACCAATGTTTATTGTTCGCATAATCGCTTTTAACATTAGTAGCATAAGAATAAAATCGCTCTCTTATGGTTCAAGTGGGTGGCTCTTAAAAGAGCCTTTTCGATGATTTCGGAGCGAAAGTCGTTTACTTGGTCTTAGCCGGTTTGTCGGTCTTCTTGGGCAGTAACACCGCCTGGATGTTGGGCAACACACCGCCCTGAGCGATGGTCACGCCGCCCAGAAGTCTGTTCAACTCCTCGTCGTTACGCACGGCCAGCTGCAGATGGCGGGGAATGATGCGACTCTTCTTGTTATCCCGAGCGGCGTTTCCAGCCAACTCCAGGATCTCAGCGGTGAGATACTCGAGAACAGCGGCGAGATAAACTGGAGCTCCGGCACCGACGCGTTGTGCGTAGTTACCTTTGCGAAGGAGCCTGTGAACACGGCCGACGGGAAACTGAAGACCCGCTCTGGATGACCGAGTCTTGGCCTTCGCTCTCGATTTGCCGCCGGTTTTACCTCTTCCACTCATTGTTGCACTAGCTGGAGCTTCTGACGATTATAGAAATAAGATTGTGGTTGTCAGCATTTATACGTGCCTTTCGTTCGCCTATTGGTTGGAATCTGTGAAAAATTCAAACCAATCACTGAACTTCCCTTCAAACGCCAAAGCCCGCCCATTTCTTCCCTTCTGCCCGCATTGTTTCAGGATTTGATCACGTGACGTTACATTTCGCCACTTTACAGCGCAGATGTTTTCATTAAATCTTCTATTTGCGGTCTTTTCAGACACATCTGTTGGAAAACAAAAGTATGAACAAAAGCAACTATTTTTACTGACAGCACAACCTCAGTTGTTGCGCTGATTATGAATTAAACTCCTCTGACGATCATCATTTATGTATTTAATCTGAACCAGATTTCTCATCGTATTCATTTGTTAAGAACACAACCAAGATAATGTCAAGATATCACTGGAACTCTTTGTAAGTCGCTTTGGATTAAAGCGTCCGCTAAATGTAAATGAAACGCTGCTCTTTAGTGGGCTGGTGGGTGGCTCTTAAAAGAGCCTTTTTTTACAGACGAATCTGAAGAAGGAATTTACCTCTTTTTCGGCGCGGCCCTCTTAGGCTTAGCTGCTATGGGTTTTGTCGTCTTGGGTTTGGCAGCTTTGGCCTTCTTGGGGCTTTTGGCAGCTTTCTTCGGACTCTTGGCTGCTTTCTTGGGGGCCGCTGGCTTCTTTGCCTTCTTGGGGCTCTTCGTTGCCTTTTTGGTGGCGGTAGCGGTAGGTTTCTTGGCCTTCTTGGGAGATTTCTTTGCGGCGGTCTTCTTTGCCGCTGCAGTCTTCGGCTTCTTGGCAGCAGCAGCGGGCTTCTTTACTTTAGGAGCGGCTTTCGTCGCCGGCTTCTTAGGCTCGGCCTGTTTTTTGTTGAGTTTGAAAGACCCTGAAGCGCCGGTTCCTTTGGTCTGGACCAGAGTGCCTTTAGTCACCAGACTCTTGATAGCGATCTTGACGCGGGAGTTGTTCTTCTCCACGTCGTAGCCGCCGGCAGCGAGAGCTTTCTTCAGGGCGGCGAGAGACACGCCGTTCCTCTCCTTGGAAGCCGACACGGCTTTGACGACGAGTTCGCTCACGCTTGGACCGGTTTTCTTGGCTTTAACGGCAGATTTCTTCTTGGGCGCTTTGGCCGGCGCGGCGGCGGCAGCTGGAGCGGTTTCTGCCATTTGTCTTATCGGATGAGTAACGTCACACAATCTGTATTAGTTCAGGAATGAGAAGCGACCGAGCGCGGCGCTGCGCTCTTATACAGCACATGAGAACCGTACAGACTCAACTTGTCAGCTCGCCGTCTGTGTGCCTCCAGGAGCCGTTGACTCGTGTGTTTTCTCCACTAACATTTACAATAAAACTCGACTCCTTAACCCCGTCTGCGTTTTGTAAACAATGTCAACAGAGAGCAGAGGTCCGGAGCTCTACCTGGAAGCTCAAATACACGTTTATTAAACGTTTAATTTTGCACTTTCGGGTCGAATCTGCGAGTAGCGTCAGCCACTGGATGAAGCCGCGAGGGATTTTCGTGTTATTTTTGTGTTGAATATTTGGTGAAAAGCTTCCGCGCGTCTTCTGTGTGTGTTTACAAGCCCCTGAAAATCACTCGAGTGAAATAAACATCATTGAGGGTCTCGTGAAGTCTCATTTATTTGAGTTATTGTGGCCATATTGAAGCACACGCGCCACACAGAGGCGTCTCTATCAGATGCACCTTGTTCGTGTTTGCTAATGCTCTTTAGGAATAAATGCATTGATGTTTACAGCACAATCAAGATTTAAAAGTAGGCTATAATAAACTGTATGTTTGCTCTCGTCTGTGTTTATCTGTAATTCACACAAGATTTCAATTTGGTTTGTAAAACCAGTCATTATTTTGCGTCATTCCTGTTGCACTTAGTCATTATTTTAAGAACGTTTTGCATTATTATGGGATAGTAATTAGTTTTAAGTATGAGTCACAAATAGTATGTCTGAAACCTCAGTATGCAAAAAAACAGTAGGTTCCACCGAGATTTGTGCATCGGATGGACACTTCTCTATCCCATGATGTCACGGGAGCTGAGGGACAGTTGGACAGTTACCAACACACACACATCTAGAAATGTTTCCTTCAAGATATTAACACAAACAGAAAAACAGTTATCGCTATAAACCAAAACAGCAACACGAAGTGTGATCCTGCAAAGATGGGGTCCCCGTGTATGCAACACGGTGTGGCGTACATTCTCAGAGATTAATCCAAAGGTAAAATAATAAAGTTATAAAAAAACGAGTCACCTGAACCTGGACAGACTTTAAATGAGGGATATATAACAAATACATCACATTGTACTTCCTTTAACAGACAGATGTTTGCTTTTAAACTGGCATCTGGAAATGTAACAAACTTTGTAGGTTACCCAACATCTCGTTTGCAAACCGTATACAATATTGCGATGGTAAGGATGGAAACAAAAAGCAACGGCACAATAAAATATGTACACAACAGAAATGATTCACACTAGACTTTCCTTTCCATTGTAAATGGAAATGAGACATGCAAAGAGACAGACTGGAAATGTGATGACGTGATGATGATAATAACAGTACAGCACAATCCAATTGTGTATAATACCGCTTAAAAATAACGTAAACAACATGTGATGTGCCTTGACATGTGATATCATAGTTGCTATGCAGCTGTATAGAAATATCACATTCTGAAAGGAAAACAATTGTTTAAGTGGAGACTTCAGGCTTTATTTCAGTTTGAGCAAACTCTGGTGTTATAGTGTGGGTTGGTTTCAGTGTCGTTCAATTGTCATAGTAACTTAATCATACTTTTTTTCAAAAGTTATGATATCAAGCACACTGGAAACATGATGAACCTTACTTAACCAAAGAGTAGCAAACATCCCTGTTTTTCCTGCATTTTAAGGACACTGGTTAAAATGTCAATATGTAAATAAGGCAAATACTGACAACTCACTGTCCTCTTTCAGTGCTTTTATTCAGTATACAGTAATAATACATAACAGTGTTGACAAAACACAAATCAGATGGAAATGAAATATGAAAATAACTTTCTAATAAAAATAAAAAAAAATGATGTGAGGTGCTGAAGAGCAGATGTGTGATGACATATGAACACACAGACAGAGAAACAGCAGATTCAGGAGAGAAGCTCAGAAGCTCAAAGGTAAAAACAATTAACCATTTTTATTCTCATTAAAATGATACTCTTGACATGACAGGGTTTCACGAGGATTGTGAATTATCGTCAGCAGTCTGTTTAGTAACTTCTAATAAAACAACTTCGTCAAGATCGGGTACGACATCTGACATTTAGCTGCTGTGTCACACGTTTTGACAAAATGTTACTATTTCTGAACTGTGTTTATTTGGGTCAGTTCATCTTTTTACGAGCTGACTGTCACAAAAATCACAAAATAACCCCTGAAACGGTGATCAGGATACTGACAAAGTACAGGAGCGTGTCTTCTAAAGGGGTGAGATTACACGTGATATCATGCTTTACATATTATAAACAGTCATGAAAACTTTGTTAATCTGAGGAATAATCTGATGTTTTATGTCTTTACCCATCAGAAATGGCACAAACTCTTTATTTCAGACTTCTTCTCATTGGTGAGTAGGCTATGTGTTTCTTGTTTGGTAATGTCATTAGATTTGACCCTGTTTTTAATAAAGAATCAAACGCTGTCTTGTTTAGCTCTCGGTTCATTATGTGAATGCATTCAGCGGCAGTATTACCATATAAACACAATGATGAACTGGGCTGCAGCTCAGAGTTACTGCAGAGAGACGTACACAGATCTGCCACAGTCAATAACATGAACGACATGAAGGAGCTGATGAAGACTGTGAAAACAAACGCCAATTTCTGGATTGGATTGAAGAATACAGGTGTTTATAAATTGAAATGGTCTCTGGGTGATCCTGCAAATCAGACATCTAACATCGCTGTTCAGCTCAATGACGCATGGGAGTGGTCAGATAAAAGTGACTCCACCTTCAGAAACTGGAAGTCTGGTGAACCCAATGATAATTCTCCTTCATTTTGTACAGAGATCACAAATGAAGGACAATGGAATGATGCGGGCTGTCATCATTCTCTTACCTTTGAGTGTCATGAAGGTGAGTAATTCAAGTCTGTATGTGTTTTATCTTTTCATTGGTAAAGTCTACAGCATGTTCCAGTATGTTTTCTCTGGCCGTTTCATGCTCAGTATCAGATGGTGGTTTGTTCTGTGTGCAGATAAGCTGATGTTGATCAAACAGAATCTGAGTTGGATGGAAGCTCTGATATACTGCAGGAAGAATCACGTGGATCTGGTTTCAGTTGATTCAGAGGAGATTGAGAAAAGGCTGAAGGCAGTGGTTCAACATGCGTCTACTGCTGAGGTTTGGCTGGGGTTACGTCACTCCTGCACTGTGGGCATTTGGTTCTGGGGGAATGGAGAGATTGTGTGCTATGAGAAGTGGGCTGAAGGGAATGAAACAGTGGTGGAGAACTGTGAAACTGTGATGAGATCTGGAGCGGTTCAGTCTGGAGGAGATCATCGCTGGATCAGCCTTCCTGAAACTGAGAGACGCAACTTCATCTGTATTCAGCAGATACGATGAAGAATGAAATCTCAGTTTGTGTGTCTGTCACTTGTTGTGATACACAACCCGTTTGTTCCGTGTTAATTTTTTTTTTGTTGTCTCTCTTTATGGTGATTTAAATGCATTTTACAGAATAAATGTAACTTGCATTGTGCTATCACAGACCAAATTGTCTGCAAGGATTTTCAGTGGTAAATTATTTTCTCTGATTTACAGACACAATTGTCTTTTTAAAAAATGAATTGGCTAATTCTTTTCTGAAAGTTGGTAAAAGTCTATCACATTTACTCATCAGATGTGTCACTTTTGTTCTGTTACATGTGCAATGTTTAATAAACACTGTTAGAAAAAGAGGTACAATACAGGTCCATTTTTGTTCCCTAAGGTACAAACTTTGCATATGTACCCTTAAAAGTACAAAAATGTATATTTAAGGTACAATTGTGCACCTTTAAGGTACAATTATGCACCTTCCATTGTACATTGTGGGCTTTCCGAGGTGTAAGGTACATATTTGTCCCTTACATATTTGTACCTTAATTTTTAAATGTAAAATGGCAGAAATTAGTGGATGGAATTTCCCAGAGATGTTCAGACAAAGTTGGACCAAAAACCGCCATGCAAAATGGAGAGATCCGATCACATCAAAATCATAAGAATATTGTATGAAACCATGGCCCTGATCAAAATGTAAGTTTTGCAACCCAACTGGATCGCGGCATTTGAGTTATTAATACTATGTCTGATGTTACATTCCTCACCTTCTTTTGCATCGCTGTTTCAGGTTTCCGACCAATGATGACTACATGAAAGTGTGTAAGGCCCTGATTTTGAAATACCCTTTCTTAAAGGACAAAGAAGGCAATGGTTATGTGAGTTGACAGATTATTAATTGCCAACCTTTTATTTATTATACCTAGAGTACTAATCCAGTCAAGATATTAATTATGTTCTCAGCATTTTGATGCACACATTGTTTTCCACCATGTATTTTCATGCTTGTGCTTTCAGTTTTCTGCAACTGGTTTGTATGCTTATTTAATTGTTCTATTTTATATTCTTTTAAATAGCATACCTGGCACATGTCTCTCAAACGTAAGTTCAAATATGAGCGGGTGCCACTGGTAGATGATGAAGAGGTGAGAAGAATGAAACAGAAATTTGGTCATCACAAAAAGCCTTTACAACAGGAAGAAAACACAAGCAAACGAGCCAAGGCATCAAAGGTCAGAGCATCTTCTTTGGTTTGCTGTGTATCTATGTGTGCATGTTTTACACACAAGCAGTGTGGCCCAATGGTTAGCCCCTTAACCCAGCATGGTAGAGAATAGTCCCCCCTGTAAAGTGCTTTAAGTAGCTATGATAAAGCGCTATATAAAATGTAATAAATTATTATTAAGGGCTCATTTTTTATAAACATTAAAAAGGGGAAGAGCAACTGTCAAATGAGCAAATGTTTGTCATCCCTCTGTGTCGTAGGAGGTGGATATTATTGGGGAGGATGATACCTCAGTAGCGAGCCATGTGAAAGTCCTGCAGGACCAGTACCGGAAGACAAAGCCAGATGACCGAATGGTGGAGGAACGGATGATGAGGACATTTGCTTGGAGAAGGCGAGAGATTGCCAATGGGATGACTGTCAAAGAAGCCATTAACAAATATCCATTCCTTAAGAGTCCATGCGGGGTTTGTCTACATTTATTTCCTTACATTTGTGTTGGAGTTCATATTAAATTACTAAAGGCTCTCTTTGAAATTTAATTTTAAAATCCTATGTGACATGTTTCCCGTTTGTTTGTGCTGTGTTGCAGCTATTTCAGGAAATGGGCCGGCTTCATGATGAAATGAATATCTGCCGAAGATTCGAAGATGGCTTTAAGGTCCTAGTACCCAAAGTGCTTAGGTTGACTCAAAGGAAATCTTCCCCTCACCGAAGATGTCCCTGGTAAGTGACTCACTGATCAGCCATGGTCACCCCTAGTGTTGTGGAGCCATTTAAGCTTCATTTCTTTTCTATTTGTCTTCAGACAAGATAAGGTCTAACTAACCAAAATACACTGTACATTCACGTAATACACTTCCTTTTTTTTTTTTTTACTTAATTTTCAGGGATTGATTTCAGAGCTGCAATCCTGCTGTTGCCGATCCTCCTGTTCAGGGAGAAAAATGACATTCTCGTCATACTTGGGGAGGTGTGTAATTTGCATATACTTTTTTGTTTTTGTTTACATTACTTCCCACAGAGACTGGTAGAATTATATGCATCCCTTGGATGTCTTATTTCATAATACAAAGTTTCTAGCTATCAATGCTGGCCTTGGTGTGGACATGGGGGGCCGCAAAGCTACATATGGCTAAAAATGCATGCATGAATTCTTTTTTTTATGTGTTGAATTTTATTTAAAAGTTCCTGTCTCCGGTAGGGATGCACGATGATATCGGCACAACATCGGTACCGGCCGATACAAGCTTAAAATAACCATCATCGGCATCGGCAGATATGAATATTTCTGCCGATGAGCATAGCCGATAGGGGGGCGTGTTCCCTATGCGCACGTAGGGATGGGAATTTTTTTTTTTTTTAATGAATGTTTGGGGTAGATTTCTGCATTTTAACTACTTTATGATCTCTTGCAACTTTATGATCTCTTGCAGGATCAGCCACCATCGCCATATCCTACTGTACAACTCGACGCTGTCGCTGACTGGAGGAGTGTGCTGACTCAAAGGGTCCCTGCAGTGGTCAAACTGGATGGGCAGTCAGTCTGCAGGGCGCTTGGTTTGGAGAAAGGTGTTATTGCTGCTTTTTGTGCTTACTTCATCTACAACGTGGTATATCCATCTCGCCTGAAGAACACCCTGATTTTCATTCAGCGATATGTTCTAAAAATGTCTGAGGTTGGTGATAAGCCTCTACCTGTTAGTGTGACCAGGGTAATCAACATTTTATCTTAATCAACAACCGCAATGCCTACACCATTCAGCTGTCCTAAATGCTCTCGAAGAGCCTTCACATTGGTGAAGTTAATCCAGCACATCGGACTTGTTCTTGCACATGAGCCACATTTTACCATAACATGTGGCCTTAACAACTGTCAATCAACATTTTCTAAATATGAGTCCTTTCGACGACATATTTACAGGAAGCATAAAGACATTACAGCCAGACGAGCCACCGCTCATGATATCCAGGAAACAGTAGTGGGCGAGGAGGAGCAGGGGCCCAGTGATGCTGTCAATCCTCCTGAACCTCCTGAGATGAATGAACTGTGAAAGTGAAAGTGAAAGTGACCTATATTTGTCAGTTATGGTTACCCATACCCGAAATGTGACCTCTGCTTTTAACCCATCCAGTGAGTAGTGAACACACGCACAGCAAGTGGTGAACACACGTACACCCGGAGCAGTGGGCAGCTATCACTGCAGCGCCCGGGGAGCAAGTAGGGGTAAGGCGCCTTGCTCAAGAGCTCCTCAATCATTACCTGCCGGCCCTGAGGATCCAACCGGCAACCTTCTGGTCACAAGTCCGACTCTCTAACCATTAGGCCACAATTGCCCCAAAATATATGTTGTACATGTAACCGGTCCAACTCGCACCGCTCTTCGCGGGCCTCGAACCGACGTCGGTCCGGATGGGAGACGGGCAGGCACTCTAACGAGGCTAAAGACCCCAGACTGTTAGTGCAGTTTAGAGAGAATCTTTTTGGCTTTATTCTGGATGATGTAAAATGGAAGTGATTCCGTAAAAAAGGTTCAAAGTACTGCTCACAGTTAAAACATATCCATCTAGCTTTGCTTGTCCGTTACGTTCACGTAAAAAAGTTTGGTTTAGATGTCATTTTGAAGCCATTACTTGATGACCTTAAGAAACTGTCATCAGAGGGACTTAATATCATTGTTAATGGCATGGAGAAGTATGTTTTTGGAGCTGTAGCTGCAATATTGGGAGACAATCTGTCATTGCACATGATAGGTGGATTTGCGATGTCTTTTTGGTGCTGGTCAAATCTGTAGATACTGCATGGCTACTCACTCTGAGATGAAAAAGAACTTCAGTGAATCTGATTTTGTTTTAAGAAATGTTGATGTACACAGATATCATTTAGAATGTGTAAAACAAAATCCAGAAAACAAAGGAATGTATGGAGTTCGTGGTGGATGTGTATTTGACCAGTTAGATTACTTTGACGTCACAATATCTCTTCCTCCAGATGTCATGCATGATTTCTTGGAGGGTGTAGCACCGTTAGTATTGAGGCTTGTTGTATGTAAAGCTCATCAAGAAAAACATATAACCATACAAGAACTAAATGATGAACTAAGAAAGATGTCCATTGGACAAAATTATAAGACAAATAAGCCTGTGGCTTTCTCAGAAAATATTTTACATGGATCCAGTGTTGTTGGATCTGCTTCACAGAAGTGGTGTTTATTCCACCTACTTCCTTTCTTGATGGCACACAGGGTACCTGAAGGCTGCAGTTACTGGCGGATCTATTTATTGTGTCGTGAAATTGCCGACATTGTAATGGCACCGGTTGTAAAAAAAGAGTCGCTTCTTCTTCTTGACCAATTAGTTTCTGAGTTTTTGTGTGGCATGGAAAAATAGTTTGGAAATGTGATAACTCCAAAATGTCATTACTTGATCCATTATTCTCGTCTAATGTTGTTCTACGGTCCTTTACAGTCTTTGTGGTGCATGAGATTTGAAGGGAAACATCAGTATTTCAAACGGGTAGCTAGTTCCTCAAGGAATTTTGTCAATGTTACATCAACTTTATGCAGCCGCCATCAGTTTAAACAGTGTTGGGAATTTTCCTCAACTAATATGTTTGGGGAGTATGAGAGGGTCATGGGACGTGTTAACACACTGTTACAGTCTCTTCCTTCAGCTCTTAGGCATTCCATAACTGTTAGTGAGCGGTACAAACATGTCAATTTTCAGGACATTACACTCAACCGAGTAACAGAGGTTGTGATTAACAGTGTTAAATACTGTGTGGGAGATGTCTTTGTTGTGGGTCATTTGCACTGTGAAAAAATACCTTTGTTTTTTCAGGTCAAATATATTCTAAACATACACACAGATTGGGCGTTATGTGGAAAACTATTAATTCCTCTTTCTTTCTGTCATCACTATTACGCCTACTTGGTGAAATATGAACAGGACTGGACTGTCCTTGACCCTTTTGAGGTGATGGATTTTCATGCTTTGGATACATACTGTGTCGATGATAAACTGTTTGTTAGTATGCGGCATTTATGTTAAGCTGTGTTGGAGGTTGTAGAGCGTTGTGGGTGAGCTCAAAGCTTGTGTTTTTTAATCCAGAACACATCAAGTGTCATGTAGTTTATCCGTTAAGTGACTCTCTTTACTTTGGTGTGGTGTGCTAAAGTGTTTTGCTTGGTCTTTGATAATAAACTTATGTTCTGCACTATATTGCTGTTCTTATTAGTGATGTTCATGAAATTGAAAGAAGGAATACATAAATGATTCCATTGTATTTATTCCCTGTATCTATTCTCTGATATCGCTGTTCATTTTGTTTTTGGAGTGGCAGTATGAAGTTGTCAGTTGGTCAATGAAATGCTTCTTAAAAAATGTATTTAATTTTTTTTAAATGTTTTTTTTATATCAGACATGACATCCTAAACATTGTGGCATTTTATTTTGGGATGTTACATTGTATGGTTGTGAGATGAATTATTATTGAATCTGTGAATTAAACTGTTTTCCATATATGGACTAAAATAAATGTCTAAAATTCAGTTAGTTGTTGTTTGCCTTTATTTTCTTTCACTCCTTAAGGAATAAAAAGGAACTTTTTTGCCACCTAAAGGTACAAAATGGCTTGTCACTGGGGCGGTACCTTAATGGGACAAAATTGTACCTTTTTCCAGAGGTACTTTATTATACCTTTGTCTAAGGTACATTATTGATCCTCAAAGGTACAGTATGGGCCCTTAGAAGGTACCACCCCAGTGATAAGCTTTTGTTCCTTAAAGGTACCGTTTTGTACTTTTTTTTCTGAGAGTGAAGAGGCATTGAGCTCATGTGACGGTTAAAGGAGTTCACCACAGACGTCCATGTCTTTATTTCTTCAGTCGAAAATAAAGTAAGATTTACAAGGAATACATTCCAGGACTTTTCTCCATAAAATGGTCTTCAACAGGGATCAATAGGTCCAAATTTTAGTTTTAACACAGCTTTAAAAGGCTCTTCGCTACACCAGCCAATGAGTAAAGCCACGGTCACACTTGACTTCTCCCTCCATTGACTTCCATTTATACGCATGCGACAGACCGGAAACGCAAGCCCGTCCAATGATATTTCCCTGCGTAGCAAAGTTCAAGTTTGTGAACTCTGACGTGCGAATTCGTGACGTGAGTGCGTGAGACCAATAGAAGATCAAAACGTCACAAGGTGACCTCTCGGTACAGAAATAAAAAAAGTGGAGGAATCGCGCCCGCTCTTTTTGGTACCACCGTCCTAACGATCTTCGCGTGTTCAAAGTCAAGTCTGACCGCAGTGTTGTGTAGCGTAACAATTAGTCATTAGTCATCACACACATGATGCGTGTCCACGACTTCCCGTATTAAGTAATCACGTTGGAAAGGTCACGTAGGCTCAAGTACCGACCCAGTGTTTACAAGTGTGAAGGAAGACCTTCAAAAGTGCTTGGATGTTGAATGACACATTATATTTATTTGTGCAAGATAAGTGTTTAAAATGGTGAGTTTGTTTGCGTATCAAGGATGTTTTAATCTATTTTTCTAACATAGAAATACATAAACATTGCACAAACTATGCAGATGTCAGGATAATTCATGATTCGTCTAATTATAATCATATATGCAATCGTTTATGCAGTATATAGAACAAGGTTCTATCTGACATTTTTGTTAAAATTAGGTTATCCACATATTCTTATTCTGTGACAATTTATTTACATTATCTGATTTTCTATATGTTGTATACATTTTTGGGACTTTTTTAGAAAAAAAAAGGATTGATCTACAAAGTCAAATGGAGAGCAAAATCTTAGAAGCTTCAATATCTCAAAAGTGCTCAGGTTTGCAGATAAGAACTTGTCAAGCATAGTGAACAGCAAATATCATAAAAACATGACCAATAGGAGATCAATACATCACGACGTGACCTTTTCAGCTGGAGGAGATGTTAATAATAATAACAATATTACACAATCCCATGTTGTATAATACAGCCTTGAAATAACAAAAAAAAAATATTTCCATTCTGGCTTACACATCAATGTGCAAATAAGGCACGAACTGACATATACTCATTGTTCTCTTTCAGCATCATCATCACCACAGTAATAATACACAACAGTAATGTGTGTTGACAATACACAAATCAGATGGAAATGAAATATGAAAATAACTTGCTAAAGAAATAAACATGATGGTTGGTGCTGAAGAGCAGATATAACATCTTGACATGAACACACAGACAGAGAAACAGCAGATTCAGTAGATAGCACAAGCTCAAATAAAAAACTTAATAAATTTATCACACTCTTTCAGGAAGGTTTAGGTTCTAATAAAACTTCTCTAATTAAAATTCTTAGTAAATAATTCTTAAAAGTAAATGGAGAGACACAGTGAGTGATGGAAACGTTGCCATTTAACCTCAGTGATGTTTAAAATGTATAGTGATAAAATATGACCTAACAACTTGATAAATTACAAATTACATACAGTACAAATAAAAGTAGATTTTTTTCTGAACTGTTTTTTTTGGGTGAGTTAAAAAAATTGCACAATGTAAAGCAGAGGAGCCTTGAATCATCCTAAAGGAATCTTTCTCTGTTTGTCTGCAGTTATACATTTGTGCTGTGAGCTAAAGATTATTAAACCTGACGTTTGTAAGAGATGTTTTGTTTATGTTGGTATCAGAAAAGAAACAGTGGAGTGAAACATTTAAGTACTACCAGTCAAGATGATTTGCAGTATATCCGAAGGTGTGTCTGTTATTAGTTCCAGTGGTTATTTACAGGGAATAAATCATCTTGGAAGGGTGTTACTGACCAATCTGAACTAAGCATTCTAGATAACCGTGTAATAAGCAATAGCAATGTTGTTCCTTTCGTTTAAAATTAATATTTGTAATGTATTTAACCCTTAGAGATGGCACAAACTCTTTATCTTAGACTTCTTTTCATTGGTGAGTATGTGTTACTTTATGTTCAGTTTATGATGGTATCAGTGTTGACCCCGTTTTTAATAAAGAATCAAACGCTGTCTTGTTTAGCTCTCGGTTCATTATGTGAATGCATTCAGCGGCAGTATTACCATATAAACACAATGATGAACTGGGCTGCAGCTCAGAGTTACTGCAGAGACGTACAGATCTGGCCACAGTCAATAACATGAACGACATGAGCTGATGAAGACTGTGAAAACAAACGCCAATTTCTGGATTGGATTGAAGAATACAGGTGTTTATAAATTGAAATGGTCTCTGGGTGATCCTGCAAATCAGACATCTAACATCGCTGTTCAGCTCATGACGCATGGGAAGATAAAAGTGACTCCACCTTCAGAAACTGGAAGTCTGGTGAACCCAATGATAATTCTCCTTCATTTTGTACAGAGGTCACAAATGAAGGACAATGGAATGATGCGGGCTGTCATCATTCTCTTACCTTTGAGTGTCATGAAGGTGAGTAATTCAAGTCTGTCTCATTGTCAAATCTACAGCATGTTCCAGTATGTTTTCTCTGTTTTCATGCTCAGTATCAGATGGTGGTTTGTTCTGTGTGCAGATAAGCTGATGTTGATCAAACAGAATCTGAGTTGGATGGAAGCTCTGATATACTACAGCAGATCACGTGGACTGGTTTCAGTTGATTCAGAGGAGATTGAGAAAAGGCTGAAGGCAGTGGTTCAACATGCGTCTACTGAGGTTTGGGGGGTTACGTCACTCCTGCACTGTGGGCATTTGGTTCTGGTAAGCGGAGAGATTGTGTGTGAGAAGGGAATGAAGAAATGAAACGCGGTGGAGAACTGTGAAACTGTGATGAGATCTGGAGCGGTTAAAGAGATCATCGCTGGATCAGCCTTCCTGAAACTGAGAGACGCAAAGTATTCAGCAGATACATGAAGAATAAAAAATGTGTGTGTCACTTATGGGATATACACACTCAAAAAATAACTTGTTGAACAAACTTAATTCAATAAAGGAAAGCTTTCCACGAAATTGAATAACATTGCTCCAACTAAATCTAATTTGTTATCGATTGATATGTTCATTTAACTTTCTCCACGTTAGTGTTTTTAGTTAATGTGACATAACATTTTCTTTTATCTCTAACAAGATATGAAGTTACCCCTTGATTCCCACGTCGCTGCCTGCAATTGGGTTCTCTCGGAGTAATTCATGACAAAAATAACACTTATTTAAGAAAATAACTCTCAAAATGCAGTTATAAGTCCTCTATATATTATATTATATTAAGTCCTCTGCCCAATTGTAACTGTTTTATGTTAACGCAACAAAACTACTTTATGTTGTCCCAACATGAAGGGATTCAGTTATATGGCTTAACATAATAAAATCACGTTGTGACCAAATTTTCCAAAAGTTGTGTTGATTTAACTTAAGCAAGTTAAGTTAATTGAACAAGCAGCAAAAATCTTTTTTTTGAGTGCAACAGCTATTTAAAGGCATATTAAATACACATTGTGCCATCTAAAACAACATTAATGTATACTGGATTTGCATGCAAACACATTTCTCTTCACAAATGGTTATCACATGTCTTATGTACTAAATTATGTTATTTTTATGTGAGTGGGCAACAGTTTATAACATTTACTCATCAGATTTAAATATTTGTTCTGAAATATAACATTTGTGTTCTAATTAAAACATTTCAGTTTTACTTCTATTATTTATTTTACCATGGTCGCTATGAATTTTCATTATAATTTCCATCTTTGACATGCGTCTCAGTCAATATTAAAAACATCAAGATTAAATTGTGTTTATTAAATAGAATAGAATAAGCACATAAGGATACAGGGAAATGAGGAAGCAGATAGACCGGTCAACATAGCAACATGCAGTTTAAATCATCAGAAGTGAGTCGGAAAGAAAAAGTGTACTGTGGAAAAGTCTAACTTCATTTATTTTTTCAAAATAAAGACAGGGGCAACATACGTGAGCAAGTATTAAGTATAATTACATACAAGCAAGCATAAATTGTACATATCTTATCCTACATGTCTGAGTGATGAATAGTATATAGGGAGGAGAATGTGACACGTTTTATGTCATATAGAAAATTAATGCAAGAAAAGGGAGAAGTTGAAAAACCACTTGAGATAAATAACAACACAGTGCGGTGTAAAGTGTGAATGGTAGCCATGGAAAGAGGTGTTTAAGTCACAGTGCAATTTTTTCAATTTCAGGAGCCATTTCACTCATATGTACGTCACGTTACGGAAAGGAAGACAATCGGGATTCCATGGTGACCTTATAGAAGACTGGACAAAATTTTGTCAATAAAGACTCACACTTTGCATCCCAATTTGCATTGCTATCCATCCTATTAGAATGAGTGTGTCCCCAAGTATAGTATGTTGAAATTAGTATTTTTTCAAAGAACCTGTTTCCAGTGAAAATTCTAAGTGTAGTTCCACACTCAAAACAGCTGATATTACTCACGATTCAGGACAGAGTTTAGAGACACTACACTGCATTAATACAATTAAATCATTGATGCTTCACTAAATTAATACATGTAATTATACAGTAAACCTTGCAGGCTATAATAAATATTGAACGAACAAATCATTGAATGGAAAGAAGATGGTAATGTAAGAAGTAAGCAGCAGATGGCAGTAATGCTGCTGTTTGGAAACCAAGTGCTGTAAAACACCAAGCTCATCATTGATTGTTGTTATGTGTGTTATTGTTCTCGGTTGTGCCGTTTGTGGTTGTGTTTCATTAAAAGTTACTCAAGTTGCAACCACATTAAGGGTCAACTGTGAAATCATGTGTGTTTTCCTTTCCACAAGCCTCAAGAGTTGTTGACATTTATGAACAGTGATGTCCCCATCAATTTCAAAGTTCACCTGCAATATAAACAAATGATCATGTCTGCGTCCTGTACTTTAAAATGCTGAATCAGAGGTATAGTTGCATTCATTTTCCTTGCTGTGTCATCTGCTACCTTGTGCCTTTACAAAATTAAACTTTTACTCAACGTTTCAGAGATCCAGCTATGCTATGACTATGACAAAAATGTCATAAAAAACAGCCAAGATCCTAAGGCACAAATAAGGTCCAATTCACTAGTTCTTATACAGGTCTCACTCACTCTTTGTCAAGAAAGTAACTTTGTACCTTACTCAAAGACAATACAATTCTGATCGAGTTTGGTATCAGATGTAAATATGGAGGAACAGAACAGCAGACAGGAGACAAAGTGATTATATAATAAAATGAGCGAAGTTTATTGTATAGAGTAATCTCAGTTTGTGTTGTAATGATCAGTCTAACTTCATCTCACAAGAAACTGAACACACAGGTATTAGTCTACTATAGGTAAATATAGTGGAAATGTACAGTTTCACAACATTTCACAACGTGAAAACAAAATACAGCATAAGACTAAAGCACAACATTTGTTTGTAAAGTAAAATGACATGTTTGTTGTCATGTTATTCTACACCCGACTTTTAAATGTGCAGTTTTCTGTAATTTGACATGTTTGCTGCATTTCAAAAATACAGAAAATGGTGTAAATTAAAACAGTAAAATTACACTTTTAACCCGGGATCTAATGATTCTCTCAGCTCACGATGCAATGCGATGCACGATACTGATCTCAAGGTAAGATTTATTTCACAAAGTGAGTTGTGACAAATTAGAAATGAACGATTACCCATTTATTATAACAAAACAGAATACAAGAATACAAACGTCTCATTAATATTAACAATCTAAGACTTTGTCTGCTTTTTTTACATTTAAGAAATACCAGCCTATCCAAGCTTTCCAAGTTTGCGGCAAACACAGCGTCCCCTGCTGTTCAAAACATGTTTTGTGATTCATTTTACATCTCAACCGACTTGAATCATCAAATATTATAATCGATTTTCAACCGGCTCAGTGAATCGTAACAGTGTATAAAAACACAAGAAATAGATTAGATAATACAAAAAATGTTGTACTGTGAAGTCAGATTTGTTGTGATCACTCTATATAATAAATATATCTACACAGACACACAGGTCGCTTTTAAGAAACTCGGATCTGAAGATCTTTTTTAAGGCTAACCATTTTTGCCTTTTCAATGCATGCTGGGAAGTTTCTATTTCAGATCACAGAGGATCCAAGTTGGGCCAATTTTAAACAAACGTAAATGTAAGTCAAGCCAACAAAATAACCCTTTTTAGGCTAACCTTATTCAATTTGGACTACATAGTGTAGCATACTATTAACAACACAAATGAGTTTTTAAATGTATATCTTTGTTATGATATATGTACCGCTCCAAATAAGCAGTCACGCGGCTTCAACGTTTGAAATTCCCTGTGATGTAAAAGGAACTCCAGATTCTTGCTGGGGAACGGCTTTGAGCGGTTTTGTCCACAGCATCTCAACCTGCAACAATATCAACTTCATCCAGTAAACCATAACTTAAAACAGTTGTAATTGCTGTAATAATGACTTCATTACCTTCTCATGTACATGAGGAGTCAAGATTGTTTCTTGCGCTTTTTCACATCCTTGTAGATCCGTTCTTTCTGTGGAACAGGGACGCTTTCTGGGACAGAGAAGAATTTGGATTTGGTGACTGGCCTGCGTTCTTGGTCCTTCCTCATCCAAGTTTCTTTAGACTGATCGAGGAGGTTCATAGGTGCCAGAGGTTTGAGCAACAGCTCCTGAGAGAGGTTATGCTGAATGATGTGCTCCGTATATCTTCCCTGCATAGACCGATGCATTGTTCTTATGAACGTTCCTGGTCTGAGTTTTTTCTTGCTATGCAATATGGAGTGTTTAACAATTCGAAACCAATTTTCTATGTGACAGTTGGTGTCTCTTGTTCGTAGGGATGAGTTTGCCGTCAAATCGTCCTGTTCGTGCGACTCGTGCCTCCTCAGGTCTCCTAACAGCAAGCCACTCCAAAGGGGAAAAATGGCAAGGTAGGTATTAAAGAGCACTTGGAGGATGCCTGGACAAAAGTACGGGTTGTCCTCGTCTGTCGAACACGTCTCATCCGCTGCATGTTCCGTCACCTCTTTCAAGATCTGCTGAAAATAGGCAAAGAATGGCGAGCTGCCCTTGATGCTCTTCTCGTGGTTTCTGGGTTCCCCTATCAACGTTTCCCAGTCTCCAGATTGGGTAGCTTCTTCCGGTGTGTCCTGTTTGAATCTCAGAATTATACTCTCCAGAAGATTCCTACTTTCTTTGACGCGTTCTGTGTTTTGCGGGGTCGTGAGCAAAGTACAAAACGCCCTGAACACAGTACTCGATTCAGTCATGCTAATGGCATTTTGGAGTCTTGCGAACGCAAACAGGGCAAAGTCTTTCAGTCCTTCGTCATTCGTTTGCTTTTTTATCGACAGTCGGACGGCTTTCAAAACGTGTGTAGCGCAAATGTGCAGGACAGTCTTGCTGTCATCCCATGTTGTTTTGCCTGTGCAGCATTCAAACGCTCTGTTGAGATAGGAGATGATGTGCTCTTTGTTGAGAAGCCAGCATCACACTTTGTATCAAAGCCCAGCTGTAATCGGTCTCCACCTTGTTAATGGTCAGGTGTGTGTATTTCGTCAAATGCAAGGCGAACTGCATGAGCCAAAATGTTATTGGTGGTATGGAGTGATCATTGGACAGCATCTCACAGACGGGAAGAGGGGGTGTATTTGGACCCTTTCCTGAAAGAATGAGAGCATAGTAGAGCACACACTTGGGCTGGTCTGGTACCTTTGACACAACTCCTCCGGTGGCGTCAAGATAGAGAGACACAGGTACGCGTCTTCTCAAATGATGCACAAGAATGCTGAGGCCCAGCTCGCTGTACATGTGGACCATGAACGGATTCACGGTAAAATGCTGTATGTAGCCTGGTAGGGTAAAATATTTGGTGTCACACTCCTTGAGTATTGTTTGCATTAAGGATATTTCCTTCATGATGTCAGTGTGGATGTATTCTTTCTTCCTTATTTCATGCTGATTACCTTCAACACATTTTTATTGAGACACTCGGACATGTTTCCAGCCAAGAGTTGCTTCTTTGGTGTAGTTTGAAGTTTGGTGTAAAAATATTCGCTGGGTCCGTTCGTTAAAGCCTTTGCTATTTTTCCTCTTTTGAGTAGAGTTGCCGGCCTGAACTTTTTTTCAGAAAGTTTGTGATGTATATCTCCCGTTTGATGGACTGAAATTTTCAGCGTTTTGTCTAGTTTTGATGGCTTGTTTTGCAATTTGAAAGAGTACTTGGCTGTGCAAGAAGGGAACGTGCAGGCTGCTGAAACGCGTAAATAGGGAAGATTCACTTTTCTGCTCAGGGGAGTTTTGACATGTTGATAGCTGAACGCGAGAATGCAGCATGGATTTTTTTTTTTGAAGCTGTCGTACATATAGTTCGTCCAATTTTGTCTTAATTTTGAGGACCCTTTGTGTGGTTTGATCTTATTCCACTTTTTTCTCTCCATGTTGATACAAAATGTTTTTCTCACCTTTGGACATTGCCTCCAAATATCAAGTCCAGACTCTCTTTCCTGTACCGTCATGACCTCCTGTCTACTCTTAGGCTGCTCTGAGTCCGATGCGTCCGAGTCTGTGTTTGACTCCACATCCATCACGTCTATCTTCTTTTTGTTCCGAGTTGTTACATCTGCCACTTCCATACCTGTTTGAAGAAGTTTAAACAATCAATACATTTCCTTAGACTCTTAACTCTTTCAACGCCATTGACCAGTTATCTCCTCATTTAATAAAACGGTTCCCAGAGTTATTACAGCAATCAGTGTTTGTACTGTTGTACAGCAGGTGGCGCTGTTACACACCTTTGGGAAAAAGTACAGAATCCCACAACCTAGAATGTATATCTTATGGGTTTTTAATGACTGTTCTGAGTGGAATCTGGGCGGAATCTTTGACAAAAAACTTTAATTATCTCTAATCTTTGAAGAAACCTACAAACCTGCATCTAAGGAGTGATGAAAAGAACAAATGAAGATAGAAGAATACGTTTTATTTTTGTTTAAAAGCAGAGACTGTTCTATCATTTGACATATTGTTTGTCCATATATTCTTTACAGAAAATGTTCTGTGAGCCATTAAAGTTTGGTGAAAATGTAAAAAAACGCTGGCGTAGGCTGGCAACCTTTTCTAAAAAAAAAAAGGCGGGGAAAGAGTTAAACTCGGTTTATACTCGTGCGTAGGACCTACATCGTAGCCTACGCAAAGCAAAAGTGACTGTTTACTATTAGCCGCTTTCACTGCTAATGCTTCTCAAACGAGCTGCTTCTTCTTCGGCTCTTGTCTTGGTTACACAAGCAACATGCGTGTGGACACGGACGCCTAGTGGTCATTGTCTGTCGACGCAGAAGTATAAATGAAAACCGACACGTAGCCGGTCCCACGCATGAGTATGAACTGAGCTTTAGATTAAATACTTCATGATCCTACTTGCATGATTGCTATTATGATTTCATTCAATTCTTTTTTAAGACATCGGAAAGTGTCTCTATGAAGTAACTGTTGTTCTTTATAATCTTAAACATAAAAATAACCATTTTAAATCAAATCTTTTTTATTGCAATGAAAAATAAATAAAAAGAAACAGAAAACGCTAGTTATAATGAAGTCATTGTTACAGAACAACATTTTTACTTTCACAATTTCAAAAATAAATGATAAGATATAAAATAATAATACATAGCTAAGCTTACTGGAACTTGTTTCTTTATCTTCAGACTCTTTATCTTCAGTTCCCTCTGTCCTGTTTTCTGGCACAACTGGAGTCATCACATTGCTTTCTTTTGTGCCCAGATGTACTCTGTCTCTCAAGCCCTTGTGGTTTTTGGTCCAGGCCACCCATAACCAGCAACGATTGTTCTTGATGTCTTCACCAAATAAAGCCAAGGACACCTGGGACCATATTTCTGAAGAATATCCAGGGTTTTTATTCAAAACATCATGTTTACGCAGTTCATTTGCGACAGCATCTATTCCTCCTGCTTTTGCCCACAGATCCGTTCTTACAAGCTTTGTGCCCTTTTTGTATCTCCCCATTGTGCAATGTGATAGATACTGATGTCGATCCTACAGATCCAAGTTTCAGGTCCGGTTCAAGATCTTGCGCTGTTGGTCTTATCAGACGTTCCTTTTTAAGTGAAGTGATGAAATACACTCTATGTGCTTTCTTTTTCTGTGAACATAACTCCTCAATGCCCTCCTTTCCTGAGAAACCACTTATTTCCTGTCTTCAAGGTCATGTCGCCTGATCAAAAGTTTTGTTTTTCTCAAACTAAAGCTGAGAATGAACTGGACGCACTCTCTAGTCTCTGTGTCTTAACAGCGATTGCTGCACATGTATCTTGTTGTAGAAGAATCAAATTCATCTAAATCACTAAATTCACTTAATCGAAAAATGGAAATACTGATTTTTTTTAAAAGATTGGGTGGCCAGTCCATGCACTTCTCTTCTTCACGTCCAGTAAATGGACAGATTTTCCTTTCATATCATGTATTAGCATCAGTTAAGGGTTTATTCGACTTGTACTATATCTCACTGCAACGATTATCACTAAAACTGTGAGAGGTGCTTTCAAACTGATTGATATTGACTATTTATGATAACTATTCTATTGACCTTGTTGAACATTTTACGGCTGTCTTTATAGATGTTATAATAGACTTCAAGTTATGATTATAATTTGTTTTTAGGTTAATTGGCCAAAAAAGAATGCAGTTTAAGGGTTAAACTGAAACCATTTCCTTTCAGAGCGGTGTTCACCTTTGGACTGGTCTCTTTAGCTCAAAGCTTCAGTTTGTGTCTTGATACGGGGGAGCGTCTCCTTATCTGGTCTGCAGGTGGTTTTTGCCCTGAAGTGTCCTCTGTATGAGTAGGCCTGAATTTCTGAGAAAATCTTGAAGGCTGGCAGCATCACCCTGTGAAAGAACACAAAAACAACAGGAGGTCTGATCTAGAGCAGATCGGTTGTGGATACATTGAGAATCACATTTCATCTACGATTCTGACAGCTAAAAATAATGTCATATACTAGAGGTTCTGACAAAATATTAAGGTCTGTGAAATGATGATCTTTCTCTTTCCTCATTTTAAGGTGTTTGTTTGAACATTACTTCTGGTTGTACTACATATATCATGGTTAACCGATCTGTAGTTACTGTGGTTGTCAAACTGGGGCCCAAGATGGTTCCGGGGGGTCACAGATTGTGTGGCATTTTATGAAATATAGAAATGTATCATAATTTTATGCATTCAAACATCAGAAAAATAAACCCACCAACCAAATGAATAGAAATGAATTGTTGGTTTGATAAAAAATCCAAGATTAAGATTATATGTCTTTATTGGGGGGGGGGTTTGGGTATTGCCCAACTACTAGATGCACCCTACTCAAAGGGGCCTTACAATGAAACAGTTTGAGAAGCACTGCCATAGGTAATATATATAATATAATACCAACACGACTTGTAAGCTTTCTGATAGCGCTTCTCTATTGCCATAAGTCATTAAATAAAAAATCAATGTACACTTTGAAGTTTATATTTCAGTCACCCAAAATGCCATTTTACCTAGCCAAAGCGCATAATTATATGTCTATAATTAATGCACACTTAAGTCACTTGCACTATTGTATAGTCTAAATTGTTATCTGTTCATAGCCACCTGTACACTAATGTTCACAGTATATAGCCTTCTGTATATATTGTCCATAGTACATACCGACTGTCATATTGTCATAGTAAAAGTATTTTCATAATCATGCCCATTGTAAGTATTTTCCTAATATTGTATTCTGTATTTATTCACACTGTATATCCTGCACTTGCTAATTGCACTTCTGGTTAGACCTAAACTACATTTCGTTACACTGTACTTGTATATGTGTAATGACAATAAAGTTGAATCTAATCTAATCTAATAACACATTTTATTAAAAAAAATATTGTATAAACAGCCCGAAACTGTAATCTGGTGTAGCCCCCTAGTGTTTACTGTCAGAACAATTCACAAACAACTCGGTCAACAGAAAAGTCTGTCATTCTTGCAGTAAAAGCCCTAGGTGTCTGGACCATTTCTCTTGATACGAGCTTTTACTTTACCTTCAACACTGGAACTGCAGAGCCTTTAAAAGGTTCTCTTCTTCTCCATCCTTCTTTATAGGTGTACCTGCAGTAGTGAGAAACGTCTTTAGTGCCAACCTGCTCCACATGCTGGGAATATTTGTTTTTTTATAGACCTCACAGCTTTCCATCAAAGATCCATAATTCAAAAGACAGATTATTTTTGACACTAATGATAAATTGCTAATAATATAGTTTTTGATTGCATCTTTCAAGAGGGATTATTTATAATCACCACAAAAACAATGTATGGCAATGTTTATATGTTGACGTGTGTGACAGCAAACATTTTGCAAACAAAACTGTTAATAATGTATTATAATTGTCTTTTGTAATATAATATAGCATAATGGATATACATTTTTATTGTCAAATTTTTCTGAACACAGGCAAGTGATTTCCTCCAGGTATTGTAAAATCAAAATGCTAAAAAAGAAAAGCCTTATGTACTATGCTTGCAGCAGGATCGCGTAATTTACCTGGATACAACCAATTCTAATTTCTGATTGGCTGGTAGGTGGCCTTTAAACTGGCCTTTAAATCTGTGAACCTCATGGCAGCTTTACGTCTGCAGATCTTTTCCCTCCGCGCGACTCATATTAACGTGACTGTAGCGGTACAACACACATCAGCTGGAGCAGTACGCGGTTACTCGAGAGCCTGCTGCGTCGCGTTTGACAGACATCTGACGCTATTTACAGTGTCAACAAATGATGTGTGAAATTAATGAAATGTTTCATTTTTGAACTCCGCAAGAACAAAGATATTAAACACTCACCAAACCCACGTGGAATGATGCTTTTATAAACATCTTGTTGCGAATGACACTTCTGATTCTTATTATTACATCTGCTTCGTTTCTCTCTGATAAAATGGCGGACTGACGTCTCTCTCTCTCTCTCTCTCTCTCTCCCTGCGGGAAGCACGTTCACCGGAGAGCCCGCTTAAAGGACCAGTACCTCTTTCCACACATAACATATTCATACAAATACACATACAAGCACTTTTATTTAGACAGAAATGAACGAAACGCCGGTACAAATAAGCGATTGTGTACGTAAGCAGATGTCCCATGATCAGATAGTATGTGGAACAGTGAAACACGCACGCGACGCTTAAACACACACACACGCGCGCGCACGTCTGGCTTACTCTCTCCGCACACAGACACACACACACACCCACGAACACCTCCTATCCATGTATAATAACAAAGGCAGGTCTTCTTTCAGATACAAGTTCAACCCATTTCCTCCATTTTCCACAAAAACAAGTCGTTTTTAGATTTTAGAAATAAATGTCCAATGTCACACTAATTCAATGATCTATTGTTGGTCGGTCTTGTTTCAACCCTGTGCGTGTAAATGTATTTATCCACTGATACTGTATCAGGACATACAGCGCAATTATGATGTTTTGCTTTCTAGGGGTGTGTGATGTCCCTTCTAAAAATGTTCAAGGGCTTTCTGTATGTCCTTCCAGTATTCTTGAATACACAGACATTCCCAAAAGATGTGATAGTGGTTCGCATAATCCCATCCGCAGTTTCTCCAGCACTCTGTGTCGGTGTTAGAAAATATCTAACAATGTCTTTCCAGCAATGATCTTTCCAATTTAGTGATTTAGCACGACTTTCAATACACAGACCGAATATATAAATGTATACATTTTTAACCTGATATAAAATTAAGGAATGTCGTACGTATTTTAGAAGGGGGGTAACCTACACCTTACCTCATCCCAAACCCTAAAATCCCAAAGGCTAATTTTGCTGAAACACACACATTTTACGAGCTGGCAAAGCAGCGATAAAGGCACATCTTAGCCCATCCCGTAAACAAAGTCCCATCAGATTGCGATGATATATATTGTGGAAAAAAACTAGCTAGATTACAAATTCAGGCTTATATTAAGCCAAATTATTTGCATGGTTTTATATGTTGGTAAATCACCAACATGCCTCATATGTTTTTAACCTGGATACATTTGCTTTGATGTATCGGCCATTACATCTGATAAGCTAATATTTGACTTTGACAAGACAAGGTCTGGAAACTTTGGCCCCATCTATTGGCAAAGGCCCTCAAAGGGAATTTAGCTTTTAGTTGATCGTGATAAATTCTTAAAGCAACCAATGTACAGCAGCTTACTTCTTCGACTCGACGGCTTTGCGTTGTCTCCAGGCAGACCGTTATAGATCGTGACACGCACGTCTCCTGGAAATCCTGAAAAATTCAACCAATCAAATGACGACTTGCTGAAATGTTTCCAAGAAAGTGTGGCTTATGCATCACACGTTGAATGGCAACAAAAGTGTTCAGTAGTTGAGAGGATTGATTTACCGCGTGGCTCAGTTTACCCCACTACCCTGATTATCGTCTCATGTTTAGTGTTTAATGTTGTGGATTATCGTTTTGTATTTATTAAACCATGCAGCAAATCTGAACACGGGTCCTGCCTTCATCTTGTATAAAGCACTACATATGTTGTTTAAATGTCATAAACTACAGTCAAGGCAGCTGTTACAGTAGTATGCTTCTCAAGGGTGTTGTGGCCAGACGAGATGTCCAGGATCAGATAAATGGTCCAGTAAATGATGCGCTGTCAATCCTCTTCAGCTATTTTGCGAAGCTTGTCCACCAGCACTAAAAAGAAAACCGTTTGTGAGTTTTTTTCTTTATCAATTTATCATTAGTATCAAAACAACATCCAGCATGTGTGTTTATTCACTTCCTTTTTTTAAAGACCTGTGTAGTAAAAGTGTTTAAAGGCACAGTTCACCCCAAAATACAAATTCTGTCATCATTTACTCACCTTCGAGTTGTTTCAAATCTGTATACATTTCTTTGTTATGGTAAACACAGAGAAAGATATTTAGAAGAATGCTTATATCCAAACAGTTATTGGACCCCATCGACTACGTATCATATTAAGAAAAAGTGCATTGAATTTTTTTTTTGTTCTGTTGAACGCAAAAGAAGATATTTTGAAGAACAGTTCTGAGCACTTTTGACAACCATTGTCATTCTTGCTACTGCGGTAGTCAATGGGGTCTAAGAACTACTCGAGCAGTGCTTCTCAAACTTTTCAGATCAAGTACCACCTTTTATAAAATTAGTTGTTCCAAGTGCCACCTAATGACTGCCATAGAAAACCACACGAATAAACACTCGCCTCATGATTAGATGCACCTCATCCTCCAATTTGAATGTGTTATTAATAATACAAACACTTGCAGCTGTTTCCAAACTAAAGAACATGTTTTTTTGGTTTGTTTTTTCAAGTTAGTCAGCAGTGATAGTGGACACAAAACACTTTTATGTAGTGCACTGTTAACAGGGCTCTGTAAACTACTCATGGGATTTATTAACTTTGTGGGGACTTGCAGAAACTACAAACCTATATTAAAGACAGACATTTAACACAGAATATTTAAGACAGAGGATAACTATAAATATATAAACATCAGAGAACAGCTGTATTTAACAAACAGATATGCAGATCATATTTAAAATGGGATCGGTGTATTATAAGGTGGTGCTTATAGAGTCTGTTTTGTTTACTTTTCTATTAGACTCGCACTTTACTGCAGCAGCTCTTGTTAAAATGACGCGTCATTGATTTAACCTCTAGTGGATGCAGACGCATGTTGAATTAGCACTTTACAGCAACAACAACAGCTTTAAACAGCGGTTCAATTGCAGAAATACATAAGAAGCTTAATTTACACGCGGCTCATCAGAAGAGAGAGAGAGAGAGAGAGAGAGAGAGAGAGAGAGAGAGAGACTCACAAGCGCCTGTCTGCTCCCGCTCTGTGTTTGATCCATAATAAATCAACAATAATTCATACAACTAACAGGTATATTAAAATTGCACATAGGCTATATGAGATGTATCCCGTATTTATCGATCATGTATAACATTTAAAATTGTATTTAAAACACAAAATGAATTTCCTGTCGTGTCACGTACCACTAGGGGCGTACCACAGTTTGAGAACTAGAGAATGAGTAATTCATGACTGAATTTTCATTTTTGGGTGAACTGTCCCTTTAAAGTCCCACTGCATTTGATAACTATATTACTTAAAACTCATCTTTAAGCCTTAAAATAGCATATGTAAAAAAATCATTTCCAGATGCCTAAAGGTCTTTGCACATAAAGTCAGAAATTTTCGTAAAGGTTTTTTTTCGTATTTAGCTCTTCTTTTAACGGTGTCTCTGAATTGATCAAAAAGGCCACTCAAAATTCTTACTTCGGATGCGAAAAACGCAGAAAATCGAACCCGGTCCAAATTGTTTTATGACTGATGAAAATATCGGAGGCAGTGTGTATATGTGATTGACACAACGTGAGGTCGTATTTATTTTTTAACATGCGGAAATTTGGGACGCAAATTTGGGACTCAATGTGCAATGGGCTTTAAAGTGAACCCTGGCTTCATTACTATACGCAGATTAATGAAAATGCAAATTACATTAGAACATTTTTTGGATGTAGCCTACAGGGCGCCGCCTGAATACAAGCTAGATTAAACTCATCTCTTCCGCCTTTTACTTGTGATAACATACGCTTTTTAATTTGTCCGTTGATCTTACCTCCTGCTGTTGGTCTCTGGAAAGGCTCAAATGATCTGCAGGCATTGATGAGCTCTGAGAGCTCTTTGGGACAGTCTGGAGGAAGAGGCTCCATGACCTTCTCTCCACACACTTTTTGGTAGATCTGTCCTGTAGAGCAGCCTGGAAACAGAGTGGATTTAGTTAGAGAAGAAAAACATATAACTCAAGTAAGATCAGCAGTGAATATAGTTTATACCTTTGAAGGGAATATCTCGAGTTGCAATTTCCCACAAGACAATGCCAAAACTGAGGAGAGAACATAGAGTGTGTGACCAGGCTTCATTTGAATCAGATATCAGCTTGATGTTTGAGCGTGTTTGTGAGTGCAGTACCTGTATATTTCACATGACTTGTTGTAAGGATAGTTGATGTCCTTCAAATGTTGTGGACAGCTGTAATAAAGGGAGCTGCTCTTTTTGGGCTTGTTCCTCTGAAGAGACGTTTCTGTTTTGGCCAACTCAAAGCCTCCCAACTTTAATAAACGACACAAAACAAATGAAATGTTGGATTAACCGCACACATCCTCTCTGTTATCTACGCAATCTCACGGCAAAAACTTTACAGTGTGGCTAATGTTAGCTTATTCGTAAAATCTCCTTTGGCTCAGAAGCAAATCTTACTCGATTGTACAGTGGCGTTAGGTTTAGGGGCAAGGTTAGGGGCGGGGCTTTCGTATAGATTTTATTCTAGTAATCATATGTTTTTGTACCATTCACAACGTACAAATTCATATGATCAGGTTGCTGTGTGACACATGAAAAAATTGTACTGAATTATTACTGCTTTAAAAGTAACATGAACAGTAATAGTACTGCCATGCACACGTTAAGTTCCACAAAGGTAATCTTTAATGTATTTTTAATGTAATGCTTTTTGAAAAGTTAAGATCCATTACCTTTACTCTATAGCCTGCAGCCACCAGAAACTGGAGCTTTGGATGGAACCGTGAACTTTAAACTTCTCCTCTGACTGATGCAGCCTGCGATAATTTCACATCATTTGATTTACTTCACTTTAGAATCTAAAGTTTAGATTATATGTAAACTCTACAGTCAAAACACATAAATGAAAACTGCACTGTAAACCCGGACAAGTTGAGGAAACCGATTACATTAAAACAGTTAAGTAATGTGTCTTTGATATTTGAGTGAAAAGAACTTAGAATTTAGTGCAATGCCCTATTATATGTTGGATGAGCTGAAAATTTTAAGTAGACAGAACTTAAAATAATTTGTAACATCAACAGCTCTGTCAAACTGGAAAATGTAATAAGTTGCCTTTACTAAAAAAAAACAAGGAAACCGATTACATCAATATTTTTAAGTAAAGAAGTGTCTTAATCTTACATATCTCAATAATAACTGTTGTCTGAACTTACTGATCGAGAATAATTATGAATTGCTGACTCAAAACCATTACTTAAGTTAACTTATTATAATATTGTTCACTTTACTATAAAAATATTAGGACGTGACTAAACTACCATGATGGTGATCAGTGTTTGCTTTAGTTGGGTTCTTGACTCTTGGCTTCTGTAAAGTTCATTTCTCTCTCATTGCTTGTTTATGTTTCAGAAATAACACTTGCGCATTGATGAAAAAGAGATCTTGAAAAAGGTCAGTTTAGAGTAGATTTCATAGTAGGTGTCAATTTTTATAAAGTTCAGAAGCTGGTGTAAATAAGAATGAGTTTGATCCTTTTCTTAATGATGAAAATGTTTCAGTTCATAAATACACAAGGATTGTTTCAAAATAAAGGATGGCTCACTTAGACATCAACACTCATCACAAAAACCTCAACAACGGTGACAATCATCAAACAAATACAATAAACAGATCAACTGCAATGCATGCTGGGAGTCATGACTGAGTTTTGTACTATGATGTTACCCAGCATGCATTGCAGCATGAAGTTTTAATTTGTTGATTGTCACCATTGTTGAGATTCATACGCTGATTCTTCATGTCTAACTGATTCAGAAATGTAACAGTTTTGTAAAAATAATTTATTCGTTTCTGTTAATTGTCCATAACACTGCTTTAATCTCTTCAAACTGTGTCATAACTCTGCATTCACACATTAATAGCAGAACACACTCAAAATGACTTTAAGGAACTGCAGAGTGATTAAATAACTATCGCTATCTGACCCCACAGGATCGTAATTCTCTTTGCCGCAACAGATGTGTTGTAACTCACTTGGACGGCTAATGAAAACTTAACATTAAAAATCAAGAGTGAAGAGCCCAACTAAAGCAGAAACTGATCACAATAATGATAGTCTGATTAAATTTTAACCTTTTTAAAAATATATTTATATGTTTGCTTGCTATCTGGGACACTTAAAAGTTTTACGTTAATGGAACTGTTTCAGTTTACAGTTAACTCATTTTTAATGAGTAGATTGCACTGTCCGGGTTAACAGTGTGTGAGAAGACAGAAGAGACGAATGAGGACCTGTAGAGTCCCTGTGCTGCATCCAGACATTTGAGTCTTTCTGTCCCAGGGCAGTCTGCAGTTACTGTCCAGCACTTGTCGAAGATTTCCTTTCTCACAATACTCGATCACTATCATATAGCTTGGATTTGGTCCTGTAAGAACAGGTGTCGCAATGATGTTTAAAAACAGGCCCTTTTTTACAACAACATTTATAAAACAATGACAATTTAACAATTTAAATGGATTTATCAACATTAAGGCTAAATTTACCGTTCTCATCCTGGACGCAGATCCCAAACATTCTTAAGATATTAGGCGATTCAAAGCGTCTCATGGTCTCCACCTCCTTGTTAAAAATATATCTCAACTCACTGGAGGAAATAAAGAAATAGTCATAAAATAACTGGTACGTTGCTGTCGGGCGGAAACCTCCTATGTCCAAATTTGGTCAATTTCATATTTTTTCACAAATCGATGCTATTGGTCAGTCCCCATGTGGGTCTGTTATTTTTACAAATTATTAACCAATCTAAAGTGTTGAATATAGCTTGAGAGCAAATCTCTTCACTCCATTGGACACTTCATTTGTCTAGTCTCGTAACTCCTCCTCTTGTTCACTCCACGCGCCTCTCGGCATTACATCTCCTGAGTGAAAGTCGCAACGAATCCTCGTCGAGCAACACATATCAGTTATTGATATGTTATAAATATCTACTTATTACTAGGCTTATTTTACAGGTGCATTGAAGTTTTAAAATGTATCTTGGCTTAGTGGTTATACCTCCAATTTTCCGACTGCAATATTGCATGGTAGGTTGATTGGCATCTCTAATGAGTGCTGAAATGGGTTGGCACTCCATCCAGGGTGTATCCTGCCTTGAATGACTCCTGAGATTTGTAGTTTTGTTTGGATGGATACCACCATTAAACTATTGTTTTTATTATGATTTTACTGACGTTAAGTTCAGCTGTTAGGCCTACTTCTAGACTATGCCTCTCTTGGCACTGTGCAAATATAGTAGCAAGGTTTTTATTTATGGCAGAAAAGAGGGCTGTCTACTGGCCAAGTAAGCCTATCTTTGGATAACTCTGTCTGTTTTGTAGACAATAACTAGTGAAAATAGTTAGGTTAGATACATTTGAGTAGGCCTGTTTTGTTTAAAATCGATAGCTGTAATGCTTCGGTGCAGAAGGAAGCCGTGAGGTAACGGAGGTAAATTTGCGAGCAGATTATAATTTCCGCCTATTAGACAGTCAGTTCATCGTTTTATGTATTGCATAACTTATATCTCTTAAACGTTTAAAATAGAGTTTAGGAAGATGTATGTAACCACAATCATTAGCTTTCATTAGCTCTTAAAGCCTCGTCTCTTGTCAAAAGGCTTAACGCGACCGCAGACTTTGATGAACACTGCTGGCAGCAGCGACGTCTGTGTCCGTACCATTCTTATCAATGACAGCGTAATCCTGTATCTCCCTGCTCCAAGTCTTAAACCTTGTATCTCCAATAAAACATGGTTTTGGGAAGATTTTTGTTAATGTTGGTACACAACAGTATATGATAGCAATATAAGGTATAATACCAACTTTAACGATTCAATGTTCAATAAGTTTTTTTTTATTTCCTGAAAAAGAATGGTTTTGGAGATGCAAGGATTCTGCCCGACAGCAACGATATGTAAGATGTCTGCTAAAGATCTGGAAAACATCGCTGTGTAAAAACTTCTTTCTAACATCTTAGAAAGGGCAGTTTTACATACAGTCTAAATAATACAAATCTTTCAGATATCTTCACAATGTCTACATGACATCTGACAGCAGACGTCTCAGAGACTTATTGCAGATGACAACAAATATGTCTTGCGGATGTAAATGCAGACATCAAATAGACATGTTCCAGATGTATGTGTGCCATCAGGGAAGTTATAGTGATGCAGTGTTCTCAATCGCTTTATCTTTATATTTCTAGAATCAACATTATCCACTTACAAAACAAGATCAGAAACATAATATACGAGATTCATGAAGTGTTCCCTGCAAATCTCTTTCATTGTTTTATGACTACATACCTCAGGCTTGTGTTTATCGGGCATGTGTATCTCTTGATAGCCACTGGGAACTTGTTGTACGTCCCTTTGTAAAGCTCAAACTGGCTGCTGGTTATAATGGGTTCAACAGGGATGTCATAGGTCAATTCTTCTGATTTTATCTCTCTAATGTCCTGCAGATTAACACATGGTTTTCTCACTGCCAACCAAAGATAAAAAGCGCCGCTCGGATGAGAAACAATTCAAAACATTGCAGAAAAAGCCAAAGTACCATTAATGGAATTCTTTAGGGCCTGAATACTGAGATACAGATAAAGTGACTTTTGTTATGAGAGTTTAGTGCTACTTATCTTTTTTACATTTATTTTTCTTGTTGTTGATTTGTTTTAAAATACTTTATCAGCTTTGGGTTGCCACATTGCAATATGCCCCAATCACCTTTAAGCTTTATAAAAATGAAGCTACAACAGAAGTTATAGCATCTGTACTTACTTGATTCCAGGAGTTCCTTAATATTCTGAACATCACTGTGTGTTTGGTCAACTGTGTTTTTTACCGCGTCAATTGTTGTGTTTGATTCTCTAGCTTCCCCGACTAAAGACTGCAGCACTGCAGGAGTAAAACAACATATTGCAATATAAAATATAGAACATACTGTTGTTCATTTATAAAGTGTGTCCTTTCTAACAAAACTGAGTTTCATGAACTCTAGTTGGCACATCATCAAGTTTAAAATAACGAAAAAATGTAAATAATTTCATGTGCTTGTCACAAACTTTCAAAGCAAATTTCAGTCAGTTATGTCACTTGAGTTATCGGCCTTTGGTATCGTTGCATTTTTACAAGTACAAGTATGTACATGAGCTTAGCATCGGGCCCAATACCGATACTGGAATCCGTGCATCCCTCACTATAAGCAATAAAAATGAACATTTTACGGAAGTTACTTACAGTTCATAAACTCCTGACGGTCGCTCTGTCTGTCCTCCTCATCTTCTCGTCGTCTTATGTTCTCCTGAAACACTTCATCTAAACTCTCTCTGTGCTCAACCTGAAGCGCTAGAGAAAGTAGCTGAGCTGCATCGTTCAGTCTTTCGTTTAAGTAGATGAACTCCTCGCCGAGGTCATTCGCTTTTACGATGCGTTTCAGATAGCTGAGCAAGGTGTATTTCCTCACCACAATCTCTGCTGACTCCAGGGTCTCTTTAAGTTCTTCAAGGCCTTTTTGTACCTGCTTCGGGTTTGCGCCGAAGCCACGAGACTTAACAGCTTTCACCAGATTGGCAAGAGAGGACACGCGGTGAGCTAAACGCCTGCAGCGCTTTTTGTTGGCCTTTACCTCCTCACACAGGGCATACAGCTTCTCAGCTATGGTTAGGATCGGCTCAATGATGTCCATCACAGCCTGAAAGACCACACAAAAATCTGTAAGCATCTGAGGGCAAGTTCATTATGATTAGATGATTCATGCAATAGTCTGGTAACTTCTGCCCACTACATGTAACTAACTCCAATATAAATGAAGACGAGAGTTATTTCAGATATCTGTTTTTGAACTACACTGACGTTTTTTGAGGTCAAATATTGGCTATTTTCCTCACTTAAAGAGAATCGATTGTAAGGATCTGTGTTTTGTCAAGTCTTTTATTTTTACATTTGTTTTGTAGTCCAAGTCCATGGTCGTTGTAGTCGTCTGATGTTTGCCCTTTAACTGTGTCCAGGCGTTCCTTGTTCCCCCTGCGTGCTTATGTGTATTTTTCTAACTGAATCGATAATTCATACAAATTATTTTCTAATATTTTGTTCTCAGTGTCATGGATCAAGATGTTTCAGGCCATAACCATAACACGTAGAAAGTGTCTTATATAGGTGAAAATCTGTCTCATATATAACTTAAATCTACACTTACAACTTGCATTGCATTTCAGATATTGACAGAATGTGTGATCTTTCCTTAAAAACATTGTGTCGAAACCACTCCTGCATTTACAGGGCAGGTCATTCTTTTTACATGGCTGATTTATATGTGTGTACATTGTGCTTGTTAACATGTTTTGTAAGAGAAATTAAACTTGCTAAATCAAATAGTTCACAATTTCCTATTTCATAAAAACCTCCACAATCCATCCGGGCTTGTGCTTAAGAGTTCACATCCAGTCAAACAAATGTATGTTCACAATGTTGAGAGAGCAGAAACCACAAACAGGAAACTTCTTTTGAAATTGACTTTCAGTGTGAAGCAATCGCGAGTTTACAGCACATCAGCTTCAATGTTCGCTCGTCCCCAAACCTTTGTGTGAGCTGCTCTCTAAACATGGTGTCACCTCTTTTATGTGATATT
Source organism: Triplophysa siluroides (assembly GCA_006030095.1). Classification (NCBI taxonomy): domain Eukaryota; kingdom Metazoa; phylum Chordata; class Actinopteri; order Cypriniformes; family Nemacheilidae; genus Triplophysa; species Triplophysa siluroides. The sequence continues at coordinate 26,737 of VCII01000481.1, read as the reverse complement.
TAAACTGAATAATCTCCTTTGGCTGGTTTGAACTGAGCTGTGTATATTACTTCAAGTTTATTGTGTATTAAGAGATAGCGCTCTACTTTTCTTCCAAGTACTGAGATGGAGACAAGCAGACTGTTATCCTTGTGTTATTCATAGACCTTCACATAAACCCAGAAAAGCATTTTTCCTGTAACACAATAAATGCAAAACAGACGAATAAAACACAAACTAGAGCTGCACGATTCTGGATAAATTGAGAATCCTGGTTCTTTTGTTTCAAATAGCACGACGCTCGTGACGTGTTTACCGTAATGACGGATACAAGCGCGCGCTCGGATTTGTCCGCGCTACAAACTGCAATCGCTCGTTTCGTTTTAAAGTTGTCCAGTAAAGATGTGAAGCATAATCACAACAGTGTAACAATCCTGACACACTCATGAGAGCCGTTTTGTTGTCCGGCTGTATTTGTTGGTCTGTTATTTGGTGTGAGATTAATTTGGGCAGAGTAGGAGTTTATAAACGCGTCTCATGGGTGTGAGTTTTCATTCATGAGATCGTGTGGGTGTGAGAATCGAGATCGCGACATTTCAACGATTAATCGTGCAGCTCTAACACAAACGCGTAACATTCATGAGCTAAAAGACCAATAACTTTATGGTACTTACGTTTGTGATTGACGAGTTGTGAATTATGGTCCAGCTTGCCACAGGAATGTGTGTTAGTATAAGCTCCTCCTCTAAAGATAGTGTTGCTTCCTATAGATAGAGTCAGACAGACACTCTTGCCCCGCCCCCTGAACGCACTGACTTCATTTGAATGGCTTCGATTTCAGTTTCACCAAATAACATGCAATTAAAACATTTCTAAAATTAAACCATTTAACCAAGACTTTAAAATATAAACAAATAAAAATGCAACGTATTTTACAGGAGCCATTGCATAGTATTGATCAAACAAATTGCTATAAAACGTTTTATAAATTAAAACATGGAAATAAAATGTTATAAATTGTCATAAAATAATTATATATAATGTTATACTCTGAAAAATACTTTTTACTAGTAGTAATGCATCTTTATTTTTTTATTTATTACAAATTTCACAAGAAAATCCAAGTCACCCCAGGGTAAAATGTTTAGAAAGTACACTGATGTGCTCAATAAGTTATGTTAACACATGTTTTTCCTTTGACTTAACTCATTCAAATAATGTAACTAATTTCAACTTAATTTTCTAATTTGTAATAAATTCAACTATATTTTTTATCTTAGTTTAACATAATTAACATTCAAGTGACCTGGTTAAGTTGAATAGACGTAACATTTTAAGTTGTACTGTTACTGACAGGTTGATCGCATGGCTTATGCAGGGGTTTACTTTTGACACTATTCAACATAGGAGTCTTTTAAACTTAAGAAACAATAAAAAATACAAGCGGACCGTGTCCCTAATGCCACAAACAAGGCACATCAAGTGGACTATAACTAATTGAACTGAATTGAACAGCGGAAGAATACTAAGGCGAACCACCATGGGCCTGACTGGAAGTGGATGCTGCCTGTCAGTCGGGTTGGCGGAAGAACACTTAACGTTACACAGTAGTTGAGATAAGTGAATTTATAGCTTGTTAGGGAAATAATTGTTAATTTTAGGCAGAAATAAATTCCTTATCAGCGATGTACTTTGCATTATTTTTTACGAAGATGCGCTTAAGTTACCCTGTAACTATAGGCTGATTAGAAAGACAGGTCATTGCTTCACAAATTAATTTCACCCCTGCACATGTCCTACTAAGTCACGGGTCACTAAGTTAATTTTCAGTGTCATACTATACTTTGTTATCATGGCACTGTTATCGGTAATCAGTAAAGTCAGTGCTGACTGCAATACAGGTTACAGCAGTTCTTAGAGATTACAGAATGGAAATTCAGTTCAAAGACAGCCTAATATAGTGTGACTAAGACAATGCTCTCTGATACAAGTTTTCCTTCAACTTTGGTCAAAAGTTCAAATCGAAAGGTGTTATAGTACACTTCTCTTAATTATTGGCAAACAGTTTATGAATAACAAAACAGGGCTTATGCACTTGCTATTTTCTGCCTCAATAAAGTGCAACTTTAATAATAATAATAATAATCCTGTTTGCGCACAGCTGTGTTGTTAAACACTTTGTAACAAGGTTCAAGTACTGAAGGAAGGAGACAGGGTCGGCTTCGGCTGAGACTCAGTAAGATTCTTTTTATTAAATAAATAAACTGTGCGCCACTGCGCTAACATTCAACAATAACTCAGAATTCACTCTTGATGCTTCGGTCTCTCGTCCCGCTTGTGTTCCTCGAATCCTCAGCCGTTCTCTCTCTCCTCTTGTGCCGCATCGAGGTGGTTTATAACCGTCTCCTCACCAATCACTGGAACGAGACACAGATGTTTCTAATGTGTACTTGACCTACTTAGCCACCGTTCTTCTCCCGCCTCGCCCCTTCGACGCAGTCCTCGCTAAGCCACGCCCCCTTGCCACATACCCCCACCGCCCGACTCAGGCCGGGGAACCGTCCGGCCTGCAGCCTCCCCCTCCCTCCTGGAGAGGAAATCAGCCACGGCCATCTGGGTCCCCGGCCTGTGGATCACCTGAAATTTGAATGGTTGTAAAGCTAGATACCAACGGGTGATCCGCACGTTGGTATCCTTCATGCGGTGGAGCCACTGGAGGGGTGCGTGGTCCGAACAGAGCGTGAACTCACGCCCCAGGAGGTAACAGCGGAGGGTAAGGATGGCTCATCTGATTGCTAAACATTCCTTTTCAATGGTGCTGTACATCGTCTCTCTCCTGGAGAGCTTGCGACTGATGTACAGCACTGACCGTTCCTCACCATCTACCTCCTGGGATAGGACCGCCCCTGCAACAAAAAGGGGAGAGTAAAGTCAGGAGAGTGCAATAACGGCCCGCCACATAGAGCAGCCTTCACCTGGATAAAAGCCTGCTGGCACGGCTCTGTCCACTGGACGGTATCTGGCGCCTCCTTTTTAGTGAGGTCAGTCAGCCGGCTGGTGAGGTCTGAATAATTAGGTACAAACCTTCTGTAATATCCCGCCAGCCCCAGGAACTGCCTCACCTCCTTTTTGGTCTTAGGTTTCGGTGAGGTTGCAACTGCTGCTGTCTTGTCAATTTGGGGACGCACCTGGCCGTGACCCAAGTGGAAGCCCAGATACCTTACCTCCACCCGCCCAATTGCACACTTCTTCGGGTTGGCTGTCAGCCCGGCTCCTCTCAGCGACTGCAGAACCGCCCTCAGATGCTGCATATGCCGCTGCGAGTCATTACAATAGATGATGATATCGTCCAAGTAAGCAGCGGCATATGCCTCGTGCGGCCGCAGTAGGCGGTCCATGAGACGCTGAAAGGTGGCCGGAGCTCCGAACAAGACCAACGGAAGTGTAACAAATTGGTGTAAACCGAACGGCGTAGGGAAAGCTGTTTTTTCTTTGGATAAGGGAGATAAGGGGATCTGCCAATATCCTTTAGTCAAATCCAGTGTCGAATAAAAACAAGCCGCACCTAGTCGACCAAGCAATTCGTCAACCAGCGGCATTGGATATGCGTCGAACTTCGACACAGCATTTACTTTTCGATAGTCCACACAGAATCGCACTGAGCCGTCTGTTTTTGGAAAAACTATCGGACTCGTCCAATCGCTGCTGGACTCTTCTATTACCCCCATTTCAAGCATAGCGCCTAATTCCGTCTGAACAACCTTTTCCTTGTGTTCAGGTAACTTATACGGCCGGCTTCTCACTACCACGCCCGGCTTAGTTTCAATATGGTGCTCAATATGTGACCTCGAAGGGCCCTTGCCACTTGGCGACTTATTTAGAGCTCGATGTTGGGTAATACAAGTACTTTCTCTCCCGGTGTAAATTTACGTAATCTGGCACCCTTGTTATATTGCCGGCTTTGTCTGTCCTGGGCCTGTAACAAATTCTCCATTGAGAGCCGCCCCAAAGTGTGGAGCTTTGTTCTCAGGTCCAGGACATACTGAATTTGGTTTTACTATCCGAAGTTCCGTCCTCCCAAGCTTCCCTCAGGGCGTCTAGTACCCCACGGGGCTGACGCCCATAAAGTAGCTCGAAGGGGGAAACCCTGTGGAGGCTTGAGGGACCTCACGCACAGTAAACAACAGGGGCTCCAGCCATCGATACCAATTTTTGGCGTTCGTGAACAAACTTTCGGATCATTGTTTTTAACGTGCGGTTAAAACATTCGACCAGACCGTCCGTTTGTGGGTGTTAGATGCTGGTACGGACCGCTTTAATCCCCAATTACCCGTAAAGTTTGCGGAGGGTCCTTGACATAAACGCCGTGCCTTGATCTTCGAGAAACCTCCTTAGGGATTCCCACACGGGAGATGATTCGAAACAGGGCGTCCGCAACACTTTTAGCGGAAATGCTGCGGAGAGCCACTGCTTCTGGATATCGTGTCGCATAGTCTACTTACGACCAATGCGAAACGATGTCCTCGTGCCGACCGCTCTAATGGCCCGATCAGGTCCATACCAATTCTCTCGAAGGGGACCTGAACCAACGGAAGAGGGCACAATGGTGCTTTTGGAGTGTGCCGACATTCAGGACAAGACGCGCACCATCTGCGCACGTTCTCATGACTGCCTGGCCAAAAGAAGCGGGCCATTAGGCGGTTTAACGTTGCCGTTTGCCCTAAGTGACCAGCCATTGGATTACAGTGAGCCGTCTGAAAAAGCATTTCCCGACGGCTTTGGGACGACTAACTGTGTTGTATCCTTTGATTGAGCGTCTCGGGTCACTCGATACAACCTGTCTTTTAAAATGGCAAAATACGGACAGACGAGCGGCTGTGCAGGGTGGAGACGCTGTCCGTCGATGGTACGAACCTGGTCAAACGCATGTTTGAGCGAATCGTGAGACTGCTCCAGGGCAAAATCATCGCACCGAGAGATGTTGCCTCTCTACAGCACTCCGTTCCCCTGAGTCAGTCGCCCGAGGTTCCGGCTCAACTTCCCCCGCCTGCACGACCGCCCTCTTCCATCGCCTTTGATTCCCCGAGGAAACATCCGCACATAATTTCCCCAATAATACAGAGAACATCGGCCAATTCGTCCCCAAAATTAGCGGATGTTTGAGATGTGGATTAACGCCACCTCCACTCTATGTTTTTGACCCCGAAATTGTATGGGCATCGCCACTAAGGGATAGTTCATCACGTCCCCGTGTACACACCATACCTTAACCATGCGGCTCTTATCCTTTGCCACGGATCGAATCAGGCGTTAGTGGATGGAGGTTTCTCCATCAGACACCGGGGTCGATCGTGTGACCGACTCCCCGCACCGCCAGCAGGTCGGCCCAGGCCTTTCCGCCGCCCTAGCGGCAGGAAGTAGGCCGACGGATTGGTGAGGAGAGGATTGTGGCGGAGGAGAGGCCGCAGTCTGGTTGAAACCTTGGAGCGGGCCTGGGGCCGAAGGACGCCGGAGACCTGGGAAGGGGTACAGTGGGGGAGAGAGAGGAGAAGAAACATAAGAAGGGAGAGAGAGAGATGTTCGAGGTACGCCGACCCCGGGGCACGCCACCATCTGTTCCTCAGCCAACTGGATGGCCTCCGTCAGCGACGCCGGCCGGTGGCACTGGACCCACTGGGCGGTCTTTGGCGGAAGCCACGCCACGAACTGTGTCAGCCGGTCGAGGATCTTCTGGACGTCGCCTCCATCGGCCATCAGCCACTTGCAGCAGGCGTCCCGGAGCTGCTGAGCCAGGGCGAAAGTTGGCCAGCTTCCCCAGGTCCAAGGACCGGAATCGCTGCCGCTGCTGCTCGGGGCTCAGGCCGACCCGCTGGAGGATGGCTTTCTTGAGGTCTGCGTAGATCAGAAGATTCGGAACTGGCAACTGTTGGGCGGGCTGCTGCCTCCCCCGTCAGCAGGGGGATCAGCCGGGCCGACCAAACGTCCAGTTGCCAGCCCGAAATCTCCCCAGACCTCTCAAAAAGTTCCAAAAAAGCCTCCGGGTCATCCTGAGGACCCATTTTATGCAGCAGCAGACTTACCTGGGGAGCTGGCTGATAGTGCCCTGTTGGCGACCTCCTGGTCCGTCCCCGGAACGTCTCGCGGTCTTCCTGCTGGGCCCAGCAGCGCTTGATGGTGCTCGCGATGAAGACCGGCGAGGGACTGGATCACATCCGCAAATGGCCTGGCTGGGACATGGCGGCGGCACTGGTCCTTCCTTCCCGGTTTTCGGCACCAATGTAATCAATTTCGTAAGAATGTAGAAGGAAGGACGCGGGGTCAGCGTGGACTGGGAGACAAGAATCACTTTATTTCGATTCTGTGCGTAACACACGGCGCCAATGCGCTCTGGTATACAAATTAAACAAAAACTTCTTCGACTTTTCCGGATCACGGTCCGTAAGAATTTCCACTTCAGATTGCCGGATACGATCCACTGCTTGCAGTCATCAGTTCTCCCAGTCCGTCTCTCTCAACTCTCCTCCGAACTGTGAGCCTTTAAGCTGTCTCCTCACCACCCAGATAGCAAACGTATGTGGGCCACTTCAGGCAATGATGTGGCACTGCAGGTCTTCTTGTGGCCCGGACAAAGTGGACTTGAACCTTAAGTGTCCCACATGTAAAGTAGCAAATATGGCCCAAATATAGCAAGACAGATGTGGGCCTTTTTTGGCAAAGATGCTGTACTCACAGCAATTTGTAATCTAAATGTGAACCTAACATGGCCCATGTGGTAAATGGTGTATATGGCCCAAATATTAAAGAACAAATATGGGCCATCTTTGACAAAAATGTGGCACACTTGACAAGGGCTTATCTTGGTAAAAACCAAATGTGGCCTCTCTTGCTGCCACAAATGTGGCCCAGTTTTATTAAAACATATCAGGGCCAGTTTTGGCAAAAATGTGGCAGGGAGTGCTGGCTCATGTGGATTTGAGCCTAAAGTGGCCCACGTGAAATGTTGCAAATGTAGCCCAGTTGTATAATAATGTATCTGGCCAGCTTTGGCAAATATTTGGCACAGGGAGTGCTAGCTCATGTGGATTTGAGCCTAAAGTGGCCCACACGAAACGTTGCAAATGTAGCCCAGTTGTATAATAACGTATTTGGGCCAGGTTTGGCAAAGATGTGGCACATGGAGTGCTGGCTCATGTGGGTTTGAGCCTTACGTGGCCCACATGTAATGTTGCAAATGTAGCCCAGTTGTATTATAACGCATCCGGGCCAGTTTTGGCAAAGATGTGGCACAGGGAGTGCTGGCTCATGTGGTTTGAGCCTAAAGTGGCCCACATGAAAGGTTGCAAATGTAGCCCAGTTGTATAATAACGTATCTGCCCAGCTTGGCAAAGATGTGGCACATGGAGTTCTGGCTCATGTGGATTTGAGCCTAAAGTGGCCCACATGAAACGTTGCAAATGTAGCCCAGTTGTATAATAACGTATCTGGGCCAGGTTTGGCAAAGATGTGGCAAAGGGAGTGCTGGCTCATGTGGGTTTGAGCCTAAAGTGGCCCACATGAAACGTTGCAAATGTAGCCCAGTTGTATAATAACGCATCTGGCCCAGCTTTGGCAAATATGTGGCACATGGAGTGCTGGCTCATGTGGGTATGAGCCTTACGTGGCCCACATGTAATGTTGCAAATGTAGCCCAGTTGTATTATAACGCATCCGGGCCAGTTTTGGCAAAGATGTGGCACAGGAGTGTGGCTCATGTGGGTTTGAGCCTTAAGTGGCCCACATGTAAGGTTGCAAATGTAGCCCAGTTGAATAATAACGTATCTGGCCCAGCTTTGGCAAATATGTGGCACAGGGAGTGCTGGCTCATGTGGGTTTGAGCTTTAAGTGGCCCACATGTAAGGTTGCAAATGTAGCCCAGTTGAATAATAACGTATCTGGCCCAGCTTTGGCAAATATGTGGCACAGGGAGTGCTGGCTCATGTGGGTTTGAGCTTACGTGGCCCACATGTAATGTTGCAAATGTAGCCCAGTTGTATTATAACGCATCCGGGCCAGGTTTGGCAAAGATGTGGCAGAGGGAGTGCTGGCTCATGTGGGTTTGAGCTATAGTGGCCCAATTGTAATGTCCCAAATGTGTGACATCTGCTTCTTTGTAGAAGAAAGAAAAGGAGGAGCACTGCCAGAAACATGTTTGGAGGGTCGCACAGACCTCTGTGCAAAAAGAGTCCTAAACTTGTTTAAGGTTTTGCCAAAAGAGTGAAGGAATGGGTTTAGACCACTGGACATTTAGCAATGAGAATGGGGATGAGTGTTAGCAATTCAGAATAACTGTAAATGATCAGTGGGGTATTTTGAGCTGAATCTTCTGTCAGGTTCTGCCCTTTTAGTTTGTTTATTTTTATTTTTTGGGGTTGTTTTTGTTTTTTACTGTTTGGGATTGTTCTTTCCCTTCACTTACTTCCCACATGGTTCCCAATTCAGCTACTCAGTGCTGTTTATTACTCATACCTGTTCCCCATTTGATTTTTCCCTCTATTTAAGCCACTGCTGTCCCGGTTCTCTGCGTGGCGCTGTATTTGTTTGTTTCTCGTGTCATGTGATGTGCCTTAAGTTGTTCTCTCCTTTGGTTCACAAAGCAGGAACTATTCACGGCATCTTTCCCCAGGGAGGTGAAAACTGAGAGAGCCGGATTTGGACTGTTTCTCCCGTACGATTTTTGTCTCTCCATTAAACTTATGGACTTTGACGTTTTCTCGCCCTACTGAGAGAGCAGCTGGCTGTTTGACTGTGTGGCTGTACCCTGCCGCCCTGTTTGTTTTTTTGGTATTACCTCTTTGCTTTTTTGTTGAACAAACTCTCATTTACTTACCACTGCATCTGAGTCCTTTTAAAGACCGTGACATCTTGACAGACACATCCTGGACACACCTGAGACTATATCACATCTTGTAAAAATATGTATAATATGAGCTCTTAAATATTTGCTTAAAATCTAAAAAAATCGTATAAAAAAAATTTGCAGTCACATTACTACAGTATGTTTCAGTGAAAATGGGATGGCTTAACAATCGAAAAGATGAGAAGAAAGGGGCTCTCTGGTACGATAAGGGTCACAAATGTAGACATATTAGACATTTATCCAAAGCGACTTACACATGAAGAATCAATGGAAGCAATTAGAACAACATAGGGACAACAAAAAGCATAAGGGCAATAAAAGAAAACTAGTCTCATACAGTGTACAGAAATAAGTTTTTTTTTTTTTGTTGAAAGAATAGAAAAGAAATAGAAGTCAGAAATGATCAGTCAGGTGTTGACTGAAGAGATGTGTTTTCAGACGCTTCTTAAAGATGGCTACAGAATCTGCTGATCTTGTAGCAGCGGGCAGGTCATTCCATAAATGTGGAACCGATCCTGAGAAAGTACATGAGAGAGATTTTTTAGAGATTGATGGAACTACAAGACGTTGTTCGTTTCCAGAGCGTAGGGATCTGGCGGGTATATAAGTCTGCATTAGCGAGTGAAGGTAAGGGGGTCCCAAATCAGTGTGGTCTTGTAGGCCAGGAGTAGAGTCTTGAGTTTGATGCGAGCGACTATAGGAGGCAATGTAACTTCGTGAAGAGAGGAGTGATGTGCGCTCTTTTCGGTTAATTGAAGACCATTCTTGCCGTTGCATTCTGGATCATTTGTAGAGGTTTTGTTTCGCAAGCATGAAGTCTACCTGTAGAGCATTGCAGTAGTCCAGTCTGGACAGAACAAGAGCCTGGATAAGGACTTGCGTAGCATGCTCGGATACGAAAGGTCTAATTTTCCAAGTATTGTAGAAGATGAATCTACAGGATCGGGTGGTGCTGACAACCTGATCAGTGAAGTTAAGCTGATCATCGATCACAACTCCCAGGTTTCTGGCCGTTCAGGAAGATGTGATGGTTGATGAGCCCAGTTGAATGGATAAATTGTGATGAAACTTTGTGTTGTCCGGGATTACAAGCAGTTCTGTTTTAGCAAGGTTCAAGGTTGACCATGTTGAAAACCATTGGTCATTCTTTCTTCACAAAGGGTGCAAACAAAATCTGGATCACTCAACCAATGCACCAACAGCATTTTTGTCAAAACAACATTAACAAGATTAGCCTTCATATGATATTTGAACCACACATTCCAGTACAGTACAATGTACACATGCCATCTACTGACATGTAAATAAACATGACATGTACTGATGTAAATAAAGTAAAATAATTTGTTTTTATTCTATAATAACATATTTTGTTACTATGTTTTATGTGAAAAAATATTTAAACTTAAAAGCTTAAAAATAAAAGTTCATAATTTATGTAATGCTCCCTGTTGTTAGTGTTTTTAGGGCAGTGTTTTATAAATAATATGTATATTTTCTGAATGAAAATTGTTGACAGTGTTATGTTGGTTTATTTTAAAACATATATGAAACATTTTGTTGGTCTGAAAGAGTTTTGGAGGTGAAATTAAATGGTTTGGCCAAGTTAATGGTCGACTGTGTGAAGAGTTTTGAAAATGTGGCTTAATGTATTAAACAATCCTTGTTAGCGGTTGAAAAAACTGTAATATGTACGGCTCCTTTCAATTTAAACGTAGCCGAGGAAATGGTTCGCAAGACAAAAACCAGATGATTCAGCTGTAGAGAGGAAGATCGTTGGAATCTGCAAAAGACAAGGTACGCTTAAAATGATGGCTTAATACCAGTTGAAATACATACAAATATAATTTTGGGATAGTCTACACGTAATGTAAAGCGCTTCTTATAAATATGACATACACGTGTTTCATTATTGTACGTTTACATATGATTTGCAGCGCTGAGCATTATAACCAATAGCAAACGTTTCTGTTAAACTGTACGAATGCCATGTCCAATCAGAGGTGTTTGATTTGGCACCGCAGAGACTTCATGGGAGTTGCGTGGGCTCACTAAATTGTAATTCTGCACATGCGCCAATTCTCTCGTCATCGTACACAACGTGGGGATAAGATGTAAGTAAGAGATTAATTTTTGCAGTAGGCTATAGACGTGCAGCTTCAGAATCAGATATCTTTATAACTCTGTTTAATATAAACATGGTTACAACCGGATTTTTGACGAAGTCTGAATTTGATGATTGATGTAATTTGTTGCCAGTCTAATATTACTTTTGTATGTCATGCTAAATCGTAACTAAACCGTTAAAAATGCAGTTTTGTCTGTAATATGATATTTCCCAAAAAATTCTCGACATTAAGGTTATATATGGTTATGGTTAGTATCAGCCCCTTTTATGTGGTTATTATGAAGTAATATGTAATGATTAAGATGTGGTTTTAATAGTGGGAAGTTAATTTGGGGTTTGTGCTTGTGTATGCAAGGAATTATAAAATGAATTGGTCTGTATTATGTTTATACCATGTACTGTTGTGAGTCATGATGTTTTTGTCCTTAACATTCAATGTGTTTTTTACAGAAATTTCCTGGTGGCCATCAAATACAGTTTTCAGTGCACCCTTTAGGTAAGCAGCTAAAACAGCTCAGGTTTTATTTTTGTGCCAATACTAAAACTCATACAAACAAAGATATACAATGAGAATAAAATGACAATAATCATCTCGCAGGCAACAATTTCCCATGGTTTTCAAATAGGGCTGCTTGATTATTATATGACAAAGATGAGTAAAGACGGAGAGTAAAGACAAGATTATTATGGTCACGTGTAATATTTGAATAAAACATTTGTAATATAACAGACAATATCTTAGACAGCAAGCAACCATTGATCCAATATCCTTTTCCAGCCAGAATAATGTTGAAATTCAAATTACCATCATGGTGATCAGTGTTTGTTTCCCTTTCAGTGTTTGCATGTGTTTTATTAAAAATACTTATGCAAACAACTAAGAGAGACCTTGTGGGTGTAAAATTTTACATTGTGTTGTTTAGGAGTGGTTTTCATGACATACAGCATTTCTTGCAACAAATAATATCAAATAATCATCGAGATAGGGTAGACTTTTATGACTGGTGTGAATGTTAAGGTTCATTAATGCAGAGAGATTATGACAAGGTACAAAAAAATCAATGAGACACTTATACATCAACATTTGTCATACAGACCTCAACAATGGTGACAATCATCAAACTAATTCAGATAAAAAGAACAACTACAATGCATGCTGGAGTCATGAATGAGTGATTGTTGACTGTCACTATTAGGGACGTTTACATGGACACGTCAAATTTAATTTATTCGGATTGTGCAATCCGAACGTAGTGTTTACATGAAAGGTAAATAAAATGATCTGATTTATGTATGTGTTTATATGTGAAAGCTTAAAATCTGATTTCATCTTCTGACATGCGCACACTGCACAAGTTCACCACTAAAACGGTGTTTTAAAGCACACCTTGTGTAGCCTATATATGAAAAGAATGTAGAGTTTATAAAGTCAGAGTGATATCTCGTGCCAATAAAGCACGAGCACATCTGATGCTGTTAAAACTTTGGCAAAATTACAATGACCCACCAGAGCATCTGGATGCTAGCAATAATTTGAATAAATGTCTAATGACAGCTAATACGAACTTTAGAAGTGGTAATACACAGATTCATATCTGCAATAATGGTAAACGGAGACTGTCACGGTGGACACGGCTATCATTATAAATTCACACAAACGGCTACTTAAACAAGTGTTATTTTATATCACAGACACCAGCGTAATAATGTACAGTTCATAAACGCAAAGTAGGCTAATATCAACATATCATTGAAGCAATGTTGTTTTGCACATCTGACTTTATCATGGAAATAAAATAAATCCTCGGTAACTATACAATTTTAATTTTATGATAAGATATTTTATCATATTTAAAAAAAAAATGAGAATTTGCCGTAAAAAAAACACTCCATGGAAAACAGTTAAGACATTTTAAATGTATACAAATATGAATGTTCATTTAGAGATGACAAGCATATGGAATTTGTGCCGCATTGTCAGATTTATGGCTTTTGGTTTCTTCAGCAACATCTGCTCGTTTTGTGCGTCATACGTCTGTACAACAGAGTGACGTCTTTGCACATGCGCACAATTTCCTACTTCAATTTTCAATCTGATCAAGTGTTTACATGTCTTGTCAAGCGGATTACAAACAACATAAACCACCCTTTACAATCCGACTAAAATCTGTTTGGGCATTTTTAGTCTGATTGACGTGTTTCTATGAAGCATTTTCATTGGGATTGGACTTTTAGTCGGATTACAATGTTCCATGTAAACGCAGCTAGTGATGTAATTCATACTCTTATTCTTGATGTCTAATTTATTCTGTGGTCCAAATGTTTTGTATTGTAGTAATAATGTGATATCTACAACTACTCAGTAGTAGCACAGGTCTGACAGTACAACGTTTTACAACATTAACAAAACCCATTCTTAATATACCAGTCAGCCGTGGAAATAAAATTCTACTCTCTGTATTTTGTGCCATTATAAATAATTGTTTTCTGTGGCAAAGAAACAGTAAACAAACGTTTTAGCTGTAAAACACAAGTCAAGATGCCAACTAAAGCAAACACTGATCACGATGATGGTAGTCTGAGAACTTACAGAACAGTTTACATTTATATTCCGTAGTGATAGATCTAACTATGAGATATGGCTTGTAGATCTTATAGATCTACAATTTGAGTCCAGTTTCACTAGATCTCTCTCGTCAGGAACTTATTAAACCTGGAAAATCAACTCCATTGTGAGTCAATACTTTAACCCAACCACCAGGTAGATACAGAGCTGATGGAAAGAACAGCAGGCCGGAGACGAAGTGATGTTAAATAACTGAAAAATGATTTATTGAATAATCTCAGTTGTGCTGTAATGCTCAGTCAAGCTCTATCAAACTTCGTCTGACTTGAAACAGATTCAATATGTGTTTTTAACCATGCAAGATAACAGTATCAAAACATTGTCTCATGACATTATTATGAACCTTGAGATGGAGACCAACGGATACTCATATCAGCATAATTGACAATACAGCCCCCAACGATGTTAAACAACAGGAAAGTAAGGAACAGATAATATGAATAAAAGTGAATAATAATATAAAGGAATGAATACATGCGATAGATGAATATTGCAATAAATGATTAATGTAATAGAATAATAAAATGAAATAAACCTAGAAGCAAGTGTATTTTTCTGTCCAGATCTATCAGTAGGTTACACTGTTCGGGTTTACAGTGATGATTTCTTTAAAGTTTGGGGTCATTTCTATTGGCACAAAAGTATTTCTATGTAGTACAGTACATGAAGTAAACAACTTGTTCTTATTTCTTTTCCAGAGCATCCTGTTATTGACATTGTAGTGCATCTTACTGAGTAATTGTTTTTGTAATTGATGTCATGGAGAGAGAGAAAAGTGAATATTGCTCGTAGCAATTTAAGGAAAAGGGCTGTTAAAAGAGTCGCCCAGTTGTTTGATACATTGAATAATGAAGAATGTAGTGTTATTGATCACACTACTGAAGAAACTAATGAAGAACCCAGAACAGAACATAAAACTGTTGGTTCAAGCTTTGTTTTGCCACCAAACCGTGGATTAGATGGTGATAGGGAAAGTGAATCAACAAGTGATGAGGATACCTATGACGAAAGTGGCGACGTTCCTGTTGATTTAGCGGGTTGTTTAAAAGACTGGGCAACACATTTTGGCATTTCATTGATTGCTTTATCTGCCCTTTTGTGTATACTGAAAGCCCATCACCCCTTTTTGCCAAAAAGCAAGAACATTACTCAAAACACAGACTTGCCATAGTATTGCTTCCTTGGCAAACGGATCATTCCATTATTTTGGTGTAAAAACATATATTTCAGAAGCTTACATCAGTTCGAAGTCATTACAAATTCAAATTACAACTAAATATTGATGGTCTTCCAATTTTTAAAAGTTCAAGTGTACAGTTCTGGCCAATATTAGGGATGATCCAGACTTATAGTAGAAAGCCTGTGCTGATTGCTCTTTACTGTGGGAACTCAAAGCCCCAGTCTTTGTCAGAATATCTGAAGGACCTTGTCTGTGAGTTGAAATCCTTGAGCTCTGGTTTTGTTGTTAATGGAAAGACCTTCTTCTTGACTGTGAGCTCAGTAATCTGTGATGCTCCTGCCAGGGCCTTTATTAAAGGCATTAAGGCACATAATGGATACAGTGGCTGTGATAAATGTGTACAGTCTGGCGTTTACATTAATAATCGCATGACATTCCCAGAAGTTAATGCTAGATTAAGAACTAATGCATCTTTTTTAAATGGAGAGGATGAAGACCATCATGTACAACATTCCCCATTTTGCGAAACATGTTTTCCTATGGTTAGTGGATTTCCACATGATTATATGCATTTAGTGTGTTTAGGTGTGGTGCGTCGTTGCTTGATTTGTGGATGGGAAGTTGTGGCAAGATGAATTACCGTATTTCATCTAGGCAGGTGTCCTTACTTTCAGGCAAACTGCTTGCTCTGAAAGGTTTCATACCCTCAGAATTTGCTAGGAGGCCAAGGAGCCTTGAGGAGAGATTGCGATGGAAAGCAACGGAACTTAGGCAGTTCTTGTTGTACACTGGTCCAGTAGTTTTGAAGGATGTGCTGAGTATTGACGTTTTTCAAAATGTTATGCTGTTGTCTGTGGGCATATACATATTGGCCAGTCCAACCTACTGTTTGCTGTTAAATGACTTTGCAAAACACTACTAAGATCATTTGTAAAGCATTTTGGGGAGCTCTACGGTGAAGGGTTTTTAGTGTACAACATACATGGCTTGACTCATCTCAGTGATGATGTGAAGGTGCATGGCCATTTAGATTTAATTCAGGTTTTCCCTTTGAAAACTACCTCAAAAAAATTAAACGAATGGTTAGAAAACCTAGCTCACCACTGCAGCAAGTTATACGCAGAATATCAGAACTTGATTCTACATGTTTAAAAGACAAGGAAGCTTCAAAAACCAACAAAAAATTGAAAAAGTTGCACTCAGATGGACCTGTTCCTAGGGCTGCACGATAACGGCCAAAATGACAATCACGATTATTTTGATCAATATTGAGATCACGATTAATTAGCACGATTATTTGTTGATTTTAACCAAAAACAATTTTTTATTGTCACACAAGCTAATTACATTTACTGCCTTCACATCCATATTGTGCAACATTCCTGCTAATGTACAGATATGTGCATCAAAATAAAATAGGTCCTCTTATTCACCAAAATTCAATGAATCTCCTTAAAGAATAAATTAAAATAAATTAAAACAATAAAGAAAATGTAGCAAAACTTCAACAGGGCACTATTTTACATTTTACAATGTGTAAATATATTTTAGGAAGCAAAATATAAACTTAAGTTGTACCTGCATAATGGATGTGAATAAAACTAAAAATAAAATATACAATCAATAAGAAACAAATATTCCATAACAGAATGTAACCAAATCAGAACATTTCAAGGCAGAAGAACAATGCCGAAAAGAGTACTGTAGTTTACAGGTTTTTGGAAAGAAACACTAGCCTGTCAACATTTTCTGGCTTGAGGGATGAGCGAAGGCAGGTCACCACATTCCCCCCTGTGCTGAACACCCTCTCAGAGGGAGAACTTGTAGCCGGGATGCACAAGTATTTCTTTGCCAGTTTTGAGAGACGTGGGAAGAGTCTCTGATGTTCCCTCCACCAGGTCCTCCTCACTGTCTAGGTTACCTGATTGTAGGTACGACTGTAGCTCAGAAGATATAGCTTGTTGTTCTTGGAGAGGACTGAGTCTTTGTGTGGCTGCCGCTGCTCCCTCAGCAGTCTTGAAGAAACTCCCCAAGGTCTTTTTCTTTTTTGTAGTGGGTGCATCCTCAGCAGTCTCACCATGGGGATCAGTTGTTGGGCCCATCTCCTTGAAGAGTAAATAAGATATGATTAATAAATAGCCCTAATAATCTAAACATATTCAACACTCATTTCCAGACATTACATTAAGCCACTGGATTTCATATCATTTTAATCCACTTAAAAGCATTAATTTATCATATATTCTGCAATTATATACATTTACTTACAGCCATGGCTGCAGGTGCAGTCCTCGCCATTTCAGAAGTCAGTCTGGCATGAATTGGTGCAACATTGTCCTCACTGACGTAGCTGAGCTTGAACCGTGGATCTAGCGCAGAAGCCATATCAAGCAGTTCTTGTGTCAGAGGGTCATTGTATTTTTCATCCAGATAGCTCAGGATTTTTGTCTTGATGGTGCAGGTTAGGTCTGTCTCATCATCGTTCACTTTCAAGATGGAGGATCTGAAAAGGTGGAGGACTGGCTTCACAAAGGAAACGCTGACACACGTCTCACTGGAAAGCGCATCAGTAAATTCCAATAGAGGGCTGAGGGATTTGTTTATGGCCTCAAGGACATCTGTGTCCTGCCAGGTAGGGATGAGGTGTCTGGCTTTTCTGTCATCGGACAAGACCTGAGAAATCGCCCTCTGCTGCTCCAGGACTCGTGCAATCATTGCTTGCCTTGATCCCCACCTTGTGGGACACTCAGTCTTCAGTGTATGCTCTGGAAGCTTCAGTTCTCTTTGTGCCTCCGTCAGCTGCTTTTTACGTCGCCAGCTGTAAGAGAAACTGCTTACCAGCTTTTTGCAGAGACCCACTGCTCGATCAATCCGAGGATCTCTCATTGCATTCTCTAAAAAAGAACATGAACAAGTCAATCATATGTAAAATTAAACCACAGATTTGATAAACAACCCGAATCATATTGTTCAAGATTAAAGTTAGTTAAATCTTATGTCAGACAACATGAGTAAAACTGTTTGGTTTTGGTTTTTAACACTAGCAGAAATAACAGTTGTTGTTTATTAAGCTACTATTGTTATTATCAGTAACATATTCACACACATTAGCAAAATAAGTACTGATCAACTCCAATTAATAATCACAAATAGCATATTATTTCAATTAATTATATATATATTTAATTAATATACAATTATTGTAATATTTTTCTTTAATATATTTTTTTTACTTAATATACAATTCTTTAAATATTTTTTTAATATAACTTTTACTCACCTATTGCTAGATGGAGTCTGTGGCCAAAGCACTGAAGCCTAGTCCAATTATTTAGAGAAGTTGCCTTCACCCATTAGCTCCGTTGTCTGTTGTAATGCAGACAAGCCGATCCTCCTGCAAGCTCCAAGAGGCCATCGCCTCCCTCAGGCCCTGGGCAATTGACTCTCCCGTGTGATCTTGCGGGAAAAAAGATGTTTGCAAGCATCGACTCTGCATTGCAAAATCCTCATCGATGTAATGAATTGTCAAACTCATGTACGGATCCATTGTCCTGCTTGACCACAGATCCGTTGTAGTTGCAAAGTACTTTATATTGGCAAGATCACGCTCTATTTCCCCTCTGCGTTTTCTGTACATCGCAGGTAGTGCCACCTTTGAAAAATAATTACGCGAGGGGATCACGTATCGTTTATCCAGAGTGTTGACCAAGAATTTGAAGCCTTCGTTTGTCACCGTGTTTATTGAGCACATGTCTTTAGCCAAATGAAATGCGACTGCATTCGTTATTTCACTGTGTCTTTGGGAGGTGGATGGGTATGGTGATGCGCTAAAGAGGCTCGCTTGATGGATGTCTGAGTTGATGTTGTGGGATGATTAGTCTTTGCAACGCATTTCTTGGCCCTCATACATTCATCGTATTGAACTTTATGGTGTTTTTTTAAGTGGTTAAAGAGGTTCGTTGTGTTGCTTTGTGGTGCCAAAACAACTTTATGGCACTCTTTGCATATGACCTGTTCTTGTTTTGTGTCACTTGCCTGAAACCCAAAATGTTTCCACACAATGGATGACGATCCGATTCTCGGGACAAGCCCCTCGGCCGCTCCCTCTGCTACGTTAGACATTTTTTCTTTGTTAAGATAGATTATAGCCTGCTATCTGTGTGGTTTTTCCTCACGCTACTCTGTCTTCTGTCTGTGACTGTCTACATCTGGAAACTGACTGAGCTGCTGCGCGCTGCAGGGAACAACTCCGATTGGTGCATGGACGCACGTGATCAGACAGCGGCTTTACAGCGCGCTAGACTGGCTTTAAAAAAAAAAAAAAAACTTTAATACAAAGCGTAAATGAATGACGCATTTTAAATATCGCTCGATCACGCGAATTTGATCGTGGGAAGCCAAATCGTGATCGTGATTAAAATTCGATTAATTGTGCAGCCCTACCTGTTCCACAAGGATTTACAGGAGTGGTGTCCCAATTTAAAGAACTGGCAATAGATGAGTTTGTCATCAATACATCAGAGAGAGACAGATGTATCAGGATGAACAATAAAATATTCTTGGTTCAAAATATAATTGTCATTGAGGAAGAGGAATACATTGTTTGCCAAGAATATAGACACATTGCAAATTTTGACTATCCTATTGATCTACGGATTGGGAATTTGTTTGTGTCAGATCTGTCAACAAATCTGATGTCCTTTAAGTTTGATACCAATGTGCAGAAGTGCGTGTATAAAAATGGCTTTGTTGTTATTCCACTTCTTCATGCAGACACATTCTAATTGTCACATGTGGTTGTTATTGAATCTGCAAACCATTGAAAAAAAAATAATTTATCATTTGCATCCATTGAAGACAGCAGTGAAAGTGACCGGCCTGCCTTCACTTAATTATGTAGGTGTGTATACCGTATTTAACTAATGTTTGGAACATGTATTGATATGGACTTTCATCTGCATGTAAACATTCGCCTTTAAAGCATTTGAATTATTAAAAAATTGACTTCCAATATATTTTTTATCATTAAGAAAAAGCAGTGTTTCCCAGAGGTCTGAAATATACTTGCGGTGGTATATAACCCACAGCACAAAAATGGTCAGAAGCTATAATAGTTTACTTAAGATTGAATGAAAATTTAATTATAGTTAAATTAAACATATTAAATACATTTTGTGTAAACAAATAATAATCAGGCGGAGAAAATATACACACTTTATTTTCCTGTAACTCAGTGGTTAAAGCATGGTGCTAGCAATGCAAGATTCATGGGTTTGAGCCCAGAAATTGCACATACTTAGAAACAAATGTAAAGTGCAATGTAAATTGCTTTGAATAAAAAATTCTACAAACTTTGTAAATGTTATGTGCTTCAATTTATAAACAAGCCTCAAAAACACATGGGGTGGATTCCCGTACAGGGTTTAAGACTAGTCCTAGACTAAAGTAAATGTTAGAGCTGTCTAAACTGAAAACAACTTGCATTGACATATCCTAAAAAACATCAGAGCCATTTTTTGTCAAGTGATTTGTTTTTGCATGCCAGGTTTGTAAAACTACTTAAATGTTCTAAATGAACTAAAACCTAGTCCTGATTTAAGATAATCCCTGTGCTGGAAACCACCCCGTGGACTCTTATTTGAAACATGTATGATTTACTGTTAATCATCTCATTAAGTTCAGATAAGGGAGATACATTCTTACGACTGCTTACAAAATATTACAGCATAAGTAAACACTGTCACAATTGATCAGCATTAGTAATGCATTATTATGATGCATAATACTGTACTTTGAACTCTACTACATTCCATGAATACAAGTTGATTTAACATTTAATACAGTATAGTGAAAATAGTATTTTCTTATACTTTTATGTAATTTAAAAAATAAATAAAGCACTAGATTTGTAAGGTTATTAAGTGTTAAAATATATTTAATGCAATATAGCAGTGGAATAAAAAGTAGGATGTCAGAATGTAGTGAAGTAAAATAAAACATTGGTAAAGTACAGCTACTTGTATAAAATTTACTTAAATGAAGTAAAAATAATAAAGTAATTTAAACCTCTTTGGGCAAGCCACCCAAGTCAATTCCATGTGTTTGAAGCACTGAAAAGTTACTAATGCTAGTAACTTTGTCCCTTTTTCAAGTTCTAGGCGATGTTTTACATTGTTGAATTTCTGGCAACCCAAGAGGTTGAAGTGGTACCAGCAGTCTGGGTTCAAAATGAAACCTGTCAATGGCCAGCGCACTATAAATCTGATGAATTACACAAGGCCATACGATGTGAGGAAAAGCCTGACCACACATGGGATGCATATAATGTTAGAGTTTTATACACAGCTGGTATGTATATGAAACATATTTTCCATATAATTGACTGGTTTGATAAATCTAAATCTAATACTTTTTTCATTTTTACAGCAACCTACAAAACAGCTCGTCTTAAACTTCCTCAAGCAGAGACACACACAAACTTGCAAAACAGCAGAGGAGGAAGATGAGCCTAAAAGCCCCAAAAAAACGGGAAAAGGGTGTAAGTATTAAAGTGCCATTCTACTACTGTTGTCTACTGCATGTCTTCCCGACTGGGATTATCTCTAAACCATGAATAAACCATAGGTAAATTAGAACATTTAAGTCATTTCAAAAATCATGACATAAAAACATAATTGTGTGTATTTTCACATGACATTTATATTTTAAGAAATTGTCAACTGTTTAAAGAAAAGACAGCTTTAGCATTTCCTGGACATGGACTAGTCTTAAAGTCCCTGACCAATGAATGCTAGATTTTTTCGTTTTTAATTGGTGCTCCTCAATTTTTGGTGTGTGCTGCTAGATTTAACTCCTAACTCTCCGAAGTTGAGAGCACCAGTGCTACCAAATAAAAAAGTTAATTTTGAAAACAGGATGTGTATCTCAAGAGCAGACGGGCTCAAGTTAGCACAGAGATCGATGCTAGACATCGATCGGTCTGGTCCAGAAAGCACCAAACAAAGTCAAGCTAGGGCTGGGCGATATACCAGTTCATACGGAATACCGGTGTGTATTTTTGTTATGATATGAATTTTTTATATACCGCATTACCGGTGTATGTTGCTTAAACAACGTGCGGAACGCGGCGCAGCGCGACACTGTTTCAGTGGGATCCCTTTTCACATTTGCACTGTGACCGGCCATTCACACAGAATGCGTGTTTCTATGATGCGACAATACTTTATCATAATTTTTCTTTTAAATGCCCTAAACGGAGGCGTTTGGATGTTTTGGTGCGTCTTGTGCAAGAGCGGTAACGCTACAGATTTTTTTCCCGTCGCAATGGGAGCGCGCACCTCGCGGCTGAACAGCAGCACAAGTTCATTACGTTATATTAAAATACTCACAAACAACATTTTCAAAAAACCATCGTGTTCCACTCATATCTGCTCAATATAAGCATATTTAAATTTAAATTAATTCATTTGCCAGACGCTTTTGTCCAAAGCGATTTACATTGTATTATCCTATACATTTGTTTCTAAGTATGTGCAATCCCTGGGATCCAACCCACGACCTTGTGTTGTTAACGCAATGCTCTTACCACTGAGCTACAGGAAAGCATATGATGTTTTTAGTTTGAACTGTTTCTCTATATTCTATGATGAAAAATGAGGGTCAGAGATTATATGAGATTATATAAAGACTAATCTGTGAAATTATTGAAAATAATTTGTGATTTCATTTTTTGTCCCCTCTATTAACACCACCACAAGACCAAACACTCGCTTTGAGAGTGACAGTGATGAAGAAGTTACAGTCAAACAAAGGACACTGCCTCCAGCCCCAAAGATAAAAGGTCCAAACGTTGACCTACGATCAATAACGAAAAAGCGAATGACAAGCCCACAACTCAGACGGTCTCTGACAAACCCAGAACCCAGGCAGTCTGTGACAAGTCCTGAGCCCAGATGTTCCCTGGTGAGTCCTGATTTGGAATGGTCTGAAACAAGCCTTGAGTCCAGACAGTCTGAAATCAATCCGGAACCAAGTTGGTGTGTGGCAACTCTGAACCACAATGGCAAGTTCAAAGTCAAAGCACTACCTCAAGTCTTGTTCGTAAGTGATTTATAACATTTCTTACTTTGTCTCTAACTGACATATATAGATATACACTCACCTTAAGGATTATTAGGAACCTATTAAATTTCTAATTAATGCAATTCTGGTGGTGTGGTGTAATGGTGTGGGGGATGTTTTCTTGGCACACTTTAGGCCCCTTAGTGCCAATTGGGCATCGTTTAAATGCCACGGCCTACCTGAGCATTGTTTCTGACCATGTCCATCCCTTTATGACCACCATGTGCCCATCCTCTGATGGCTAATTCCAGCAGGATAATGCACCATGTCACAAAGCTCCAATCGTTTCAAATTGGTTTCTTGAACATGACAATGAGTTCACTGTACTAAAATGGCCCCCACAGTCACCAGATCTCAACCCAATAGAGCATCTTTGGGATGTGGTGGAACGGGAGCTTCGTGCATCCCACAAATCTCCATCAACTGCAAGATGCTGCTGGGCCAACATTCTAAAGAATGCTTTCAGCCCTTGTTGAATCAATGCCACGTAGAATTAAGGCAGTTCTGAAGGCGGGGGTCAAACACAGTTAGTGTGGTGTTCCTAATAATCCTTTTGTATAATGTAGTATATATTTACACATACATATCTCTCACATATTTAAAAAAAAAAATTTCAAGACAACCTTCTTCAGACTAACTAACTTTTTGGTTTCATCAGAAGGATGAGAGTTCTATTGTAATTTATACGTGTTTGTGTGTGTTTATTGACATTTATTTATTTCAGCTCTTCTGCAAAGACAGCTTGCTAATCAAGAAATTATAATGGATCATCTTAAACTTATTCGGATGACCATGCAGAAAACCTGTGAACCTGCTCATGGGCAGGATCCCCTAGAAAGAGAAATGTTGCCACTAAAAGATTCTACCTCCCTGCTGGCTCTGGAAAGCGGCTCAGAGAGGAAATGACCTCAAACAAATGGTAAATTACAATGCCTTACAAGTTGCATAGATCATGAAATGTATTTCACCTTTTCATTTTATTTCTGGAGGTTTGATTATGATTATGGTTTTTGTGCCAAAGAAGTTTTTAGATCTATGTAAGTGTTAAAAAAACATTTTTGCAATTGTAATTTGTTTTTTTACACATATTGTTACCTTTTTCTTTTTATTTTTTCAATGCAAAGCTTTTAAAAAAAAATAAAGTAAAGGTTATTTTCTTAACATTTACAAGTGCAAAAAGGTTATATATTAAAGGTACAATCCTTGATTAGCTAACAATCCCCTCCTTTCGACCCGTGTGCCCCCCCCCTGCCGGGTTCCCTTTTTAGGTTTCCTTCCCCGTCTCTTTCAAGTACCTTCATGTTTCCGTTGTGTGTGTCCCCTTCGTTGCTTTCCCTCGTTCTGGCCGCCCCTTGGGTCCGCTTTCCTGTTCGTACACGCGCCTGCTTGTGTTGTCTCTCCTTTCACTCCACAATTCACCCGTTCCCCGGTCTTTTTTTTGCACGGGGAGTTTCCTTTATCATTTGATTTTGTTCAGGTATAGCGCTGGCCTACTGGTTCGTCTTTCTTGGGCCCGTCGTCTCTGTGTCACTTTCATGCCTCTGTTGACTCGCTTGCTGGTTGCGGCTTCTTATCGAGACGTCCATCCCCCCTATCGCTCTGTGGCATTATGTTTTTTCCGCCATTCGTCAGCTGAAAGTTCTGGCGTTTCTGTTTCCTCACCAACCTCTACTATCGATTTTTTTCTTTCTCATCTTTTAACCTCGTCTTGTTTCTTTCCCTTATGCCTTCCCTCTATATGTTTGCCCGCCTCTCAATTCTCCCCACCCCTTTTCTACTCTCCTTCCTACTTTGCCACCTTGTTGCGATAGACCGCCACCCGGCCTTTTCAGTAAGTATCCTCCAGTTGTTTCCCACCCTTGTTTCCTTGTCCTCCGGAACTGTGCCCCCCCCTTTTATTCTTCTTTCTTATGCATTCTGGGCTTCCTTGTGGAGTCGTGTTTGTTGTCCCCTGTGTCCCCCTCCTTTTAGGTACTGATTGTCTAGTTGCCCGATTGTTGCACCCGGTTATCGGGGAGTGCTGGTCAAGCCCGTCTGGAGAGCTGCTGCCTTCCCTCTGCTTGCCTCCACCCCTTGCGAAGCGGCATCATTTCTGGCGCCGCGCTTTTGGCCCTGGTTCACTAACCCGGCCCCCCTTTCCCCCCCAGATGGTCTGACCCTGTACTATTCGCTTGTCCAGTGTTAACAGTTCTGTGTTCTTCTTGCCTTGTTACGGCTGTCCCCCTATCGCTTTGTCCTATGCCCGTTTTTTTTTTTTTTTATTTTGTACGCCCCCCCATTTCATTTCGTGATGTCCCTTTCGTGTTTCTCATTTCACTAATTGCTGGCTTGACCATGGTAGCTTCCTTTACCTAGCCGCTAATTGGATACGGACCTTGCTGTTCTACAGCCTATTTACACCTGTTTGGTGGGGTTGGGGGGCATTCCAGGAGGACACGCAATCCTCCTCTCTTCCCACGATTATTTTCCATATTTGTGCTCAGATGGCCTCTTACCCGCTATTCCCCCCCCTCCCCGACGTGCTTTGCGCTTCATAAGTTTATTTTTTGTAGCCAGTACGCCTTGTATTTGTGCGGACACAGCAGCTCGTCGTTCTCCCAAATCTCTGTATTTTAGACAAAATTGGGTTCCAGAGTGCTTACTTCAAAATGTAAATGAGGTTTTTCGAGTTAACTCATGAGTAAAGTTCAAAATTTAGTTATTTTCACCTTATTAAAGGGTTGTTGATTATTGTCATTTTTAAACTGATTGCTTTTAACCTATCCTCCCTCTTTATGAATGCAAAGTTCATCCAAAAGGGTATTTTGTTTGGTCTGCCCCGGAATTATGTTATTAGTTTTACACTGTATATTTGTGTACTTTGAGTCCTCTTGGTTTTGTTTCTGCTTATTGTAAGGTGACGTTGTGTGATTTGTTTCCCTTAATTCTTATTAATTATCCTCAACTTTTTTCAGTTTCACTGCCCCTTGTTTTTCCTTTCGAGATACCTCAATTCATCAAACTGTTTGGGGTGGGTTTTTTTCGGTTTTTTTTAACCAGCAGCTTACTAGCCTTTTTTTTTTTTTTTATCCAAGTATGTGTGGGTGCTGCAGTGCTTTTTATTTGCCTGACAGATCGTATGTGTCTCAATTTGTTGTCTGTTCTTATGGCTTTTCTTTTTTTCTTAGTTAACTGTCCGCAAGCACTCACTAAATCGATTGGCTATGACTCACGCGACTAGAATATATCTGATTTTTTTACAAAATTGGTTGCACCTGGGCTTGGGTGTTCTCGGCTGTTTCCGTTTTTTCCTTGGTGGGAGAGGGACCCCCCCCCAAGCACGCAGACAACGGGAGGATTGTGCCAATTTGATTACCGTCAGGCAGTCTAATTGTTTTTGTGCTTACATTCTGCATTACATTTTTGCCTATTTTTTTCTAGATTGTACTAATTAATATATGTATATACTGGTCTTTTGCATTGGGGTGACTTTAAGGTGTGCATCCACCATTTATTAGCCAACCCGTCCACTTTTTTCCCCACTTTATTGATAATTCTTGTCCCCTGTGGGCGTGGCGGTGTCTGAAATATTGTCCCCCGTCCCTCACTCCTTTCACGTTTTAGACAGTCTGTCCACACTCCATATTCCTGCCGCTTACCTGCTCTACCTTCAGCTTGTCTCCTGTTTCCCCCCCAATTTTGCCACACAGTTTTTCCCTGACACCTTTTTTTTCTGCTCTCCATAAACCCACCATTCTGAAATCGTCCTACAGCTCCTTTCTTTTGTTCTTCATTTTGGGTCATTTATCTAGAACTTTCATACGGCTC